>MU226251.1:992006-1069053 GCA_018584345.1 Thuja plicata
GCAAGAGTAGGAAGTGCTGGAGTAGAGGGAAGACATTATTTTCTTTTATGCATTTCATTTCATGCATAGAGATTGATGTTCAGTTTTTGTAATAGATTTGGCTATAGTTTGCAAGCAAATATGATCAAAGTGTTGTATTTGTGTGTTTAAAACAAGGAAAGTTTTGTTACGAATCATAGTATTTGGGCAACACTTTTCTGATTGTTTTCAATCAGAGTATTGTTATGGTCAGTTTTGAGTACTTTCTTGTATTCTTAGTCAAATGGTGATTGGGTGGTAGATCAGAGTACTGTCAACTGATCCTATTGCAAAGATTTGGATGTTTAAACTTCATTTTTAATCTCATGTCATTGCATTTACAAAACTAACAACATTCTTGCATTACCAATATTGGGAAGTCATAGGATGTGTGAATTCCTGAGGTTGGCTAGGATTAGAATCTAAAATTTTCCTGAGTTAGTCCTGGATAGGATTAGCTTGGTTTTTCCTCTGTTTTTCTCTGGTTAAGAACATATCCTGCAGTAGGAATTAGGAAAAAAACATAATTCATTGAATATCATTCATATAGGGAGCTGTACCTTAATTCAGAGGGAAGCTAGTTATTTTTAGAAACAGTTTCCCAACTGTTGTGTAAAGTTGTTCTTCATTATAAAATTGGACAAATAAAAGCAGTAAAAGAAGAAGAACAATCTGTTTACCAACAATACCAAAATCAAAGGGAAATGTAATAAGGTAGGTTCACCAAAATGTACAATAGGTGAACCTATAAGCACATAAAGGGAATCTAACCACCAAAATCAGAATGGAAATCTAATGAGTCAGGTTCACCAAAATGTATAATAGGTGAACCTAAAATCTTATAAAGGGAATCTAACACCAATATCAGAATAGAAATGCAATGAGCTAGGTTCACCAAAATGTACAATAAGAAAATGGGGAGAGTAATGCAACATACAATGTACTCAGTGAATTACTTCCCCATTTCATTGATTGGACATTAGAAAGGAATAATATCTCCAATAGGATCAAGAGGTGACTGAAGAACTAATTGGAAATATAGTTTATCCTTCACTTAAGATGTAATTGAAATGAAATTGGAATGAATATGTAATGTAATTGATATATTATAAAATACACTAAAAAGATTATTAAAATAGACTGATAAAAACTAATATCGAGTTGAAACTGATGGAAAAATAAATTAGAAGACAAAAAATACCTAACACAAAAAATTCAGGAAAAAATGGAAAGAACACAACAAAATTCAATGTGTTCCTAGGTACATTAGAAAGGGATTCGATGTGTATCCAGGACTTTTAGATGTATTTTTTACAGAATCTGTAACTATTCCTATATTGTCCATAAAAGTTATGATAACTCCATAACTTGTTCCTGCACACAGAAAAAAGGGGGAAAAGGTTGGGAAAAGAAGTTGCATTGGTCAAACCCTTGTTTAGAAATCAACCTTGAAATATGATATAAATTGCATAAATGAAATAATGTAAAATGAAAATTGTTGATTTACCTTTCATAAACCCTCATGAACAAATGTAGAAATCACTCAAATTCATGAAGGTACTTGAATGTGTTTGGAATCCAAAGAGTTGACCTTGGAATGTGTTTTAGGATCAAGGATGCCCTCACAAATGGATATATCTATGATTTCCACTCCAAGATCTATAATGTAGATATGCTTGATGACCACATACAAAGAAGGAGAGAGAGAGAGAGAGAGAGAGAGAGAGAGATGAATGAAATTTTTTTTTATTGAGAATTCCTCTACTTGGCCATAATGGGAGAGAAACTTGCATCAAATCGAGAAGATTGCATTTTATTTGATGGATCTTGAAGAAATGGAGACTTGGAGATCTTGAATTGGATCCTTGCCTTCAAATCTTGAATCCAAACACTCAATTGTTCTTGCTAGCTTGAAATCTTGATCACTTGATTGAAAAAATGCTTACACTTGATTGACTTATGCAAAATGAGGAGATAAGAGTTCCTTTTATAATAAATCCAAGAATTTTGGACTCAAATTTGATCCAGGTTGACCATAACTGAAAACCTTGGAATAAGACCCTGATATAGGGCTCTAGGTGAAATCTAGGCCCAAAACCCTAGGAACATATCACCATTGGCGATGTGTTCCTAGGAAAACATCACCATTGGCGATGTTCCAGGAAAAATAGGCTCATATTTCATCAAGACATTAGGGACAATGAATAGAAGTGGAAAAACAAGAATCAGATCATAAGGATCAAGGTTAACAAGAATTTTGACCTTGAAATTACCAAAATGGGTCCTAATAGGTCCTAAAGACATACAATTATGGGTGTTGACTTTCTAGGACTATACAGTCTTTATCAGCCTTTAGCTACTCGAGGGAAATTTGACCTTGACTTCTTTTGGCCTTCCATGTCTCAACTAGTTCAACAAATCCTATGTTGATTAATTTGGATAAAGAATATACTCTTGATGATTATTTCAATGTTTCTAATACCAATAATTGTTAATCTCTAATTTTTGTTGTCTATTAGTGTCACACACTTAGTCATAATCAAGGCAGGTTGGTCGGTCATCACTATGACCAAGCCATCCCACTAAGGTCGAGACTGAGCAGTAGTTACTACCGAGCAAGTCCAAGGTCGATGAGTACTCAATAGTTGCTGAGAAGAATGATTGCCAAGTTTCATAGAAGAGTTAGTGCTGAGCGAAAACATATGGGTATGCTGAGAGAGACACTATTGACCGAGAACCAATGTTTGCCTATGTAGAGTAAGACAATTTTTGTATATGTGTTTGGAATGGCACAAACACCAAGGTAAACCATTTTGGCTGACTTCTATGAAGCATTTAATGATCATTCACATAGATTTATTTGCATTAATTATGTGTTAATTTTATGATCATGGATCCCTATGCAATCCATGCAACCAATGCAAACTAGGGATGCCTAAGCGGCAAAAGGTGATGAATCTAGATCATTGATATTGATCTAGATGTTTCATCACTGATCTATATATGTGATGCTTCAAACCCTAATTTGTAAGTGTGTGAATATATGCTAATGTGAAGAGAAGAGATCAGGAGTATATGCATGTTTTGCATATCTAAAGCATTGACCAAACAGAGTGACTGAGCAGATCAGTGAAGAGCATAAAAGATATAAATCAAATTGAGAGATTAGTTAAGAGTTGGAAAGAGGAGATCAGTTATCAACATTTGTTGTGCAGACTGAAGGATCATGTACTAACATTTTATAACAAGTGAATCAAGGTAAATCTCTTAACAAAGTGGTTCTAACAAGCCTTTGTAAATCTCTTAGCCAAGTGATTACTTTGTTGTAAGTTTAAATCCTTTAACAATGTAGATTGTATAAGTTTGAAAGCTCTTAGCGAGGCAGACCCCTCACAGGGTAGATCATCAGAAGTATTTGTAGCCCTAATAGGCACACTTTATTATTGCAGTAGTGAATATTTGTGGGTGTCATCCCCACCCCAGTTTTACCTTCAAGGGTTTCTAGGTTACCAAATTTTTGTTTTATGTGTTCATGATTATATGTTAGATCTTTTATAGCATTTTAGTTCATGTTTATGAATACATGGTTGAATTAGTTTGTTTAGAATTGGTAGAATTTTAATAGATCTGATTCACCCCCCCCCTCTCAGTTATTTCTTTCCCATATTAGACTTCCAACAATTGGTATCAAAGCATTGTTATCTTAGAAGAAGTCTAACAACTTGAGATTTAAGATCTTTTAAATGGAGGCTTATAAGTTGGGAAAGGTCATCGAGAATCAGAATATTGATATTCAGTTGGCACTGCAACAACTTAAGATAGCTAGAGAATAAATGAAAAAATCCTTAAAAGATAGGAAGGAATTAGCAACTCAAATGAAAGATACTCAATATAAAGAAGAAGACACTGAAGGTCTATTTAACAATGCAGATTCAAAAGAAAGTAATGCAAAAATTATAGATCTATTGGAGAAGATCAACAAACTAAAAGAAAAATTCAAAATTCTGAAGATAGAACAAGAAACTCAATCAATAACACTATGTGAGGTGATTGATCAGAAGAAGAAAGTTGAGGAGGATAAGATAATGGCAGAAGAAGACAAGAGATAGATGGCTACCAGACTTGACGAAAGGACTAGTGATGTGCATAAGCTCACAAATAATAAATTGGACATGGTCAACCAACTGTTATTTGAAAATCAAGAGATAAACACAAAAGAAATTGAAATCACATATCTGAGATCTGAGAACAATCAACTAAAAAATGAGTTGAGATCTGAAAGAGAACTCATTGAGAGGATAAACAAACCAAATAAAGCCTTAAGATACTTTGAGGAACTAATGAGATCACCAAGGAGGAAAAGTAAAACATCTGGACTTGGACATACCAAGCACCAGTCTTCCACTGAAGGAGGAGAATCATCAAAGAGTGGAGAACTGAGAAATGTAAAGCCGGAGAAAAACAAACCTAGATGTTATCATTGTGGGAAACCAGGTCACACAGCAAGCATATGCCAAAGAAAGAATAGTAAGTCAAATCCTAAACCTAAATTTAATGGATATTTCTTTGACCATAAAAATCATGGACATCAGGCACATGAATGCAGGTCAAAGACTAGAAATACACCTACTTCACCTAGATTCCAAGGACACTATTACAATTGCCAGAGATTTGGTCATAGAAATCAAGATTGCAGATCCAATGCAAAATCCAAATGGACATCCAAGAAACAAGGAAATGTATCGAGGAATGGTAATACATTCAATTGGGATTATAATACAAGGTGCAGTTGTCATTATTGCAGTGAATATGGTCATGTTGAAAAGAACTGTATAAGCACACACTTTAGAGGTAAACCAAGGAGTTGGATGAATGGAAGTATGGTCTACTATAGTTGTCACAAGATCGGTCATACCAAGAGAGACTACAAGACCAGAGCCCTGGCACCTACTATTGATAAGATAAGGAATCAGGTGAATTTGACATAGAGAAAGAAAGAAGAAGCGATTAGTAGTGGATCCAGTGAAGTCGAGATAACCCAATCCAATGGATTAGGTGATCACACTACTTCCATTTAAGAAACAAGGTATGTAAGGAACTATTTTCTTAAATGTTATATTTTACACCATTTCCTAACATAAGATGTACTAAAGTCTATATCTACATAAGATAAGATGCATTAGGACAGATTTGACGAAAGAACTAAGAAAAATAATTATAATGAATATTTGATGTTGAGCATCAGTATCAACATATGTCAAGCTTCCATACCGACCAAGCTTATATGTTGACCGAGCATCAGTAGTGACCGAATCACTATCCTGATTGAGTGATATTATTTGATAACCAACCTATTTCATTCGAGGACCAAGGACAATTGTTATCCACCAACCAATACATGAAGCATTTATTGAAGACCTAATCCGACCATTTGAGGGTATATAATGAATTTAGGCGCTCATTCTTCATTTCACACAATGATTAGAGTTTGCAAAGAATTTCAAAAGGTGATTCAAGATTGATTTAAGCAGAGTTTTGAAGAGATTTGACATGTTTATCATTGACAAGTGTTGAGAAGGTTGAAAATATGTTGTTCATGAGTTACCAAGAATCTATTTTGTGAGCCCTAATTTGTAGAAATGGCAACCAGTTCATTTTTTGGTGTGAAAAGACAAGACAAGGGAATGATTAATGTTTAGTTGGTCAGGAGCGACACGTGGGCACCACCAAATTTATGAGTTGTTCCTGAAACTAGGGTGAAGGGAGATCTTACAGGAGCCATGTCATTGATCCTGCCTAAGGTACTCATGATCCATGATGTGAGAGCATGTTATATGTGCAAAATTGGACAATTTGGAGACTTTGATTTGAGGGAATCCTATGATAAAATATGTGAAAATGGGGCTTTGAAAGTTGATCATCATCACATTGCCAACAAAGGGTTAGTTCATGCCCTAGACTTCCCGCACAACTTTAAATTTGAATGGATCAGGATTGTGCTAAGAAGAACACATGATATGTGTCTATGGTTGGAGAATGGACCAGTAAAGATAAATAAATACATCATCCACTGAGTTAATGGTTACCCTATTGTGCCATGTGCTATCACAAAAAGGAAGACATAGAAAATTTCACTCTTGCCGAGTGGAACAAGAGAGGAATGACAATTTCTACAATCACAAATCCTGAAATTAACTTCAGAGTATGATTCATTACACACAAGTTTTATTAATCCAGCATATTGGATAGTGTCCTATGTGTAGCGGTTGATCAGGCATAGAAATTAGTGAAAAGGATCATACTTATAATCTTTTTGAGCTACAGATGACTCAACTTGCCAAGAACCTATCAGAAATTAGGGAGGTAAAGAACTCTATGTGTAAGTTTGGTTCCTTGCTAGTTTATTTATTCTTCTATGTTCAGAATACTTTTCCTACTATAAGAGATGTAGTATGGATCTAGGACCAACCGATAATAGTACAGATAAATGAGTTTATACAGCAATTAGGAGAGAATTTTGACACTATTATGGGTAATTATTTCATTGAATTCAAGAAAAAGATCAGACTAAGGATAAGAATCCTGGTATCACTAGTGGAGAATCATTATGATGATGTTTTTTTCTATTTAATATTGATAACACTTATGTACAAGTTGTAGTACCGAGGGTAGCATGGCTAAGGCCATTACCCTATAAAGTAAACATAGATGAAACATCTACATAAATCACAAATACACTAGTAGAGGCAGTTGATAAGAAGGCCAAGAGATTTGGAAACTATGATGAAGATAAATCAAAGATAACTACAAATTTTAAGGTGACAACAATGGAGAGGAAGAGAAAGAAAATTGTGAAGAATCTAGAGAAGATGTTAGGATAAGAAGAAGATGAAGATGCACCAGTACAGATCACACAAGATCAAGGTGAGGACCAATCTAGTGACTCTGAAGAAAATGAAGAAGAATATGTGGAAGTAGACAAGAAAGGTAAGAAAGTGATGGTTGTCGAGCCAACCAAGAAGAGGAGTTCACAACAAAAATCTACTCCTCCTTCCACAACTTGGCTGAGAACCAGGGAATCTATAGTTACTATATCAGTTGAGCCACCAAAGAATAAGTTGGTAAATAATGATGAAGGGGTAAGCTCAGGGAAGAGAAAACAAGTTCAAATTGAATCTAGGTCAAGCCACCCTAAGAGGAAGTCGAGGAGAAAATACATTATTGGAAAAGATGAAGAAGATGAAGAACTGACAGAAACTGAGTACATCAAAAATTTAAAAGTTGCAACACACAAACATACTACCAATGTTGATGAGATTTGTCACAACATCAGGAATTCAGCAAGTTTGTCTAGATTCAAGTTTATTAAGTTTGAAAAGCTAAGTAAAGTTGATAAGGAAAAGATAGAAGATGTAATGATGGACATGTTAGTTTCATATAAGATGACACCATTGGAGATTGAGAACCTATTCCACAAAGAACTAGCAAAAATATTGATGAGAGATGGAATCATGCCATTATGATAGAAAGGAAGATCTAAGAAGGTGCATTAGCTAAAATTATGCATGACTTAACAAAGAAGTAGAGAGAAAAATTCATGGACCAATATAGGAATAGATTCATTCCTAAATTGAGAGCTATTTCTATATTGAATAATGATGTAGAAGGTGTTGTGCAACAAAGCCAAAGGATATGGAAGATTATCTTTGGACTAATAGTGGAAAAGAATAAAGATGAATGCACATATAAAGAAGTTAAGCTTGACAAAAAATAAGACATTGATGATTTAGATAATGTTGAGGATGAGACAAATGATAATATTTAATGTGAAATGATTGACATTACTGAGAATGAGATGAAGGAAGATGTTGAAGAAGAGATGAAGTATAAGGTTGAGGAAGAACATATTGAATATTTGACCACTAATGAGATAAAACATTGGATTGAATGCCAAGGAATAGAGTAAAGAGACACTCATAATTCTAGATTCACCTACCGAGGCAAACCTTGAAGTCAATGCAGAAGGAGATAAATACAAAGAAGATCAAGTAGATAAGTTTGCATTAGATATCTCCAAATCACATGAAGGAGACACAAAGGAGACCAAAACTCTTGAAACTGAGGAAAAATGGGAACCTAAGGATAAAGAAGTTATTCAAGCTTTATTACAATTACCTAATGTTACTCCTATGGTACTTACTGGGGTCAAGAGTGCCGGTAGATCTACCCAGTAGATACTTAATACTCAGAAGGAGATAGTATCAATAAGTGGTGATACTAGTACTTTGAAAGCTGAACACAGACCAAGTAGTAGCTCACCAGAGACCATGAAGAATAAATCACATAAGAAGAAAAAGGAAAATTGCTCTGAAGTAACACTTGACGAAGTTATAGTCATTCCAAAATGAGATACTGATAACTTATCTTATGAACTGATGCTAATCTTGCAGGATCTATTGAATAGGAAGAGGAAGAAAGAGGAATTGAAAAGGGAACATCAATAGAAGAAGGTACTATATGAAATTAAAGAAATATTTTTTGATGCATTTGAGTTTCAAGACCTAAATGAGCAGGCACCTATTTTGGAACAATTGGTTCATATTGTTTAGAAGGTGAACACTGATGATATAGATGCTAATGACAAACTCCTACAATGGTCTAAGAGAAAATTTGAGACCAAGGTACTTGAGAAAGTTGCAGCAAAGCTTACCAAGAAGCAGGTTGCACTTTCTGATCTCATAAGAAACTTAGAAGAAGTAATAGAAAATGTTCTCTTTTTACAAACAACTTTATGATATAGAATTCTTTACAAAGGAGAATCAACATCTTATTGAGAAGCTCCAAGCAGTTTTGAAGTCAACAGGTCACTCACTGAGCATGGATGCAAGCTCCAACTCTTTTCATTTTAGCACATTGACACATGCCCAAGTGAGACTAGATGATCTCAGGGCTAATGATGGCATAATAAGGGAAAAATGGATTTCTATTCAGACCATGTTTCTACCTCATTTGGAGGTTATGCAAAAGGAGGTGAAAGCAGCAAAGGAATTAGCTCAGAAAGATTCACCTCTGAACATTGTAGAGAGTCTAATTGATCTAGTTGTTGAGCTAGAAATCAAATTTTAAGTTTTTGAATATGTGAGAACAAGTTGGGATAATGAATTAGCAATGATACTATAGATTCATAAGTTTTTTTTGGATAAATATGGTTTGACCCCAACTACCCCAATAGATAAACGTGACAAGAGTGGAAAAAACAAGGGGGAAATGTCATGAGATACAATCAAAGGGGAATAAAGGAGCAATAAGTTGTAAGGTATAATATTTTTTTTATGTATGTACATATGTTGTATATGTAGTGAATTTTTCATGAAAGACCGAGTTAGAATCGTGGGGGGACTTCTAAGTTCTAAGTCTATTTGAGTACAATTTTTGTAAAGGACTGAAGAGTCATGACAAAGTGTTTTTTCTATTAATGTCAAAGGGGGGGATTGTTGATCTCTAATTTCTTATGTCTATTAGTGTCACACACTTAATCATAATCAAGGCAGGTTGGTTGGTCATCACTACGACCAAGCCATCCCACTAGGGTCGAGACCGAGCAGTAGTTATTGCCGAGCAAGTCTGAGGTCGCCAAGTACTCAATAGTTTCCAAGAAGGATGATTTTGAGTTTCCTAGAAGAGTTAGTGTTGAGTGACAACATATGAGTATGTCAATCAAGATAACATTGACCGAGCACCAGTGTTTTCTTATGCTAAGTAAGACAGTTTTTGTATATATGTATAGAATGGCACAAACACCAAGGTAAACCATTTTGGCCATCTTGTATGAATCATTTAATGATCATGTAGCACAAATATTTAATTCATTAATTATGCATTATTTTTATGATCATGGATCCCTATGCAAGCTATGCAACCAATCAAAAATAGGGATGCCTAAGTGGCAAAAGGTGATGAATATAGATCGTTGATCTTGATCTGGATGTTTCATCATTGATCTATATATGGGATGCTTCAAACCCTAATCTATAAGTGTGTGAATATATGCAGATGTGAAGAGCAGAGATCAGGAGTATATGTATTTTTTGCATATCTGAAGCATTGACCAAGCAGAGTGACTAAGCAGAGCAGTGAAGAGCAGAACAGAGATAAATCAGATTGACAGATCAATTAAGAGTTGGAAAGAGGAGTTCCATTATCATCATTTGTAGTGCAGACCAAAGGATCAAGTGTAACCACCCTAATTTGGTCTTCTCTAACCATATACCCTATTTTCCCTAAGTGTGATCATACCCCCAATTATGTCAAGGCAATTCTTCAATTTATTGACATAATTCTTTGAAATCAAATTTAATCTCCTAAGTGATTTAATCACTAAATAACATTAATTACCTTAGCCAATCAAATCAAATCAATTCAATTCTATCAAAACAAATAAAAACATGGCTAAAGTAATTAAGTAAAAGGAATTAAATAAAATCCTAATTACACCTCCTCACTTGCGAAAAGCCAATCCCCTAGCCTAATTAATTTAATTAATTGGCTATAGTCCTAATTAATTATCAAAAGAAACCAAAGCTTAAATAATTAATTTCCCCTATTATTGAATGAATATATTATTTATAATTTAATTCATTAATATTCCCTTTAACCCCCAACCTAACCTATCTCAACCACCTTAACCTTAGGTTCAAACTAATCCCAACCCCTTCACCCATGCTAAGCCTAATTATAATCTTAATCCCATATTAACCCACTCCCTAATGATGTCACATTCCTAATCCTTTGATTAGGAATTCAACTCATTCCAAAAACTCCACTTTCTCAAGCTCCCCTTCCTCAAAGTCCACTTTCTCAAGCTTGGACTTACACCCCTCACCACGCTTCATTAATGCTCTCATAAATGCATCATTAATGCTTATACCCTCACCATGCCTCATAAATGCTATCCCTCATTAAGGCTCTTACACATGCATTTAATGGCCTTATCTATCCTCTCACTCCTAATTTCTTCTATAAATAGAATGAGTTTTAAGCTCAATGGGCCCCTAATTTTGGATTGTTGAAAGCATTGTTATGTTGTTCATATTTCTAGAGATCTATGTTTCATTATTAAATTTATTATTATGCATTATTATAATATTCATTTTTAGAGCTTAGAATGCATATTTCTTGAGCATGTAGATTAGTTTCATTTGAATCGTTCATTCTAGGTTGTATATGTCACTGATAAATGTATAATCTGAGGGCAATTATAGAATTTTTCACACTCCTCCTAGATAGGAAGAAATAGGTTGACTTTAGTGATTGATATGCTTTCTAACCCTTGTTTCTCACTAATACACTGACTTATTCAAGTGTTGTGTTGCAGCTAACAGGTACACAAAATAACACACATTTCTGGCACCCACTGTGGGGCAGAATCTCATATTTTACCTCACTTTTAATTCATTTTGTACTAATTTGTCTTCCTAGGTTTCAGGAACAGAGTCATTTTTGGTTGCCAAGGCTCGCATATCATATATTGGATCGCATCGTAGAATTCTAGATCGCACCCCGGATATCAGATTTTGCATCCTAGTAATCCTGCATTATTTTTGGTAAAGGCTCACATCTGGTATGCATTGTATCATTTTTGGTGTATTTGATCGCATCTGGGAAAAAGGATCGTATCCAGGGATTCTAGGGTCATTTTTGGTTAACAAAATTACATCTTGTTTTTGGATTTTCAAAATAAAAATCCTAACCACTAATATTTTGCTAATGTATGTTTTTGTCTCTTAAACAGCCTAACTTTCATTTGCAAATCACTGTTAGAGAATATTTTGCTAAAAGAGTTGGAGAGAAATTACTAACCTATGGTTTGCAGGTGGTTTAATAGCTTGATTTAATTTTATTTGTTTGAGGCATTGAAACTTAGACACATTTTCTAATCACTTTTTAAATTAATCAGATTAGTATGCTCTTTTCCTTCAAGGAAAATCATAAAATCAAAAGTTGGTTTAAAATTTGAGAGGAATTTGGAGTTAATGAACAAGACAAACAAACTCATCATTTAATTCATTTTTGGCAAAAGTAATTGGATAAGAAAATCATTTAAACTTTGTGGTATTAATTGAACAAGATTCACAATTTAAATCTCCCTTTGGATAAGTAATTGAACAACATAAAGCACAAAATATTGTGGGAAAAAGAACGACTCATTGTCTAAATTTGGATAGAAATATTTAAATAAAACTTAAGCTTACTTTTCAGTCTCACTAGAGGATTTTCTCTTCCTTCCAAGTGGGGAAATCAAAAACTTGATATAGGGGATTGAGTTGTGAGTGAAGTAGTTTGAGGGAATGAACAAGTGATTGAAGTGCTTTTGGGAGAAAATGGCATGGACTCAGAGAGTATGCTCTTCTTCTTTCAAAGAATCAGGAATCTTGAAATCCTAAGCTCGCCAATCCTTTGTACACTTATTAAACATTAGAGGGCCTTTTGGTTGAGGAAAAATCTCTCAGGAATGACCCAAGTGAGGACAGGTTTTACGCCAACCCTTCCAACTCACTATAAATAATTTCTTCCTTGTAGGCCAAAGCCTCGGAAGACGGAATCGGTTTTGTTCTTGGAATTTCAACATCATTCCTTGAACATGCTTGGGTATGTGTAGAGCGGAGCCACTTGAATCTTGCTTGCGAGACTACACATATTTGAGTACTCATAGGGCTATACGCCCCAATTTTTCCTTCTACAATTCTATGGGAGATGGTTTCAAATGGATTTCCCCATTATTAACAACAAACTTTGTAGTCAAACTACCCAATTCATCCCCGAAAGGGTGATAATCTTTGTGCAAGGAAAAAAGTAATTTCCCTAAGATACTCATCATTTCATGCCCCCACTTACATTTGGATTCATCTAATATGGCATCACGACTGGACCCATTGTGTGCTTGGTGATGGCCATATTCTGATTAGCATTTGAGTGTGTACCTAATCTATGAGAAAGGATTTTCATCCTCTACTTAGAAAATAGGGCGTAAGGATGTGTTTTGTTCACCCATATCAATGTAAAAATGCACAAACAAGATAAATCATTTGAACAAGCAACAAAATTCAATCCTCTGGCTACATACTATGTTTTTCACTCACTAGAAAGACTCAAAAACAACCTATTATCAGACAAATTTGCACAAACTTCAAGACAAATCAAACGACCAATTGATAAAACATCAAGGAGTCATTTTTGGTCTATCCTGGCTTGCATCTAGTTGTGCAAACTCGCATGTAGTGTGAAAGCTCGCATTTGGTCAATCTTGTATCACTTTAGGGAGAAAGGTCACATCTAGGATACTTAGGCTCGCATCTAGTTTTGCAAAATCTCACATTCAGAGTGTCGCATCTGGGATAGTGGGCACTTGCATAGTTGCCTCTCAGAGAAAATTAGTTTATTTGGATACCCTTTTGGCTCATTAGTCTAACCCTGTTGCTTTTTCTTGTCTCTTTGTTGTTGTTTCAAAAAAAAATTCAGGTCTACCTTGCATGTCATTTTGAACTCTTACAATCTGTCTCAAAATGTGTGGTCTATTCACTCTCAAAAACAACTTGATTCCTAGCTCACTATTAGGGCATTCTAACCCTTTGACGCTGGATTCATTTACTTCCATCAAACAACAAACAATCCTTGCAATTTGGACACACTTACTTGAATGATTTGAGACCTCACTTGACACTATTGGGAAACTTTGGACATAGTTGAGATACAACTTCATGGTTAACACAAGACGTAACAAGTATCTTTTTGATGAATTAGAAGTACCTACTAAATTGCTACATTTTCAAAAATGAGAGACATCTCACAATCCTCTATTTGACACAGACTCACCACCAATGGATGTTGATAGGAATTAATGGGCTAATGCCTTTAAAGAATACAACCATGAGTAAAACCAGCAAGATCAAGACAATACCAATAATGAGGAAGATGTCAACATCACACACCCTTTTTTTGAGTCAGAAAGTGATGAAGACATTCCCGAAGAAGAGTACAATAGACTCAAACAAAGTAGGAAATTCCAAAGAACATTGGAAAAGATAATTGGTGAAGACAAAGAGAAATACTTTCTCCATCTAGCATCCATTGGAGTAAAATTACCATAAGATTATGATGTTGAAAAACTAAAGGAAAAAAAGATATCAACCCCTATCTCTATTCTCACCAAAAAAATGACCTTGGTGCAAGTAGAACTTGCAACTCTCAAACAAGAGAAGGCTAAACCCAAGACAAAATACTCTTTGGAATCCATTTGTCCATTTCCTTTTGACAAGAGTATCAATATGGTTCTGTTTCCTCCCAACATGGCAAGGCCAAAATATGACAAGTATATGGGAGAGACTGATCCACATGACCATGTGAGAGAGTTTTGTGCCCTAAGCATAGAGTATATGCATGAACCTACATACCTAATGAGGATATTTCTGGGAAGTCTAGGCGGAAATGCTATGGAGTGGTTCTCCAAACTCACACCTAAGGTAAAATATTTTGAGGAGTTGATTCAATAGTTTATCCAACATTACTCATACAATATACAACATGATGTAAACATGATGGACTTGTGTAACACAAAGAAATTAACCGGTGAATCCTTTACACACTTTTTGCAAAGGTGGAGAAAAATATTTGCAAGGTATTCAAGAGCTATTCCTGAATTAGAAAGCATGTAAATCTTCATAAATAAATTGATACCTGAATTAAACTATGCATTGCAAATGCAGGATTCACTGAGTTTTGATAGGATGATAAAAAATGCCATCTGTATTGAATAGGTCATGGTTAAGAAAGGATAAATTACCATTCAAAGTGATACAAAATATACCAATTCCAACAACAATCCTAAATGGTGGAAACAAAATAAGAATGTTGTTAATGATGGAGTGGTAGATGCATCTAATGCTAATCCTAAACCAGCAATGTTCAATCTAACGAATAGCATGCAAGCAAGTAAAGATGCCAAGGTAACAACCACAATACCTAAAGAAAACAATGAGAACAAAAATAGTCAACCATGGACTTCTAAACCTCAACGAACATTCACTCCTTTGGAAGAACCTCTTGAGATTGTTTTAAAGACACTCTTGGACAACAAAGTTCTTACGATCCCGGTTTCAAAACCATGGGAACCAGAAGTCAAACCAAGATGGTGGGATGACAATTCTTATTGTGTCTTTCACAAAAATAAGGGACATAAGACTAATAATTGTCTTAAACTTAAACATGCTATACAAGACCTTATTGAAGCAGGCAAGATCAAAGTGGAAGGACACACCACTAATGAAGACCATACGACATTTAACAAACCATTCCCTAATTATGAGAAAGGGGAGGCATCTAAAGGAAAAGGAAATCAAGTAAATTACACCTACTCCAAAAATGATAATGTGATCAACATGCTACACATTAAATACAAGTCCATTAATGTGATCACTATCAACGGTGTTAAAGACACATCTCACCAATCAAATGCAGTGACACGAAGTCAAGCACAAGTCACAATCAAAGGACCTAATTCCTCATCAAAACCAGCAACAACGTCCAAGGTACCTATTGTCACTATTCTTAAACCAGCGAAATCAAGACAAACATTCTAGTAGCGAACTATAACTTGGTGAATCAATTAAAACAAACCTCTACTCAAATTTCTATCTTTGAGTTACTAAAAATATCCTCAGTGCATAGGGAAGTTCTTGAAGAAGCCCTACATTCAGCAAATGTATGTATAAAAATTCCAAGCAATGGTTAATCATATCTCAACACCACATTACCTCTCTTTTTTAGAAGAAGATGATAAATCCTTGACACATCCGCATAACCAACCCCTTCATATTGAATTCCTAATTCACAAATCTCATGTTAGATGTATATTGATAGATGGAGGCGCAGGGTTGAACATTTTTACTCTCAATCTAATCAAGAAGTTGGGTCTCTCAGAACAAACCATTGATTCAAGAAGTAAGATCACTATCAAAGCTTACGATGAAGAAGAAAGATCCTCTAAAGGCCTCATTGTTCTACCTATCAGAATATGACAAGTTGGAAGAAATGTCATATGTCAAGTTCTAGATCTACCCTTGGCTTGCAACATACTATTAGGGAGACCTTGGATCCATGACATGAAAGAAATACCATCTACTTACCACCCGTGTATCAAATTCCCACATAACGGGGTGGAAGTGACAATTCCTATAGATGCTAGTTATACTTGCAACAATGTTAAAGTAGATAGTATGGTCCCTCATAACAAGGAAATTCCAAAAGAAACTGTACCTGAAACTACTAAAGACATGGTTATGAAAAGATTTAGAAAGACCTTAAAACTTGAAGAAACTAGTATGGGAGAATACAAGCTAGACATGACCCCATCATTGATAGAACTGCCAGTGTCTCCAAGATCATATGGGAAACCTTCCCCATATTTCACACCCACTACATCTAAAAAGCCAAAAATTCACAAAGCAACTGGCATGGTTAAAGAATCTACCTCCCAAGAGGATGACAAAGAAGAAAAATCAGTCTTGGCTTGGCTTTACAAGGGAGAACCAAAAGAAAATGAGGTAAAACATGTAGAAATATCCCCAGAAAAGTATGGTAAAGGATATGATCTTCTCAAACAAATGGGATATAAAGGAGAAGGAGCTTTAGGAGACAAAGGAAAGGGACTTGTTAAACCTATACACATGGAATTCAAAAATACAAAAGATAAAACAGGACTAGGTTTCAATAATAAATCTGAAAACCCTACTTCAAGAGATGGTCCAATCTTTGATGAGGGAAGTGATGAAGAAGAGGAAACAGAACTAGAATAATGGACCTATGAGAGATTATTTCATATTGGTACAGAGTATCCCGAATATCAAGGAGAAAGATATGTACCTAGCTTTGAGACACCACAAGACACTCATGTTCCTTTATTAACACAAGCTATTGTTCAAGAGGTAGAGGAAACAATAGAAGACACTCCAAAAATGTCATTGATAGAAACAACTACTGAAGACACACCCCAACAACAGGATTCACATCCTAACTCAGGGAATTTGGTCACATTTTTACACATCCTATTTTTACCACACTTTGATCTACAAGTGTCTTTAGAGTACATCAAGTGACTATTGTTGAGTTTCTAAACAAGTCAGATGATGAAATAACAGACTCACATGATTATGAATGGGATGCCCTATTTGATTCTACCATGGACATTGAAGTAGATGTGATTCATAAGTTGGCACCAATATTTCAAAGAGGAGAAATTTCTAACACTTCCCCTGACACTATTGTTGTCCCAGAATCAGATGAGATACCATTGCCTAGAATTCTTGATGAAGAAATTGGTATTTTACTAGGTCTAGAGGATATTATGAGACTACAAGCAATGAGCTCCACTTTTCTGAGAGAAGAAGAAGAAAGCTCAACTAATGAGTCACTAGAGTAAGGTCCACATATTACTAAAAACAACCCTGTTAATGACGGTCTAACTCTTGATGATCTAAATGCTATAGAAGTAGACCTAACAGAACATGTCTTGTCAGTTAATAGTTTTGACATTGACGTGATGTTGTCCTTACCACACTCTATTTCATTATCCTTGATAAACCCTGACTTAATTGATTGGGTGAATTCAGATCCTAATCCTATCATGAACTTCCCTAATGACTACACTTTGGCTTGCTACCTAAATTCTTGTGAACCTTATCCTTCTTCCACCAATGCAAGGAGCATGAACATGTCATGGGAGGATATCAAGTTTATCAGTCACAAATTAAAAAATTAAAAGAAGAAATGAACTGATGTTGAAAACCATGTTGTAGAAGTGTCAGATTCTAAAATAGTAAAAATAAAAGATGTATCTAATGGTGAAAACCTCTCAGAGGTGCCAAAAGATGAGATTCTTGATATTCTTCCTAAGCACTTCCAAGAAAGATCTTCAGTTTTGATAGAACCAACATAACTAGTTAAGTTGGGCACAGCTGAAGCTCCTCAAATTGTTTACCTGGCATAATCCTTATCAGATAAGGAGAAGATACAATTTACAGTGTTCCTAAAAGATAAAAAGATCAACTTTGCATGGTCTTACAAAGATATGCCTGGACTAGATCCTAAATTAATAATGCACCATTTATCTATAGCTCCTGGGATCAAACCCGTGAAACAGAAACTAAGAAAGATGCATCCTCATATTGCATTACTGGTGAAAGCAGAGCTAGAAAAATTACTGAAATCTAGATTCATAAGAGTCATCGCTTACGCAGGATGGATTTCTAATGTGGCACCAGTATCTAAAATAGATAAATCTATCAGAACCTGTACAAACTTTAGACACTTAAACAAAGCATGTCCTAAAGATGATTTTCCACTACCAAACATTGATATGATCATAGATCTAACAGTAGGCTATCAGATGTGCTCATTAATGGATGGTTTCTCAGGCTATAACCAGACTAAAATTGCTCCTAAAGATCAAGAGAATATTGCATTCATATGCGCATGGGGAACTTTTTGCTGGAACGTTATGCCATTTGGATTAAAGAATGTAGGTGCTACATACCAAAGAGCTATGACTACTATATTCCATGATATGATGCATAAAAACATGGAGGATTATGTGGATGATACCTTAGATAAATCAAAATAAATTACTACTCATATTGAAGACTTGCGGAAGATATTAGATTGCATGGAGCAATTTCAACTCAAGTTCAATCCAAAGAAATGTGCCTTTGGGGTTCAATCAGGAAAGTTGCTAGGTTGTATAGTATCAACAAAAGGAGTTGAGGTAGCCCCTGACAAAGTTAAAGCTATACTGGAAATGACTCCTCCATGCAACATTAGTCAAATGAGGACATTACAAGGAAGACACTAGTCAATAAGAAGATTTATGCTACAACTTGCAGATAGAGCACAACCCTTTACTAAATTGCTACATAAAGGTGTCACCTTCAAATGAGATGAACATTGTGAAACTAACTTCAAAGAATTAAAAGAGTACCTAGCTACTCCTATTCTCATGGAAATCCATTACTCCTCTATATTTAAGCTATAGCTACACACTGGGAGTATTGTTGGCACAAGAAGCTGAAACTAAAAAGGAAAGAGCAATCTACTACATCAGTAGAACACTAGTATCTTATGAACTCAATTACAACATAATTGAAAAAGATTTCTTGGCAGTCATCTTCACATCATAGAAATTGAGACATTATATGCTATCACATACAGTCAAGCTCATTGCAAAGATAGATCCTTTGAAATACCTCTTAAGCAAGACAGCATTAACAGGATGACTAGCAAAGTGGGTCATGATTCTGAGTGAATTTGAGATTGAGTATATAGAAAAAAGAGCTATTAAAAGACAATTCCTTGCTGATCAATTAGATGATTCACCACTTCAAGATGATGAACCTTTAAGAATTGAATTTCCTAATGAAACAAATATGCATCTCACTGAGTATCCATGGAAGATGTAATTTGATGGTTCTTTCACACAACAAGGCTCTAGAGCAGAGGTTCTATTCATAACTCCTTGAGGATACAAAATACCCAAGTCCTATAAATTGATGTTTCCATGCACAAATAACATTTTTGAATATGAAGCATTAGTAAATAGTCTTAAACTTGCTATACAATGGAAGATCATAGAGTTACATGTATATGGTGACTCCCGGCTCATTATCAATCAAGTAAATGGAGATTATCAGACCAAAGATGAGAAGTTGATGCCCTAAAAACAACTGGTTGATGATTTGAAGAATTACTTTGTCTTTGTCAAGAATTACTTTGTCTTTGTCACATTCCATAAAATACCAAGAACAAAAAATAAAGTTGCAGATGCTATGGTTACACTGGCATCCATGTTACAACTAGAGGAACATCAATTCCGCTATAACTTCTTGGTGGAAGAATTATCCTACCCAGCCTTTGATACACCCAAATACCAAGTAATTTTTTCTTTGAATTCCCAAGACCCATCTCAGTATGCTAAAATCATTGCTTACCTAACTGACCAAACTATACCCAATGACCTATCAAGGAATGAAAAATGAGCCCTAATTAGGACAGCATCATTATGTCCTCTTTACTAATAACTTATATCGATGAGGTCTCGATGGTAAACTTCTTAGGTGTTTAGAACATGAAGAGTTGGATCATGCATTGAAAGAAGTCCATGAAGGTGTATGTGAATCACACTCAAATGGCTTTTCACTAGCTAAGAAACTACTAAGAGTAGTCTATTATTGGCCCATGATGGAAAAATATGCTATTCAATTTTCAAAGACATGTCATAAATGCCAAACACATGGAAATCTCATCCATGCTCCTGCTAGAGAACTCAAACCATTCATAACACAATGGCCATTTCAGCAATGGGCCTTTGATTTGGTTGGACAAATATATCCTAATTCTTCAAGTGACACAAATACATCATTATGGCCACTGAGTATTTCAAAAAGTGGGTCAAAGTCATGTTGCTGATCAAAGCCACTAGAAAATAGGTGGCTATGCTTATCTTGAACTACATTATTTGTAGATATGGGATACCCTCTTCAATTGTAACAGACAATGGGAAACAATTTAAAACCAAGACATTGAAGACCTTTGCACACAGTTTCACATTACTCAACATTGTTCCTCAATCTATTATCCTCAAGGTAATGGACAGGTTGAGGCATCTAACAAGAACATTCTCAAAATCCTACATAGAACTATGAGTAAGTCTAGTATAGACTGGAATTTACAATTAAATACGGCACTTTGGGCCTACAGAACAAGCATCAGAACACCAACTGGAGCCATGTCATTTTCCCTAGTCTACGATGCTAAGGTGGTATTACTTATCAAGTTTGAAATCCCATCTTTGCAAGTATCTTTACAAGGTCTTGTTACTGACAAACAATACCGCATTGATAAGTTAAATTCTTTAGACTTACTTGATGAGCGTCGACAAAAAGCATTCGATCATATGAAAGTGTACCAAAAATGCATGTCAAAAGGGTACAATAAAAAGTTCAAACCACAACACTTTCAAGTGAGGGATCTCATTCTGAAAGATAATCCTAAGAACCAGCCTAATAGAGAACAAAAAGGAAAGTTTGAACCAAACTGGCTGGGACCTTATGTCATTACTGCAACTTTTGGGAATGGAGCTTATCAACTAGCTACACCTGAGGGATATGTCCTTCCTAATCCCATTAATACTCTACATTTGAAGTGGTTCTACGCTTGATGTCTAGCTAGCAGAGCCTATGTAGTGCAAATCTCAAAAAATACCAAAAAAATACCAAAAAATTTGATCATGAAGAAATCCAAAAATAGTGAAAAAAGTCTTGAACAAAGGTATCCTTGGTGAAAACCTGGCAAACAGGCGCCTCGATACTACAAAAAAAAAATTTCAAAAGAAAAAAATTTGAAAAAGAGAAAAAGTGCCTTAATAAAAAACTGGCCAACATGCATCACTCGAACTTTGTGCTCTATCTATCAATACACTATTGACACTAAAATTTCATACTTGCACCTGTGCTATTTGGTGACTCTGATTCCTTACAAATGTCCTATCCTTGCTTGGGATTTGTCTGCATTTATGTGTTAGGAATGCTCATTCTACATTGGGGGCATCTTTTACTAGTAGGGTTAGTTTGCGTCTGCTAGGTTGTCCAAAGCGTCTTATCTAGGATGGTTCGCCTCGCCAAATAGCGCCAGACATCAAACTAATGTTTCTCAAAACTTTAATACAGGAACTTAAAATGAACTAGTGTTTCTAAACACTTTCATCAACCAATGTTTTTAAGAACTACATTGGATTGCAATTTCTGACATAGTTAATCTCACATATACTCAAACATGAAAACATAGTGCTCATATTCCAAATTCTGATTGATGAATCTCTACTGCACTTAAAAAATGAATCAAGAGTATTTCTCAATACTACTTAAACACATCGTTTGATCTTGGTATAGTTATGATTATTTTATGTTCCCATGATGTTTCATACTGGGGGCATCTAAGCGATTATAAATTTTATTTGATTGATTCTCAATTGGTGACTGTTATGTCTTCCGAGTTACTCCATGACATCTATTCAAAGATACAAAGTTGCAAGGACAGGGGGCATAACATTTTCTTGTTTTTCTGTATATGGTGATTGCTCCAAATGATTCTATAAATTTCACCTAACTTGGATGTTTATGGTAAGCGCTACCAACATGAGTCGATAGCCACATATATCTCGATCCTTGTTATGTGTAAACTATGGTAAGGTTGAAATAATTTCCATGTCTGTTTTCTAAAATTAGATTCTCACTCAGGTGTACGTTACATGATGTACCCAAGGATATGAATTTTCAAGTTCATTACGGGTCACATATCTTACATTACACTTAAACATAAACTGATCCTAAAAATTAAAAGGAGATAACTAACTTGTCGTCCTGGCTTCTATGCCTTGATGCCTAAGTTTATTTCTGACATTGCATCCAATACACATAGTATTCATACTTTCATGATACCAGTGTGTATTAGTGGCAGTTGTACTATAAGGTGATGTGCATTACAACATGCACCCAATGATGATAAAATGCTACAATGTATACAAAATCAGTGACAGTCCTAAGAGTATGCATGTAGATGCATTTAGAGATATCATGATTCATTTTTAAAAAAAGAGAGAACAACATAAAAATGACTTGAGCTTAAAATAAATTCTTGATTCATTCAAAATCCAAGTTAATTACATACATCAATATTGCTGATATTCATGTCATTGCATATCCATGACATACATTTTGTATTCATAAATGAGAAACAGAAAAAGACAAAAACATAGCATTGAAACATTTGCATTTAATTTTTACATCCTAAGTGCATCCATAAATTTATTTGCATAAAGAAAAATCTCAAAAACATTCATTTGCATATTCACTTAGTATCATTTGAAACACATTTATATCATTAATAAATCAAATGAGCATAAATGATGTCATCACATATATACTCTAACAAGAGAACAAGATAAACATAATCACATGTGCATCAAAATCTAAACATCTATCAAAACATGAGAATCCATGAACATATCAAGATAAGGAACAACTATCTCAGATATATCAGATATAGAATAGATCAAAAATGTGGAAAAGAGTATCAGAGTATCAGTATGAATCAAATATACATGTATAAATGTCATTGTATAAATGAATGATCTCAGAAGGATCCAGATATACAATATGATCTCAAAAATATATGAAAAAATACATTATCAGGACTGACTCTCACCCTCTCCCTGACCTGGAGGAGGGGGAGGAGGTGGAACAAATGGAGCTGGTGGTAGCATGGCCCCCTTAGACTACTGAGCCAAGCATGAAAAGGATAGTGCTCTCTGACCCTATGGAACTGCAGCATGATATAAAGCATAATAATATGTGGCTCTCTGTCCCTGGTGCACTGCAATACGAGCCTATGTGTCTCTCTCTACCCTAAGTCACCCAAGTTGTGCATCTATATCTTCTAGAAGAGACTCTAATGTGTTGATCTATGCTTTAAGCTTCTCTCACTCACACTCACACTGAGATAGTGCATCACCCTCTCAGCTTGGACCCCTACCTGTGTCCTACCCTGACAGTCTATCTTGTGGCCTATCCTATGGCCTATCATGTGGCCTATCCTGATGTTGTTGTCTCTGCCTCTACTGATATTTATTCAATAGAGGACTTGGATCCCTCTAAGGAGAAAAAAATCTTAGATGAGTTCGCCTGCCACTCCCACTGTTTCTAGCACTCTCTCCACCACCCATCGTACCTCCACCCCTATCATCTGCATCATCCTAGTCATCTGGACCCTATCACCTATCAGGAGGAGGGCGCTTAGCATCCCTCCCATGTCTCCCCCCGTATCTACCTCCATCCCTCCCCATAGCTCCCCTATCTCTCTAAGCTCCTCCTCAACCTCTAACAGGCCAATCCTCGGTAGGATCATAATCCAATGGATCTTCAATATGTGGAATGGCCTCATCAGGCGCTATAAAACATGGAAATGGCTACTGAAGCATTTGATCATGAATTCTATCTGCACATCCAGCATCAGCCACATTAGGCCGCAGATCCCATGGCATGGATACCATCTCTGTAATGGCTCTCTATGTGGTCTCATAACCCAACTGTCATCCCCACTGTGGTGTCTCATCTCAGATCTGAGCATATATGGTGTATCCTGGCACCTGCCCTACAACCAGCGATACTGCCTCAATACACGGGTCACTAAGAATCTCTCAATTTTTATCTGGTATGTCTGATTAGGTACTTGCTTTGAAAACAATAAGGCATCTGACACCTATCTGATCCCCACTCCTCACAATCCAAGTGCAGATGCCACACTACTACAATCATATCATCGAACAAACGGCACCAATACTCCACCTTGCCCAAATGGGGCTATTGTATCTATCCTAAATAGATATATATATATATATATGGCTGCTCTGGAAGATGTTTCCTATCCACTATCAGCCGTGTAACTGGGATATGCTCCTAGTCCCAGATCTGAAGAACCAAAATACCAACTGTCATGCTCCATGAATAATGATATACTATCTCATGCAGCTCTCTATACATGTGCGCGAGGATGAAACTACCCCATGAAAATATGTATATCAACACGATCATCTGCTCGAGCATGGTGACCCAATCAACCATGAATACATGATGTCCATGATCAGGCATAAGAACACCTCTGATCAATCCAGCCAGGTATACAGGAAGGCACTCATAGTGATCACACATGTAGTCCCATGTCAGATACCGGTGCACAATAGTATCATCACCGAAGAATTGTTGTGCTGTCATGATCGATGAAGCCGAGGTCGAATAAAAATGCACCTCTCATCCCATCACAGGAACTCTCAGTATCCTCCACATGTCCTTCAATGTGACAGTCATCTCACTCATAGGCAGATGGAAGGTGTTTTGCTCTGAGTGCCACCTCTCAGCTAGAGTAGTCAAAAACCCTCGATTTACCCTGATATCGGGTAAATCCCTCAGTGACAATAAACCAACCCAGGCCACTAACTCTACCTCATCATCTGTCAAAGCCCTTGACAAAGTAAGGACATGATCGAGATATGGTCCTCAAAATGACACTACCTCAAAAGGAACCTGTTCAAATAGATAGTATTTCAAGAAAAGTTCAAAATCACTATTCTATCTAAGCTAGCTAAGCAGAAAACCTATCAGCTATGTGTTTTCATGGTCAGCAGAAGGCAAACAGTCAAACTGGGTATTTAACTAAAGTTAAAAACTAGAAATGACCCTGATTTTACGGGGTGTGATCCTCTTTGCAGGATGCGATCCCCAATTTCTAGGATGCAATGGGGCATCCAGGATGCAACCCTATTTTTGCAAGAGGTGACACGAGATGCCGCGTGCGACCCTATTTTTACAGGGTACAAAATCTTGAAAAACATGAAAAAAACTTACAGCACGCAACCCAAAATGGAAAATAGGGTGTGATCCTGAATTTATAGGATGTGACATGGGAATTTGGGGCAAAAAAAGATGCAACACAATATTTATTGGAAGTGATGCCAAATACCGGGAATGACCTAGAATTAAAATGGCTATAACTTGAGCTAAAATGCATAAAAATGAAAACTGGAAATTTCAGAAGGTAGGTTTTTAAGTAGTTACCAGAGGTGGGTAGTCAACTAGACGCTGATGTTGATGGCCAAGCTCAAAAAAATGCTTCTCCATGGGGAACACCATCTTCTCTATAGAATTCTCTAAATTGATAAGGTGAAAAGTGAAAATGAGTGAGTAAAAAGTGAATTTGGGCCTATATATTTGACTTTTTGAACAATTTAGGAGCTCTGGAACTCCTCCCAGACAATTGAAACTCATATTGTTCTCTTTTTGATCAGTCAGGAACAAAATCAAACGTGCTGACATTATTCTACACAGTGTCGTAGAAATTTTACAACTCCTAAAAATGCAGAATTACTCCATATGTTCTGAAAATGAGAAATGTGTGTTATTTTGTGTACCTATTAGCTACAACACAACACTTCATTAAGTTATTGTATTAGTGAGAAACAAGGGTTAGCAAGCATATCAATCACTAAAATCAACCTATTTCTTCCTATCTAGGAGGAGTGTGAAAATGCTATAATTGCCCTTAGATTATGCATTTATCAGTGAGATATACAACCTAGAATGAAAGATTCAAATGAAACTAATCTACATGCTCAAGAAATATGCATTCTAAGCTCTAAAAATGAAGATTATAACAATTCATAATAATAAAGCTAATAATGCAACATAGATCTCTAACAATATGAACATCATAACAATGCTTTCAAAAATCCAAAATTAGGGGCCCATTGAGCTTAAAACTCATTCTATTTATAGAAGAAATTAGGAGTGAGAGGAGAGATAAGGCCATTAAATGCATGTGTAAGAGCCTTAATGAGGGATAGCATTTATGAGGCATGGTGAGGGTATAAGAATTAATGATGCATTTATGAGAGCATTAATGAAGCATGGTGAGGGGTGTAAGTCTAAGATTGAAAAAGTGGATTTTGAGGAAGGGGAGCTTGAGAAAGTGCAGTTTTTGGAATGAGTTGAATTCCTAATCAAAGGATTATGAATGTGACATCATTAGGGAGTGGGTTAAGATGGGATTAAGATTAGAATTAGGCTTAGCATGGGTGAAGGGGTTGGGATTAGTTCAAACCTAGATTTAAGGTGGTTGAGATAGGTTAGGTTAGGGGTTAAAAGGAATATTAATGAATTGAATTATAAATAATATATTAATTCAATAATAGGGGAAATTAATTATTTAAGCTTTGGTTGCTTTTGATAATTAATTAGGACTATAGCCAATTAATAATATTAATTAGGCTAGGGGATTGGCTTTTCGCAAGTGATGAGGTGTAATTAAGATTTTATTTAATTCATTTTAATTAATTATTTTAGCCATGTTTTTTATTTGTTTTGATAGAATTGAATTGATTTGATTTGATTGGCTAAGGTAATTAATGTTATTTAGTGATTAAATCACTTAGGATATTAAATTTGATTTCAAAGAATTATGCCAATAAATTGAAGAGTTGTCTTGATATAATTGGGGGTATGATCACACTTAGGGAAAATAGGGTCTATGGTCAGAGTAGACCAAATTAGGGTGGTTAAAGTTTCCCCTCTTTGAATAGATGTGCAAGCAGCGCATTGATTCAAAGAAATTCTTCGATGTTGACTTCAGAAAGTTTGAAAATTTTGCCCTTGATCGAACGAAATGTCTGATCAGATCAGTCTCGCACTTGATTGAACTAAACTAATAGAATTGACTTTGAACTTGATCAAACAAAGGTCAATAATCAAAGATCTTAAAGACACCAATTCTAAACTTGGTTGTCATCCAAAAATTGATAATACTGACTTTGAAATTGATCAAACGAAGGTTAGTACAAAGCTGCCAGGATCTTTAATAAAAATCTAACAAAAAGTAGACATAGGATATCCATCTTGTGAGAACTGAATCCTTCAATCCAATAGTCCTGACTTAGTCAAGGAACTGTCATGCCTTTAGTTTTTTGATAACGAAGTCATTTTAATGTTGTTTCGAGCAAGAATTTGATTGATTTTAGTGTGATCATTCCCCCTCGAGAATGAAATCAAAAACTGGATCGCATCCCAGATGCCCCATCGCATCCCAGAAATCACAGATCACATCCTGCAAAGAGGATCACATCCTGTAAAAGAAGGGTCGTTTCCAATTTTTAAATTTAGTTAAATACCCAGTTTGACTGTTTGCCTTCCGTTGACCATGAAAACACGTAGCTGATAGGTTTTCTTCTTAGCTGGCTTAGATAGAACACTGATTTTGAACTTTTCTTGAAATTCTATTTGTTTGAACAGGTTCCTTTTGAGGTAGTGTCATTTCAAGGACCATATCCCGGTCGTGTGCTTTCTTTTTTGAGGGCTTTGATGGATGATGAGGCAGAGTCAGTGGCTCGGGTTGGTTTATTGTCACTGAGGGATTTACCCGATATCAGGGTAATCGAGGGTTGTTGACTGCTCTAGCTGAGAGGTGGCACTCAAGGCACAACACCTTCCATCTACCTACAGGTGAGATGAAAATCACATCGGAGGATGTTTGGCAGATACTGAGAGTTCCTATGATGGGATGAGAGGTGCATTTTGATTTGACCTCGGCTTCATTGATCATGACAACACATCGATTCTTCGGTGATGATACTATTTCACACTAGTATCTGCCATGGGACTACATGTGTGATCACTATAAGAACCTTTTTGTATACCTGGCTAGATTGATCGGAGGCATTCTTATGCCTGATCATGGACAACATGGATTCATATTTGGTTGGGTCGACATGCTTGAGTAGATTATCATGTCGAGACACAGATTTGCATGGGGTAGTTGCATCCTCGCACACATGTACAGAGAGTTGCATGAGATACTATATCATTATTCAGGGAGCATGACAGTTGGTATTTTGGTTCTTCAGATCTAGGCCAGGGAGTATATCCCAGTTACACGGCCAATAGTGTATAGGTAGTGTCTTCCAGATCAACCATATATATATATATATATATATATTTAGGATGGATATAGCAGCCCCATCTGGGCAAGGTGTAGTATTAGCACCATTTTTTTGATGATATGACTGTAGTAGTGTGGTGTCTATACCTAGATTATGAGGAGTGGGGATCAGATAGGTGTCATATGCCTTATTATTTTCAAAGCAGGTACCTGATCGAATGTACCAGATACATCAATGAGAGATTCTTAGTGACTCATGTATTGATGCAGTATGGTCAGTTGCAAGGAAAGTGCCAAGATACATCCGTATATGCTCAGATCCTAGATTAGACACCACGGTGGGAAAAGGGTTGGGTTATGAGACTGCACAGAGAGCCATTGCAGAGATGATAATCATACTGTGGGATCTGCAGCCTGATGTGGCTAATGCTAGATTTTCATATGGACTTCATGCCCATATGCTTTAGTATCTATTTCCACATTTTACACTACCTGATGAGGCCATTCCACAGATTGAGGATCCATTGGATTATGATCCTACTAAGGACTGGCCTGTCAGAGGTCGAGGAGGAGCTTAGAGAGATAGGGGAGCTATGGGGAGGGATGGAGGAAGAGATGGGGGGAGACATAGGAGGGATTCTAGGCACCCTCCTCCTGATAGGGGATAGGGTCCAGATGACCAGGATGATGCGGATGATATGGGTGGAGGTGCGGTGGGTGGTGGAGAGAGAGCCAACGGCAGTGGGAGTGGAAAGTGGACTCGTCTAAGATTTTTTGTTCCTTAGAGGGATCCAGGTCCTTTTTGACTAGAGATTAGTAGAGGTAGAGACAGCAACAACAAGATAGGCCACATGATAGGCCATAGGATAGACCATCAAGGAAGGATACAGGCAGGGGTCCAGGCTGAGAGGGTGATGCACTATCTCAATGTGAGCGTGAGTGAGAGTAGCTCAAAGCATGAATCACCACATTAGAGTCTCTTCTAGCAGATAGAGATGAACAACTTGAGCAGAGAAAGACATAGAGGCTCGTACTATGGTACACCAGGGAGAGAGAGCCACATATTATTATGCTTTATATCATGCTGCAGTTATGTAGGGTCAGAGAGAACTATCCTTTTCACGCTTGGCTCAGCAGTCTGAGAGGGCCATGCCACCACCAGCTCCATTTGTTCCACCTCCTCCCCCTCCTCTAAGTCAGGGAGAGGGTGAGAGTCAGTCCTGATACTATATTTTGTCATATATTTTTGAGATCATATTATATATATGGATCCTTCTGAGATCATTCATTTGTATGATGACATTTATACATGTATATCTGATTCATACTGATACTTTGATACTTTTTTCCACATTTTTTATATGTTCTATATCTGATATATCTGAGATAGTTGTTCCTGATCTTGATATGCTCATGGATTCTCATGTTTTGATAGATGTTTATATTTTGATGCACATGTGATTATGTTTATCTTGGTCTCTTGATGAGTTAGAGTAGATATGTGATGACATCATTTATGCTCATTTGATTTATTATTGATATAAATGTGTTTCAAATGATACTAAGTGAATATGCAAATGAATGTTTTTGAGATTTTTCTTTATGCAAACAAATGTATGGATGCACTTAGGATGTAAAAATTAAATGCTTTGTTTTTGTCTTTTTCTCTTTCTCATTTATGAATCCAGAATGTATGTCATGGATATGCAATGACTTGAATATTAGTAATATTGATGTATGTAATTAACTTGGATTTTGAATGAATCAAGAATTTATTTTAAGCTCAAGTCCTTTTTATGTTGTTCTCTCTTTTTTAAAATGAATCATGCAATCTCTAAATGTATCTACATGCAGACTCTTAGGATTGTCACTGATTTTGTATACATTGTAGCATTTTATCATCATTGGGTGTGTGTTGTAATGGACATCACCTGATAGTACAACTATCACTAATACCCACTGGTATCATGAAAGTATGAATACTATGTGTATTGGATGCAATGTCAGAAATAAAATTAGGCATCTTTTTCCATCGTGGGCCAATAATAGCCTACTCTTAGTATTTTATTAGCTAGTGAAAATCCATTTGAGTGTGATCCACATACACCTTTGTGGACTTCTTTCAATGTTCGATGCAACTCTTCATGTTCTAAACACCTAAGAAGTGTACCATCGGAACCTTGACAATATAAGTTATTAGTAATGAGGACATAACGCGATGCTATCCTAATTAGGGCTCATTTTTCATTCCTTGATAGGTCATTGGGTATAGTTTGGTCAGTTAGGTAAGCAATGATTTTAGCATACTGAGATGGGTCTTGGGTGTTCAAAGCACAAATTACTTGGTATTTGGGTCGATAATTAATTAGGACTATAGCCAATTAATTAAATTAATTAGGCTAGGGGATTGGCTTTTATCAAGTGATGAGGTGTAATTAGGATTTTATTTCATTACTTTAGCCATGTTTTTAATTTTTTTGATAGAATTGAATTGATTTGATTTGATTGGCTAAGGTAATTAATGTTATTTAGTGATTAAATCACTTAGGAGATTAAATTTGATTTCAAAGAATTATGCCACTAAATTGAAGAATTATCTTGACATAATTGGGGGTATGATCATACTTAGGGAAAATAGGGTCTATGGTACTGATGAGATCAGCTTTGTACTGACCTTTGTTCAATCAAGTTCAAAGTCGGTATTATCAATTTTTGGACGACAACCAAGTTTAGAATTGGTATCTTTAAGATCTTTTCTTATTGACCTTTGTTCGATCAAGTTCAAAGTCAATTCTATTAGTTTAGTTCAATCAAGTGTGAAACTAGTCTCATCAGGCATTTTGTTCGATCAAGGGAAAAATTATCAAACTTTCCAAAGTCAACATCAAAAACTTTCTTTGAATCAATGCGTTGCTTGCATATGCAGATGTTAAGAGCAGAGATCAAGAGTATATGTATGTTTTTCATATCTGAAGCATTGACCAGGCAGAGTGACCGAGAAGAGAAGTGAAGAGAATAATGGAGATCAATCAGATTGAGAGATTAGATCAGAGTTGGAAAGAGGAGATCTTTTATCATCATTTGTAGTGCAGATCGAAGGATTAGGTACTGATACATTCTAACAAGTGAATCAAGGTAAATCTCTTAACAGAGTGGTCCTAACAGGCCTTTGTAAATCTCTTAACCGAGTTCTTACTTTTTGTAAGTTTAAATCCTTTAACAAGGTAGATTGTATAAGTCTGAAAGCTCTTAACAGGGTAGACCCCTCACAGGGTAGATCATCAAAAGTGATCAAACTTTGTAGCCCTAACAAGCACACTTTACTGCTGTGGTAGTGAATATTTGTGGATGTCATCCTTGCCCCAGTTTTACCTTCAAGGGTTTCTGGGTTACCAAATTTTTGCGTTATGTATTCATGATTAGATGTTAGATCTTTTACAACATTTCAGTTTATGTGTATGAATACATGGTTGAATCAGTTTGTTTAGAATTGGTAGAAGTTTTACATATCTAATTCACACCCCTCCCCTCTCAGTTATTGCTTTCCCATATTAGACTTCCAATAATGATGTTCATTCTCATAAGTTTGGTGATATGTATGAGCTTATTGATGTTAATCACAATGGGTAGGTGATATGCTTGATTAGCTCCTCTTTTATGGTGGATTCCTTTGTGTTTTCCTATTGTAATGTTATTTCCTCATGATGTGTGGTTTGTTTTATATTATGTTTAGATTTATTTAGATCCTTATTGCTCCATTGGCTCAAGGTGATAAAAGAATTGACCTATTGTAACATTCTTCTATTTGTATCTCATTTATTCTATATGTTGTATACATGTTATGTCATGCATGTGCTATTATTTGTAAATGTGCCTTTATGTTTTCTGATTAGGGATGACACAATACGGTAGCTACCATTCTTTTTGGTCTTCGTAATGTCAGCCCATAAAGACTCTTCTTTGTATCTCTTATGTGACCTTCTTACATTGTGTTTATAGTTCTACTACCTTTGGGTGATGATGATAGTTCATTTTTATATAATTATTATATACATGAGTTATCATATGATCATACTGACCCTAGAGTTAGTGCATCCCTTTTGTGATATCTTTTGTCATGTGTTCATTTGCCTTGGTTTGTCCTTTCTTGGGGGAATCTCAAAGTGGAAACATTTCTTGTGGGTACATTTATGCTTCATTAAAGCCATTTCTCTAATTAAGGTGTTTGAAATCACTTTAATGTAGGAGAATACACTTCACTCCTTGTTTCACATTTTGCACATGCGCCCACACCCACACACACACACACACACACACACACACAATGATTCATGCAATCTCTTATATAGATGGGTAAGGAGGAAATTATTTCCTTGTGTTCATCTTTACATTATCATCCCTTGAGCATTATTTGGTGGATCCTAAGGTTGACCCTTCCTTCTTTCATTTGGTCCTTAGACTCAATTCTTTTCTAGATCCCTTAATAGAGACAAGCTTTCCTTAAGGATTGGTCCCTTTTGATGGGTTGACTAGCATCTTATTGCTTGATCAACTATCTGTTCCACATTTTATAGCAGTGTTTTTCCCTTTGCATGATCCATAGTAAGGAAATACCTTAGTAGGTTACTCTCTCTCTCTCTCTCTCTCTCTCTCTCTCTCTCTCTCTCTCTCTCTCTCTCTCCTAGATCACGTGTTAACATAATTCTTCATTTAAATATTTTTGTGTTAGATATTTTTTTTCTATTTAGTGTACATTGATTCATTCTTGATCCCCTTGTGCAAAGGATTTTCTCAACCATGTTAGTCTCTTGGTGGAATCATATTCCAATGTTCTTTGGAGAAAGGATTATTGGTCCTAGGATGGTCAGGAATCCTAGCATATGTTTGTCGTAGAGAATGGATGTCCCTAACATATTAGAAGCTAGGCTATATGTGTTCACAAAGATAAAATTGGTAAAAGTTATCATATAATTGTCGATGATATGAATATATTTACTTTTAACACAAAATAAAATAAACATAGACCTTTTCAGGTATCTCTTTTGTGGCTTCTTCAACTATTGTGGAAGTAGTAAATAAGGATGTAAAACCAATAATTGACTATACATAAAGATGACAAGCATGTGAAAATATCAATCTATGTAGATATGTATAATTATTATTGTGTGTGTATTTTGTGGATCTGCTAGCTGCAACACAACACTTCAATATGTCATTGCATTAGTGAAATAACATGAAATATCAAAGGAAAAGCACATATATATCACCAAAATCAATATATCACTCCCTATCTAAGAAGAGTATGAAATATATTATGTATAAATCAGTGACAACATCATGCTTAGAATGGAAGATTTAATCTAAAATGAAAGCTAAAATGCACAATCAAAGTTCATTTTAGAGCTCCAAATAAAATATTATAACAATGCTAAATGTTAGAGCTAAAATGCAATAAGAAATATCTAACAATATGAATAGCATAAGTTAGCAAATGAATTCTAAAATTAGGGGCAGCATAAGAATTCTTTCAACAATTAAGGAATTAGGGGCCCATTGAGCTCAAAATTCATTCCATTTATAGAAGAATTTGAGGAATGAGAGGTTAGGATTGAAATTTGACGAGAGGTGGAGATTGAATCTTTGGTGATCCATGTGAGGTGATCCAAGTGATTTAACTCTCATTGGCTAGGGAATTGACTTTCCCTTTTGCAAGTGAGGAGTTGTAATTAGGATTTATTTAATTCCTTTTAATTAATTACTTTAGCCATGTATTTGATTGTTTTTTATTTAAATGATTTGATTTAATTGGCTAAAGTAATTAATGTAATTTAGTAATAAGATCACTTAGGAGATTAAATTTGATTTAGATGAATTATACCAATTAATTGAAGAATTGTCTTTACATAATTAGGGGTATGATCACACCTATGGAAAATAGGGTCTTTGGTCAGAGAAGACTAAATTATGGTGGTTACATTTTCCCCTCTTTGATTTGATGTGTGAGCAACGCATTGATTCAAACAATGATTGATGTTGACTTCAGAAATTTTGAGAATTTCGCACTTGATTGAACGAAATGTATGATGAGATAATTCTTGCATTTAATTGAACTAAGACTGATAGTATTGACTTTAAACTTGATCGAACAAAGGTCAACAAAACAAAGATCTTTAAGATACCAATTCTGAACTTGATCGAATGAGAATCGATAATACTGACGTCAAACTTCACCGAATGAAGGTCAGTATGAAGCTACTAGGAGCTCTAAGGTATCAATTCTGAACTTGATCAAACAAGAATCGATAATACTGACACTAAACTTGATCAAACGAAGGTCGATACGAAGTTGCTAGGAGCTCTGAGGTATCAATTCTGAACTTGATCGATCAAGAATTGATAATACTGACTCTGAACTTGATCGAACAAACGTCAGTATGAAGCTACCAGGAGCTTAATAAGAATCTGAGAAAATGTAGACATAAGATATCCATCTTGTGAGAACCAAAGTCTTCTATCCAACTGTCCTGACTTAGTCAAGGTAAACTGTCATACCCCTAGTCTTTTGATGACAAAGTCGTTTTAATGCTTTTTTAAGAAAGAATTTGAATGATTTAAGTGTGATCATGGCCCCTTGGAAACTAAATTGAAGGAAAAAGAATAAAATCCCTCTTTAAAATAATATATCACTTGAACTGATCGATTGGATCGAGAAAGAATCAATTAGAAGAAATGAAGAAGCGAAGGTGTGTTAAGAGAAAACACAATTTTACCAACTTAACAACATGAAAATATAAGTTCTGAGTCTGATAAAATGATGTAAGACCAAGATCTTGATGAATAATATGTTATTTGATGATAAAGAACCCAGAAAACTAATTGCGTAAAGCATGCCAATCATTTTTAGAACATGTATAATAATTCTGCATTTTTGGGAAGCTGTCATAAAAAATGTACTGTGCTGTTGAAAACATTGTCTGAGTGTTTGATTTCATTCTCGATAGATTAGAAAAGAACAAAATTTAATTTTGATAGTCTAGGAGGAGTTATGGAGCTCCTAAATAGCTCAAAAAGGTCAATATATATCCCAAAATTCACTTTTTACCCATTCATTTTCACTTTTGTCTTTAGTAAATTCAAAGCTATGTAGAGAAGATGGTCGTCCCTGTGGAGAAGCATCGATTTGATCTCTCCCGTCAACATCAGCACCCGGTCAATTATGCACCACTAGTGAGTACCTCAAAACCTACCTTTCCATATTTTTTGTTTTTTATTTTGTCCATTTTTGCAAGAGATATTGAGCTCTTTGAATTCTGCGTTGCACCCTGTTTATGGGATCATGTTCGGTTAATCCCGTGTCGCATCCTATTTTCCCCCAAAATCTTGTGTCGCATCCCATAAATTTGGGATCGCCCTAGGTTGTTATGTAGTTTGTCATTGCATAGGGTAAATTATATTAAGCTTTGAAGTTTTTCACATCCTGTGAAAACAAGATCGCACCCCACGACCTACGTTGCATCCTGTTAAAATAGGATCATTTCTCGTATGCCCCATAGCATCCCGGAAATCACATTTTGCATCCCGTATAAAGGATTGTACCCTATAAAAATAGAGTCATTTATGGTTTAGGAGTTAGGTTTTTTCTCTTTTTGACTACTTTTCTCCTTCCGAACCAAAAATACTTATCTAATATATTTTATGCATAGTTGCCTTAGTCAGAATACTGAATTGAAACTATATATGCTTTATGTTGGCAGATTGACTTTGAGGTATTTTATTTTCGAGGTCCCTATCCAGGTCGGGTCCTTACATTGTCATGATCATTGACAAGTGCTAAGCTATAGATCATAGCTTGGGTAGGATTAGCTACACTTATAAATTTACCCGATATCAGGGTGAATCAAGGGGTTGTTAACTGCACTTGCCGAGAGATGGCATTCAGAGCACAACACATTTCATCTCCCAACTAGTGAGATGACAAACACACCTGAGGACATGTGGTGTATATTACGGATTCTAGTGATGGTTCGGGAGGTACAGTTTGAGTCTCATTCTGCTATAGCCATTGCATTGGCTCAGAGATGCCTTAGAGATCAGACCATAGTGCATCGGTATCTGACCTGGAATCATATGTGTGATCATTATGATCATTTACCTATATATGTAGTCGGATTGATTTGAGGCATCCTCGTGCCTGATAGAGGACAACATGGTTTTATGTGTGGCTAGGTAGATACTCTCGAGCAGATGATTGGATCATCCTGCAGATTCACTTGGGGTACCTGCATTTTAGCTCATATATATCAAGAGCTTCATGAGATAGTCTATCAGTATTCCCGTAGCATGACTTTAGGGATTTTAGTTTTGCAGATATGGGCCTAGGAGAATATCCCTATGACACGATTGATTGTAGATAGGCAATGAGCAGTTCAGCAGCCTTATGTTTATATGTATTCTAGATTGATTCACCAGCCCCATCTGAGCAAGGTAGAGTAATGGTGCCGATTGTTTGATGATATGACTGCTATGATTTTATGGTCATACCTTAATTATGAGGATTGGGCCACATATAGGCAGTAGATGTTGTACTTCTTTCAGAGAAGGTACTTGATTGGGCAAACCTGATACATTATAGAGCAGTTTTTGGTTACATGTGTTTTGAGATAGTATGGTCGTGTATAGGGAAGATGTCAGGATATGTCAGTATATGCCCAGATCTGTGATGAGTAGCCACTTTGGGGAGCTCAATTGGTATATGAGACCACTCAGCAGGCTATCAGTCAGATGGTTACAGTTGGTTGGGATATCCTTCTAGAGGTTATTGATTCAGGTTGTTCTGATGGGTACCTCACCCATATGTTATAGTATCCATTCCCTAGATTCACAAATCTTGATGTGGTAGTTCCTCACATAGATAATCCTTTAGATTATGATCATGCAGATGAAAGACCAATCTGAGGTAGAGGCAGAGCCCAGAGAGACTGGAGAGGTGGATGAAGAGATGGAGGGATAGATGGAGGGAGAGAGGGTAGGTGCCCTCCTCTGGACAGAGGTCATGGTCTGAATGATGGAGATGATGGTGGGGATGACAGGGGTGAAGGTGTAGTGGGAAAAAGCTGCAGTGGATTGGGCAGATAGACTCATTTTAGGTTTGTGCCTCCATGGAGAGATCCTGGTCCATTGCTTACTAGAGAGCAGCAGAGACCACCAGGGAAAGTACCTAGTGGACAAGATCCACCCATAGATAGAAACATAGGTTATGTCAGGGATGGTGATAGTTTATCTCAGTGCCAGTGAGAGCGTGAGAAGCTTAGGGATAGGGTTACCACATTAGAGGCTTTACTGGAGGATAGAGATAGTTAGCTTGAGTGCTTGAGAGAAGAATGAGATACACAGGCCTGAATAGTGACACATTAGGGTCAAAGAGATGTGTATTAATTTGGTCTATATTATGCTGCAGTTCCAGAGGGACAAAGAGCTCCTTCTTATTCTCAAGTAGCACAACAATCTAAGGGAGCAATTCCTCCACCGGTTCATCCTGCACCACCTCCTCCTCCTCTAGATCAGGGAGAGGGTGGCAGTCAGACCTAATTTTTGTACTTATGATATTTTGAGACATTTTGTATATATTGATCCTATTGTGATCATCCATTGTACTGCATACTCTTGATACTTGATATATGTTTTGCACTGATATTTTGATACTCTTTTGAAGATGTTTCACATTTTTGATTTGTTCCATCATTGATATATCTGAGATAGTTGTTCCTGATCTTGATATGTTCATGGGTTCTCTTGCTTTGATAAATGTTTAGATTGATGCACATGTGATTATGTACTTGATCTCTTGATGAGTTTAGAATATGTGATGACATTGTTTATGCTCTTTGATTTATCACTAATATATAAATGTGTTTCAATGATGCTAGGTGAATATGCAAATGCATGTTTTGGGGATTTTATTTATGCAAATATATGAATGGATGCACTTAGGAAAATGCAATGCTTGAATGCTTTATTTTTGTATTTTCTCTTTCTCATTTATGAATGCAAAATTTATGTTATGGATATGCAACGACATTGATATCAGTAATATAGGTTATGTAGTTAACTTAGATTTTGGATGAACCAAGAAATCGTTTTGAGCTCAAGTCCTTATGTTGTTTTTTTCAAAAAATGAATCATGCAATCTCTAAATGCATCTACATGTAGACTCTTAGGGTTGTCATTGATTTGTATACATTGTAGCATTTTTATCATCATCGGGTGTTTTTGTAACGGACATCATCGAATAGTAAAATTGTCACCAATACCCACTGGTATCATGAAAGTATGAATACTATGTGTATTGGATGCAATTTCGGAAATAAACCTAAGCATCAAGGCATAGAGGCCAGGATGACAAGTCAGTTATCTCCTTTTTCTTTTAAGAATCAGGTTCTGTTCAAGTATAATGTAAGATATGTGACCTGCAATGACCTTCAATATTCATATCCTTGGGTACATAATGTGTCATACACCTTACTGAGAATCTGATTTAGAAACAAACAAGGAAAACAGTTCAACCTCACCGTAGTTTACACATAACTAGGATCTATACATATGCAGCTATCCACTCATGTTGGCAGCTTTTACCATAAACATCCAAGTTAGGTGAAATTTATAGGATCATTGAAACAATCACTACATGTAGAAAACCAAGAAAATGTTATGCCCCCTATCCTTGCAACTCTTTTTCTTTGAATAGACATCATGGAGTAACTCAGAAGACATAACAATCATCAATTTATAATCAATCAAAGAAAATTCATAACAGCTTACATGCCCCTAGTTTGAAACATCATGGGAACATAAAAGAGTCATAATCAAACTGAGATCAGTCTATGTGTTTAAGTAGTATTGAGAAATATTGTGGATTCATTTTTCAAGTGCAGTAGAGATTCATCAATCAGAATTTGGAATCAAGCAATATGTTTTTCATGTCTGAGTGTATGAGATTAACTTTTTCAGCAATTGCAATCCAATGTAGTGTTTAGGAACACTAGTTGATTAAAGTGTTGAAAAACACTAGGTCCATTTAAAGTGTTTGATTAAAGTGTTGAGAAACACTAGTATGATGTCTGTTACAGGTAGGTGGTGTTGAAGAAACACCCTTGTTTGTGATAGTGACGTTTTGATGCAAGTATTGAGAAATATTTTTTTGAGAGGTAAACCATCCTAGACAAGAACCTAGGACAACCTAGCAGACACAGACTGAACATGCTAGAAAAGATGCCCCCAGTGTAGAATGACTATTCCTAAGACGCAAATGCAGACTAATCCCAGGAAAGGATATGACATTTGTAAGGAATCCGAGTCAACCAATAACACAAGTACGATCATGAAGAATTAGTATCATTAATGCATTGATAGATGGATCACAGAGTATGAATGATGCATGTTTGCCAGGTTTTCACCACTCGGCAAAGCTTTTTATTTTTGTTACCAAGACACCTATTTGCAAGGTTTTTCCAAGGCATTTTTATCTTTTTCAATTGTTTTGTTATTTTTTATTCTTTTTTTATTTTTTTTGTTAGTATCAAGGCACCTGTTTTCTAGGTTTTCACCAAGGATACCCTTTTTTAAGGACTTTTTCACTATTTTTGGATTTCTTCAGGATCAATTTTCTGATTTTTTGGTATTTTCTAAAAAATTTCACTGCATGGGCTCTGCTAGCTAGATGTCAAGCGTAGAACTGCTTCAAATGTAGAGTATTGATGGGATCAGGAAGAACATCTCCCTCAGGTGTAGCTAACTGATATACCCCAGTCCCAAAAGATGTAGTAATGACATAAGGTCCCAGCCAGTTAGGTTCAAACTTTCCTTTTTGTTCTCTATTTGGCTAATTTTTAGGATTCTCTTTTGGAACGAGATCCCCCACTTGAAATTGTTGTGGTTTCACCTTCTCATTGTACCCTTTTGACATTCATTTTTTGGTACACTTTTAGATGATCAAACATTTTTTGTCTACGCTCATCAAGTAGTTCTAGTGCATTAACCCTATCAATGTGGTATTGTTCATCTGTAACAAGACCTTGGAGAGATACCCAGAAAAATAGAATTTCTACTTCAATAGGTAGCACTGCTTCTGTGCCATAGACTAGAGAAAATGGTGTGGCTCCATTTGGTGTTTTAATACTTGTTCTGTAGGCCCATAGTGTCAGATTTAGTTGCAAATGCTAGTCTCTGCAAAACTTACTCACAGTTTTGTGTAAGATTTTAAGAATGTTCTTGTTTGATGCCTCAGCTTGTCCATTACCTTAAGGATAATAGATTGAAGAAAAATTTTGAGTGATGTGAAACTGTGTGCAAAGGTCTTCAATGTCTTGGTTTTTAAACTGGCCCCCATTGTCTATTAAAATAGAAGAGGTTATCCCATACCTACAAATAATGTAGTTCAAGATGAACATAGCCACATGTTTTCCAGTGGCTTTGATCAGCGGCATGGCCTTGGTCCACTTAGTGAAATACTCAGTGGTCGTAATGATGTACTTGTGTCCACTTGAAGAATTAGGATAAATTTGTTCAACCAAATCAAAGGCCCATTGCTGCAATGGCCAATGTGTTATAAATGGTATGAGTTCTCTGGCACAAGCATGGATGAGGTTTCCATGTGTTTGACATTTATGACATATTTTTGAAAATAGAACATTTTTTTCCATTGTGGACCAATAGTAACCAACTCTTAGTAGTTTTTTAGCTAATGAAAATCCATTCGAGTGTGATCCACATACACCTCCGTGAACCTCTTTTAATGCGCGGACAGACTCTTCTTGTTCTAAACACCTAAGAAGTGTACCATCGAGACCTTGTCTATATAATTTATTAGTAATGAGGACATAACATGATGTTCTCCTAATTAAAGCTCATTTTTCATTCCTTGGGCACCATAAATGTGTGTGTATTTTGTGGATCTACTAGCTGCAACACAACACTTTGATATGTCATTGCATTAGTGAAATAACATGAAATATCAAAGGAAAAGCACATATATATCACCAAAATTGACATATTTCTCCCTATCTAAGAAGAGTATGAAATATGCTATAATTGCCCTCAGATTATGCATAAATCGGTGACAACATCATGCTTAGAATGGAAGATTTAATCTAAAATGCAAGCTAAAATTCCCAATCAAAGTTCATTTTAGAGCTCCAATTGAAAGATTATAACAATGCTAAATGTTAGATCTAAGATGAAATAAGAAATCTCTAATAATATGAGTATCATAAGTTTACAAATGAATTCTAAAATTACGGGTAGCATAAGAATGCTTTCAACAATTAAGGAATTAGGGGCCCATTGAGCTCAAAATTCATTCAATTTATAGAATAATTCAAGGAATGAGAGGTGGAGATTGAAATTTTAAGAGAGGTGGAGATTGAATCTTTGGTGATCCATGTGAGGTGATCCAAGTGATTTAACTCTCATTGGCTAGGGAATTGACTTTCCCTTTTGCAAGTGAGGAGTTGTAATTATGATTTATTTAATTCCGTTTAATTAATTACTTTAGCCATGTATTTGATTGTTTTTTATTTAAATCATTTGATTTGGTTTAATTGGCTAAAGCAATTAATGTAATTTAGTGATAAGATCACTTAGGAGATTAAATTTGATTTAGATGAATTATACCAATTAATTGAATAATTGTCTTGACATAATTAGGGGTATGATCACACTTAGGGAAAATAGGGTCTCTGGTTAGAGAGGACCAAATTAGGGTGGTTACAATTATAAGCTATTTAAAATCTTAATTCAATTAAAATTATGTTCAATTACCTTTCCCTTATCAATCATTGCACTTCAAATTTCTGGATAACATTGTACATTCCTCACACTAGGTGTATCCTACAAGAGTAAAATAAGATAAACATGTAAGTTAATATATAATTTAATTATTGAAAATGTAAATGATAAGCATGTATACAATAAAAATTATAAATGATTAAAAGAAAAAATATATACCATGAAGCTATGAAGGCCAAATGAAATGGTCAAGAGGGCGGCGTTCCACACTTGCGTCATGTCCTCCTCAAACATCAAGTGTTAAATAAACCATGTAAACAAACATTAGTACTTAACACTATCTCTTATAAATATTTATTTGAAATAAAATTCACTATGAAAAGTTAAGAATTACCATTATACTATCTATGTACGATCTATAAACATCCTCATCTTAAGTATGTGATGGCTCCCTGTGATTTTTTCCAGTCCTTATCATCTCATGTGGTACACTACCATATGATGGACCTTGTAATCAAATGTGTCAATGAGAGGCTAAAAAATCTATCCAATAGGACTTAAGCATATGTGCTAGCACATAGTTAAAGTATGCAACACACAAATATGTGGTGCCAAGGAGGATAAATTAAGCCCACTCAATCCACTGCCAGCATTAAGGTCCTATGGTTGAGCTATTCATGAGGTTTGAGAAACTAAAAAGCAACTCAAAGAGTGAATAGCCAATATAGTCTACGAGGTTTCATTTGCAACAACATCTGGAGGTTGTACTGGAGGTGGGGCAGAAATACAAAAAGGGGGAACATATGGGCCCTTTACTACTCAAATTTCCCCAAGTCTATCTTGGAGCATACCTCTACCCATGCCTTTGAAATGTCTCATGTAAAATTAGTTGACATGGTTACCTAAGAAAAAGTCTACACACAATTTACGAAGAAAATAAAGAGGAACATCAATATTTTTGTTGGGTGGTTTATCAAAAATCATTCACCATCGATCTTAGTAGTTATTTACTATATCATCATTCACGCACTATTTGATGGATAATTTTGATTTTCTTACATCAACACATTTTCCAACGCATGGATTAACAAATAGGGCAGCTAATTTGGCTTTGGTTATTTTAAGGTTCTTCACCTCATTGTAGACAACACATCTGCATAGTGGACCCTCATGGCCTCTTTCCAAAATAGAGCAAAATGTGTTGGTTGGTGAGGGTTTAAATATTAGAGATTATTGAATCTAATGTGGGTGTCATCAAGGACAGATGATATATCCCATGATACACCTTAGAAATGTTCCTCAACTCATTCAAAGTTTCAACAATTTAATCTTGAAGTAAGGGGGTTTGGTGGTTGTGGAATTTGACTGCTAGTCATGGTACCTGATTAGAGTTTAAAATTTATAAAATTAACAAAGTTTAAACAATAGAATCTATTTCAAATTAAAAAATCTAATTTATACGTAAAAAATGTAAAAATGAATAAAAAAATAGAAACAAATAAAAAAATGAAGAAAAACAACAAAAAGATCATACCTTAGCTTGAATTTGATAAAAATATGGTGCAGGAATTGGATATTAGTCTTTTTTTTTTTATTAGTTACTTGAAAATGTAAAATTCATGCTCACCATGGGTTTAAAATGACCTACGGTGGGCACTTTGCAAGTTTTTAATATACACAAGTAATGTATATCCAATGTTGAATCGGATATTCAATTTGGTATCAGATATCAGTTACCAAAAAAGATTTTTTATTATATGTTAGTATTTTCACTGACATATAAATTTAAAATTAGTATTAATAATTATATTAAGATTAAGATTAACATTAAAATAAATATTACACTAATATAATATAATATTAATATTAATATCAATATTAACAGTATATTAATATTAAAATTAATTATATATTTTATTTGTATTATATATTTATATTGATATAATATTAAACATAATATAAATTAATATAATATATTGTTGAGCACCTCTGAATGTTGAGAGGGGGGTGAATTAATATAGACAAATACTTCAAAATTTTGCCACAAGTCTTAGTTACATGTTATTAATCCAACTAATCATTGACAAAAGATATAGTAATTGAAACACAAACACACACATAAACACTAGATTTATGTGGAAAATCCAATACAAGAAAAACCATAGTGAGGATCATACTCGCTATATTGAAATAAGTGATTACAAATTTTTAGGTCAGATGCTAAGGAATTCATTATCCCTAATGTTTAGGCACACTACCAAGGAAATCCCTATTCCTAAGAAAAACTTGTACAATCTTAAGGCAAAAATAGATTTGCACAAAGTTACATTTGTGTTAAGAAAACTTGCCTATTTTGTATAGTTGGAGGTGACGCAAATTGGTAGAAAATATATATCTTTTTTTCTTCATAATGTTGACCTAGAAATACTTTTGATCATTTATCTTATGTGCTATTGTTCCATTGGGCTTGTAGTTCTATTCCCTTTTGGGGATGAGGTAATTTCATTATGATAATTCTTGATATACATAGCTTATCACATATGCACGAACCCTAGAGTTAGTAGATCCCTTTGTGCTCATTTCTCCATGTATTTTATTTCCTTTTATTTGTTCTTATCTAGGGGCATACCATAGTAGAAACATGCTTATCTTTCAGACGCATGTATGCTACCTTAAAGATATTGCTTTTGTTAAGGCATATGCAATTGCTTTAACATTGGGTTACACACTTTGCTCTATGTTACACATTATGCACACACCACAAATCCAATTTAACAATCATTTTTTCCTAGATTACTTAGCAAATGCTACCTTTTTCTTGGAAATCTCTCATTGGAAAATTTGTTTTGAGACAATTATTTCCTTGGGGAAATCGTTTTGCACTAATTTTCCTTAATAGGGTTCCTTCATAAAAAAAATCTTTGGGAAAAAACCTATGTATGGTGGATTTCCTTAAATACATTTTTTTTTATTGGGTATCCTTGAGATTGGTTGACTAGCATAACATAGCTTGCTAGACCATCAACTCCATCTTTTTTATCTTTCTCTTTCTCTACATGATCCTTAGTATGTTTAACCTTACTAGAATAGTTTGGTCATGTCCTTTTTCTCTCTTCATATGTATTTTCTTTTTTCTTGGTTTTAGATTGATAAGGACCTAAGTCATTTGGGGGTTTTGTGTGTTCCTTGTCTCTTTGACCTTGATAAGGTATCTTTCCTATTATTTGGTCAACTTTACCACAAGTATGAAGCAAGTTCATACTCTCGCTAGAGCAAGAGATAAAAAGTAGCATCCTAAATTATAAGAATTACTATTGTAGTCCTTTGTTAGGCCTCATTTTTTTTATTACTGAGAAGATTGATTTGGGTTGTATACATGATGAGTTAGTATGTTTGTTTGGTATGGTTGTCATTGATGTCAACACACAATTGCATTAATGTCAACATACTTTCTGTGCAATCTTTTACTTCGCATATTCTTTTGTTTGCGTATACTTTGATGTAGTTTTTGTATGTTGTTGTAAGATGTTTGAAGTATTTAGTTTTAGGTTTTTATGCTTCAGATCACAGTGGAGTGGAATTGGTATTTGTCTTAGTGTGATTGTGATTGATAATATTTTCTATGTGAAATGCATGCTTTGCATTTCTCCATAGCTTGGTTTCTAATGGCATGATTTTGTAAATGAGATTTTAATGTTCTTAGCTTCATTAATTCAAGTTGGCATGAGAATTTGGATTTTAGAGACACGGTTTCAATGTTCGATGGTGTTTTTACTCTAGGTTTGGCCGACCTTGGGTGTTTACACTTCAAATTTGTGTCTCATTAAATGCAAGATGATATGTGATGTGTATGATGATATTTTTTATCCAAGATGAGGCATGGTGTGGTCCACTTCTCATTCCTTTCCATTGCAGAAATTTTTAGTGCTGACCTATTTCAAAATTATGTTTGGTTACTTGCCTGACCAACAATGGGAGACTCCACAATTGCATGACTGGTATAAATAAAGGATAAATGCTTTAGGGATGTGTGTGGTATTTGTGCATGCTTGTGTTAAATTTTTGCAAGTATGTTCTTATACGATGAGGATATATGAAAGATGATTTGTCTCCCTAGTTGTATGGGATTGATAAAAGTGCGGTGCATAGTAGTGTGAATCTTAATGTGTTAGTTATCAGAGGCAGTGACCCAAAGTTGACAACATATCTTTAAGTTGTGTTGATATTTTATACGAGTGACCTGGATCTATTCTCTTTTATCCTTCTTCATCCAGTAGTGAGCCTTCTCTTTTCAGATAGTGAGCCCTTTTGGTAGTGAGTCTTTCCTTATAATCCACCTTAACTGGTGTTCATATATTTGAGAATTAATCTTCTCCATATTTTTTCCCTTAATAGGGGTTTCCACATAAATTTGGTGTTTTATGTGTTTGATGATCTTTGTACCTTTCATGATTGCATCTTTAAGTAATAGGATTATAGAAAATTTAGTGGAACTGATTAAAAGGTTTAAGATTTTATAAGTTTGTGTACAACTTATGCACCCCACCTCTCATTTGTCTTGCATATTCAACAATTGGTATCAAAGATTTGGTTCCTCGGAGAAGATCTTAATTGTTTAAAAGGAGATCTTGATGGTGCACAAACTGACATCCTGTACTTTGGATGGATCTAACTATTCTTATTTGAAGGTGAAATTGCAAGGGTACTTGGTCTCTCTTAGTTATAATAATTGGAAGGATATGGAAAATTAGTGTGTGAAATCAGAAAATGGACCAAACACTTAAGATGAAATGGAAGCATAAAAAAACAATGAAAGGGAAAGTTATGCAAGTTTTAGTGCTCTATCAAAAGATAAATTAAATAAGGTTGTGTCTTTCAAAACTTTCCATGATGTTTGGGAAAAGTTAAAAAGTTTATATGAAGGAAATTATATAGTCAAACAAGCTAAGTTGTAGAACGCTAAAGCTAAGTACAGAAGCTTGCGGATGGAAGAGGATGGTAGCATAACAAGCTACTTGTAGAAGATAGATGATGTGTTGAATGAGATCAGAAGTATTGATGGTAATATAAAATAAAATGATGTAATGCAAAAGGTACTAAGAACCCTTACGAAGCCTTATAGTTCTAAAGTCTCTACTACAGAGGAATCTAAGAATTTGAATCAGTATACCAAAGAAAAAATGTATGGTTCTTTACTTGCTTTTAAAATGAGATAATTTGGCACTACTGACACAAGGACATAAAATGAATTTAAGGCCACTAAACCAATTAAAAAATATTAAGAATAAGAATAATTTGAAGAAATCGGGGAAAATTGTGTGAGAAGGATGAAGCAAGGAACTAGGAAATACAAAGGTAAGTTACCCTTTAAATATTTTAGTTGTGGAAAAATAGGTCATTATGCTTCTAGATGTCATGATTGAATTGCAAATCAAAAGAATAAAGAAAGAAAAGGAAATTTTAATAAGAAATATTATTATGTTAAAGAGGATTCTAGTATTTCTAATGATGAATCTTGTTATGAAGAAGATAATCAATACCTGTTCTTGGATGTTAAAGAATAATCTTGTTCTACTAACCCTAGAGAATTTGTTGAGAAGAAATATTTGAAAACTATTGTGGCTTCTTATTTTCATGTTAGAAGAGATGGAGATGTTTGTCTTATTGATAGTGGATGTTCTTATCGCATGACTAGTGAAAAAAGTAAGTTTGTAAAACTTGAAAAGTATGATGGAGGTGTTGTTAGATTTGGAGATGATCAAACTAATAGGATAGTTGGAATAGGTTCTATAAGTTTTGATGGCCCAAGCATAATACTAACAATGTATAGTATGTTAAGGGCTTGTATCATAATCTTTGGGTGTTGAATAGATGTGTGGAAATCGTTATAATATTTTTTTTAGGACGATGGTTGTGAGATTAGAAAAAGATCTAGAACTATTATTGTAGCTAGAAAGAAGATAAATGGAAATGTTTATTAGTTGAAGACCGCTACTGGTCATTGCTTGATGTCACAAATGAATGAGAGTTGGCTATGGCATCAAAGGATGTGACATATTAATTTTGAAAATTTGGTAAAGATAAATTTAATGCAAGTTGTAAGATATCTACCTAAACTTACAATGCCTTTTAACAATGTATGAAAAGAATGTCAAGATGGGAAATAGACAAGGAGGACTTTCAAGGCTAAAGAACAATATACTACTAGAATGTTGGATTTGGTGCATACTGGTCTATGTAGACCAACCAAAATAGGAAGTCAACAAGGTAACATATACTATATGCTCTTAATCGATGATTAATATAGAATGAGTTAGGTTACCTTCTTAAGAGAAAAATCTATAGCTTTAGAGAAGTTCAAAGTATTCAAGGTTATGGTTGAAAATGAAGTAGATAGGAGAATTAAATGTTTAAGTTCTGACAAAGGAGGAGAATTTACTTTTGAGGAATTTAATATTTTCTATGAGAATCAAGGGATAAGGAGGAATTTGTCTACCCTTAGATCACTGCAAAAAAATGGTGTAGTTGAAAGAATGAACAAAATAATTCAGGAAGTTGCAAGAACAATGATGAAGGAAGAAAATCTACCAAAAATCTATTGGAAAGAAGCAATATTGTCTATAGTATACACACTTAATAGATTTAGGATCAAAAATAATCTTGGAAATACATCCTATGAGGTATGATATGGAAGAGTTCCCCTTGTGTGAAGTATTTCAGACTTTTTTGGAAGAAAATGTTACATCAAAAGAGATGAAGAAAATCTTGGAAATTTTGATACCAAAGTTGATGAATGAATATTTCTTGGGTACTCTACTAAAAGAAAAGCTTACAAATGTTATAATAAAATATTGAGAAGGATAGTTGAAAGAACAAATGTGAAGGTTGATGAAGACATTCTAATAATCTCAAAGATAGATGGTGGATGTGAATCAAATGAGTCAACTAGAAAAATGAAAGAAGAAAGGGACAAAGAAAATGAAGTGCATAATGATACAAAAGTTACTTCGAGAATAGCTCTTAAGACTCCTATAGATATGTGCAAAGGAATCATTCAAAGAATTAGATTATTGGAGATAAGAACAAAGGTGTCATCACAAGAAGTAAAACTACTAAAGAACAAATTAACTTATAATTAATTTTAGAGATTAAACCAAAGACTGTGAAGGAATCTTATAGTAATCATAATTGGATGAAAGGTATGGAAGAAGAACAATATCAGATTATGAAGAATTAGACTTAGGAAATGGTTCCTAGTCTGGGTAAGAAGAATGTAATTGGAATAAAATGGGTTAAAAGATGAATATGGACACATTGTAAGGAAAAAAGTAAGATTAGTCTGCAGAGGTTACACATAGGTAGAAGGAATTGAATTTGAAGAAACTTATGCTCATGTGGCAATAATGGAATCAATCAAAATATTTTTGGATTTTGTGGCACACAAATACTTCAAGGTGTATCAGATGGATTTTCAATCAACATTTTTGAATGAAGAATTGAAAGAAGTATACATAGAGAAACCAGAAGGCTTCAAGTTGTCAGATGACCCAGATATGGTTTGCAAATTTAAAAATACATTGAATGGATTAAAGAAAGTTATCAAATCTTGGTATGTTAGGCTTGATAGGTACTTGATGAAGCAAGAATTTAAAAAGGTACTACTGATAGTAACCTCTACTTTAAACTTGAATCAAATGATATCTTGATTTTACTTGTTTATGTGGATGACATAATCTTTGGAGGAAATGATGGTATGTGCAATAAATTTATTGATGAAATAAAAAAAGAGTTCAAAATGTCTATGATTGAGGAGATAAATCTGAAAAATTAAGGTATCTTTATTTCATAATCAAAATATGTCAAAGAGATGTTGTAGAAGTTTGGAATGCAAATGCTAAAGTGGTATGCACTCCTATGGTTAATGGTTGTAAGTTGAGGAAAAATGATGAATCTCCTAAGGCTGATGAGAGAAAATAAAGATCAATGATTAGCAGACTATTATAGCTAACTACTAGTAGACCAGATATCATCCATGCTACTATTTTTGTCACCATATTTCAACAAGATCCCATAAAAACACATGTTGTTGTTGTAAAAAAAAATTTCAAATATTTGAAAGGTACATAAGACTTTGAACTATGGCATCCCATAAAATATGACTTCAATTTAATGGATTACACTGATGTAGATTGGGTTGGATGTGTGAATGAGAGGAAAAGTACTAGTCAGGGTGCATTCTTTCTTGGATCTCAATTAATTGAATGGTCAAGCAAGAAATAGGATTTGACATCCTTATCTATTGCTTAAACTAAATATATTATCGTTGCCTCTTATTGTACACATATATTATGGATGAAACAAACTTTGAAGGATATTGGAGTAATATTTGATGAACCAATTTTTATTTAATGTGACAATACCAATACAATAAACATTTCAAAGAATCAGGTATTGTATTCAAAGATATGGAACAAGGCATTCATGTTAGATTCACCAAAATGTAGAGGAGTGGATTTGTACTCTCAAGATGATGAGGTCTCAAGGATAAAATGATGCTCAACTACCTATATTGACAAAATTCAAGTAGATTATAAATATAAAGATAAAAATGGAATTCTAAACTATGTTTAATATTGACAATAAACTAAAAATGTCGAGCAACTTGAAACTATGATATGCTAAAAATATTTGGGTTATGGAAACAAAAATTATAGGATACACAGATTATCATTCCATATAGACAAAGCCTCAACCTTGGACACCACTATTTCATGGGGATGATTATATGATCACATTGTCATATGTATGGAAAAGGCCCAAAAAGTGCCAAAACCTTGATAGAATGATGCCCTAAGTTTGTTGAACCTTTTTGTTAGTAGCAATTGTGGATCTCTTTATGAGATAGTAGATGTGAAAGAAAATTTGGGAGGAGTCTTTAATATTTTGAGAATCCAATAGCTAACATAAATTCGTTAGAAAAAAAATTTAGAGAGAGAGAGATGAAGATGAGTTGCTCAGAGGAAGAGGTGGAGAGTAGCCAAAATGATAAAATGAGAAAGATTCGGAGTGTTTTTAAGCTTGGAATGGGTGAGAGTATCCATTTAAAGTGTTTTGGACACTATGAAATACATTAGAATAAGTTTGTATATAATATGCATGTTAGAGTATTGGATTTCATCGATAAGTTTGTGTGTTGCACAGATGTCTATGTGCAACATTATCGTCTACTTGATTTCTTTACAAATTCAAACCATGGGATATCAATGCTTCATATTTTCTAGCTATGAAGTTGTAATCATGAAATTCCAATCATGATTTTTTTCATAGATGCACTGGGTGCAATGCATGTATGTGAAATTGGCAAAGGGTGATATTTGCGATACTACAATATCTTCTCCCTATTTGAAAGAGAATTCAACCTATAAATGTTAAAAACCTTGTACACAAGGGTAAATTTTTTTTCCTTTTTTGAGGGGCCTCTAAGTTGTTTGAAACCACTTATGTAAGTCAAGTAGAGTAGTCCATAGGTTATTAAATTTATAAATTAACGTAGAATGAATGTAACCTAATTTACATTGTCAATGACTTCCTATCTGTATAGTGTGATATAAGATTGACTGACTAGAAATGATAGAATTTTGTAGTAAGGAGGAAGGTGATATGCATCAAAAAATAGGTAATAACTCATATCCCTTGGGAACAACATTGGAGCATCCTCTCCACCAAAACATTTCCCCAAAAGTATTTCCACCATGAAGGGTATAAATGGGAAGCAAGGGAGAGTAGTTGAGTTATACCCCCTTGAGATAGTCTACTAGTGCAACTATAGTAAATGATAAAGAAATCACAAATTAGCATTCCCATAAGCATAGGAACCCCATTCAATTTCATTTCATGGTGTATAGGGATAAAAATAAAGGGATTGACAAGAAGTAAAGTGAGGGTTTTAAAAAAAAGTGTGATTAGGAGTGAGAATATTTTATTTTAATTTTTTCTTATAGTTTTTATCTTGGTTAAATTTTGAGTTAGTATATCCTACTAAGAAATGCGGAGAAGGTCATGGATGAGGTTGGGTTGCAAAGACTCTAGTTTAGATATGGGATTAGGAAGTGATATAGAAAGGATAAGGTTGTCAGGGATGGTAAATGGGGAATAAATATTAAAAGGAATTAATAAGGACATTGAGTATTAGGTGGACTTGGTAATTAGGGAAAACTAGATATGGATGGAATATGTATAGGGGAATAGGATGAGCTATGGCTAGATGATGTAATGTGATTGGGAAGAGATGATAAGGAATACGATGAACTACTAGGATAAAGTGATAGGATGTGACTGGGAAGTGTTGTTGTGACATAGGATATATGAACTATGATTAGGTTGTGGGAGGATATTAAGAGTAGATAATATAAAATAAAGTGAATTAGAATTAAATGAGAAGATTCTATATTCTTCTGTCAAAGCTAACATGATAGCCTTAAACTCAAAATTTCCTAGACTATCTTCTAAAACTTTTGTAAGAGGCTCTTCATAAAATTTGAGGGGTAATTACTCCTATATAACCTAATTTTGAAGTGTGTAGAAATATTTGTATTTGACCTACAAGTGAACTTATAGGATAGGGAATCGTAAAAAAAAGGTATGACAATTCTACCTCAGTCAACTCCCTTATGAGATTTAAATTACATTAATATATTTCAATCTTTTGTATACACATAATTTGTTTCAATTTTTCTTTTAATCATTAAATCAAAATATTTTTTATTTATTTTTAACTATATTTTAAATATTTAAAATGTTTTATTATTTAAGAGTATTTCTAAACATAGGTTTGTGCAAATTTTTCAACAAGAATTCACAAAATGTGATTCCAAAAATTGAATTTTAAAGCTAGTAGATAATTCAATGCTATCCTATACAGGATAAGGTATGTAGTCTTGTTTGTAGTACAGGTAAGTGCTTCTTAGCTATATAGAATAGAGGGTAGTCTTATATTACTATAAGTTATTTGCAGACCCAAAAATAAATCTCTCAATACTAATAGACTATAGAAACATCTATTCCACATTATAGACTGTGAATATCTTTTAATATAGACAAAAAGTTTGGCCAAGCACCTAAAAAGAGAACCCCACTTATAGAAACAATGTTGTTGCATGGAAAATTTTATGATTAAATATTGTAATGGAGGAAAACCATGCAACAAGCTGTTGAACAGCAATGAAAATAGCAAAAACAGAATAATATATAAAGATGTACATTGTAAAAATAAAGAAGTATTATATTATCATCATTTGGTTCATCTTTACATTACTTTTCAAATGACTTTATGAAATCTTATTTGTTCTCTCTCAATGAGAATCAACAACAATATGAGGACAAAAGGCACTGCTCCCCTGTGAGCAATAATAGTCCATCAAGTCCTATTCTTTTCTATTTTCAAAACAACTTATATAATCTGTTGGAGATCTCAGATATAATGGTCCTATTGGTTTCTATTCCTAGGACCACTTATCTAATTTTCTATGTTCTGGGTCCTCTTGTTTATCATTTTTTAACATGATTTACTTTGCAAAAAAGTATCAAAAGATTTATATATAAGTACTTGTAGTTTTTTTTATAAATAGATATATCCAATTAATTAAGTAAAAAGATATAATACACTATTAGTGATTGTGCAAATCTAGCTGATATGAAAATTGTTGTAACATGGGATTGGCCATGCAATTTGTCTACTGTTTCTGTACGTTCTCTTGAAGATGATATTCCTCTGCTACTTCATATATTCTGTGGACATGATTAGCCAACATTTGATGAGGAAATAATTCCACATGTTGCTTCAAAATTGAAATTCATATTTCATATTGTTCATGGGTCACTATATTTTTTAAATGATGTAGAAAAGACATTCATTAAATGCTTCTTGTACAAGCAAATATTGGAGACAGTAAAAAAAGGTAAGGAAGCCATGTGCAATCTGAAGGTATACTGTACGATGGCCTATTCCTTTAACTTATTCTAAGAAGGTGAATTTTATTGTAATTCTATAGTTTGTTTTGTAATAGAAAAAAATAATGTGAATGGATCAGGCTTTGTGATTGTGCTCAGTGAGTTTTGGAGTATAACATTTTAAAAATGAATTGAATCTTTCAGGGAAATATTATACAAAAGAATAAGAAGAACGTGGCAAATCATATCAGTTTATAATAATAAGTTTCAGTTTGTATTAAAACAAATGAAATAAAATAGTGATATTTATGAATAAAGTATTTTAAATTAATTGTTTGCATGGAAGATAGGAATCTTTGTATGCAGTTTTTAAATTTTATATTCTTCATTGGACTGCTGTGACTAAATGTTTATAAGAGCACTAGTACAGAGCTATGAAGAGTTAAAAATATAGTTCCAAATCTTAGTGGAATATATATATATATATATATATATATATGGTGCATTTTAGTTTGTCAATAATTAAATTTATGTTAACATAACATAGAGGACCACCTTGTGCCTATTTATTGGGTTGAATTTAAGTTAATAGAATTTTGTTTTTTGGTATATATTTCTGTTTTAAAATTAAGTTTACTATTAATGAATTCTTGGTTTATTGGTAAAGTTGAATGCTGGAATTGTGCCCCTTGCAAATTTAGTAGAACGGATATCCTCATTCATATTAAAAAAAAAAGTTTAGGGTAGGGTCCCATTTCTAGTTGGTGATCTCATCAATTTTTTTTATTTAGCATATTGATTCAGGTCACTAAATAATTTTAAAAATAGAAAAAAAATCTAATTACAAGAATTTAGAATTTTCATATGATTAACAAGTGGCAGAAAAAAGCGTAAACTGGTGGGACAAATTTTAGCCCCCACCTTTTCAACCTGCTCAAATATGCAGCTCTAAAAAGTAGGAGCTGCTACTTTTGAAGAAAAGATTCAATTTAATTCTATAGCAACATTTTTTTGAGTTGATCTTTTACTAATTAAATGAAAATTTAACACTTTGCATCATTTGATGATTCTTTTGTTTTTATTTCTTCTTAAAGAAGAATTATTTTATTTCATTATAATGTTATTTTCTAAAATATGTAAAACATAAGAATACAGATTCGTTGGCCTTGACAAAATATCCAGCACTTGTTTTCCCTATCTTGATGTTTGTTGTTTATCTATTAATTAGTTTACTTATTCATTAGTCTTGAGAAAATATCTAGCACTTGTCTTCCCAATAATAATATTTGTTGTCCATCTATTTATTAGCATTGTATAAATATATACTAAGAATAGATTTATGTCTGATAGAAAATGCATAATCATTTCACATTAACTTTCAAATATACATTAGTTTTTCTTAAATATAAATTACTATATTACAATTGTATAAGAAAAATAAATGCCTTTAAATGAAGACTGTAATAAAAATGACACACTTTTAGAAATGAGAATTGATAGTTGTTAAAAACAAATGAGAAATCCAACAATTACAATTTCATATTACACCATAGGTTGCACAATAATAAAATAATTGATGCTGTGGCACTCCACATATTTGTGCAATGTTTTGGGAGCAAAAAGTCTATGATCAAATACTTCATTAAAAGAAAATTCTTCAAGAAGGAAGAAACCACTGTGGAAAAAGCTTACATCAGATGGTAAACAGAACTGAATTCTTACATTGCAATATAGTAAACTCAAGTTACCATAAGATTCTACTAAGCAGAGCTTCAGCCTTTGGATGCAAACAATTATCAATCATTTAACCCACTAAGCAAGCATTAATGTTTTATTCACCAATAACAACTACAATATAATGTAGGTGGTCAAAACCTTAGATAGTTTGTATTGTTGTCTCTCAAAGACATTTCACAGGGAAAATGTGCAATGTTGGGACAATAAACCGTGATCCCTTGTCTGTCAATCATAGTCCATCATGGTCCTATTGTTTTCTAATGTCAAGACCACTCAAATGATTTGTAGGAGATATCAGAAACAATCTATGTTCTTGGTCGTTTTGTGGAACTTGTTTGAATGTGAACATTGTTCAGAGGAGATAGCAGGAAGTATTGTTCTAAAATATCATAGTTTAGTTGCTGATTTGTGCAAATCTAGTAGATATCAAAACACTGTTTAGCATGTGTTTGGCCATGCAATTTGTCTGCTACAGTTAAATTCTACTGTTTGTGCACGTTCTACTGAAAGACTTGACATGGTATCCCTTTGCTAATTGACATATTATCCAGCTCAACAAGATTAGCCAAGATTTGATGAAGGAAATTAATAACTCTGAATGATTGCATTTCATATTTCATTTTCTTGGGTCACTAGATGTGCAGAAAATGATGTTCATTAAATGCATCTCGTATAACCAGCTATTTGAGGCATGTGCAATTTGAAGCAGTGTGATAAACACACAGAAGCCATGTGCAATGTGAAGGAATACTGTACTGGTTGTAGGCTTTGCATATCAAGGTTGGTCACATGAACGTCTCTTCCTTTAACTTGTTGGAAGGAGGTGAATTCTTAAAAGAATTTAAGTCAAGTGCCATAAAATGACATAAAGGAATTTGTGTTGTCATAGAATTGAACTTGTGTGTAATAAAGGAAAGGAATTTGTTTTGTAATAGAATTGAAGAATTTGTTTTGTAATAAACTGTGAGAAAAGAATTTATAATAATTTTATATGTTTGTTTGTAGATAGTTTTTGAATAAATAATTTTAAATTAGAAAATATTATATTCTTTTTAAATATTTAACTTTAAGTTAGAAGATAAATAAAGAAATCAAAATTAATAAATCTTATTAATTACTTTAAAAAATAAATACTAACTATTTGTTTTAGAAATAAATTGACTTTAATATTGAAAATAATTAATTCATTAAGATCATTGTATCAAATTAAAACTATAAAATTAAAGGAATTTATTTTGTAATAGAATTGATCTTGTCTGTTAAACTTTAATGTTGTAGTAAAAGAATTTTTTTTCTAATAATAGAATCGAGCTTGTTTGTAAAAGTGTGAGAAAGGAATTTATAATAATTTTATATGTTTGTTTGTAAATAGTTCTTGAATAAATAATTTTAAATTAGAAAATATCTTTTTTTTATATTTAACTTTAAATTAAAAGATAAATTTAAAAAAATCAAAATTAATAAACCTTACTAATTTCTTTAAAAAATAAATACTAATTAATTATTTTTAGAAATAAATTGATTTGAAAATAATTAAATTCATTAAGATTGCATTAAATCAAGTTAAAACAATAAAAATAATCAAGATATTATTCTAAATTTTATTTGATTTGAAAAGTTAAAGAAAAAATTAAATTAATTAAAATATTTAAATTTAGAGTTGGAACTGGGTCTATGGATCAGAAAATTGGAGTCTACCTAAAGATAAGATTTTTATATGAAATCCCAACACTAACAAAAATATTTCTTCTCTTGCATCCTGTGTGAATCTGTTAAATCTTAATATGGTCTCTACACGGTTTAAGATATATAGGTAATTCCTCTCTATATTTTATATGGTGTATAATAAGATTCAATTATATTGTTTCAAATCTAGGGTATTTTATTAAAAAAGAACTTATATGCTGATCATTAAATATATTTATCTACTACAGGAACAAAATAGACAAGAATAAGTGGTAACCAGGTGGGATCTGTCCAGACATAATAATATTATTGTTCTCACATTCATGTGAGTGGAATTGTTTTGAATAGGCCAATTATTTGACCTGAACATGTTTTGTGTTTGAAAAGATGTCTTGGAAATTGAATTCATGGAACCATACCACAAAGCATGGCTTGATGGTGATGGTATGTGTAAATACATTATTGCATCTGTATCTCTTAAATAAGACTTGACTCATCACTTCCTTTTTAAGTGTTAAAGATGGTGCAGACGTATTATTGCAGATAATTTGATGGTTCATTGAATGAATCAGAGCATGTAAGCACATGTGTTGGACTAAATGTTGGTAGAAAAGCATTTAAAAGCCAACATCTCTTGTTTATCTATGTTGATATGATGGATTTCATTTTTATTTAGAATTGTATATGTTTGAGAAGCATCATGTTTAGGATTGTACATAGAAGGAACATCTTTTAAGTCACAATTTTGAAGTATACTGCAGTTCTATAAACACTGCAATAATAGTCTATAGCATATGTCATATCAAATATTGTCTTGCAGCGTAGAAGAAATCATTTGCATAAAGAAAGGAGTAACTTGGGGTTGGATAAGGTATTGGTATAATTTAATAGTTAAGTTTTGATAGTGTTGTTCTTGTTATTGGTGTTATTGGGGTGTAATATAATATTACATAGGGGTATTTTCAAATGTTTATATTGACATGATGTCTGTCATTTATAATCTTATTGGTTCATACTCAGATTTAAGAATGTTTAAACATCTAAATTTTTTAAAACTAATAGTCTTGATATTTTGAGAGACAAACTAAATTTTACATGTTAAGACAAAAGATTATAATAACCGTATAGAGTGTAAAAGACTTCAAAACATAACAAAATTAATCAATTTTGAATAAAAGTTATAGTTTTGATAAAATATTTAAAGAATTATTAGCTTTTATTTTGGTTGTAATTTTTTTTATGGTAGTTTCCATTCTTGTCATAATGATGTTCTCTCTCTTATGTAGATTTTGAAGATCACACTTCAATTTTCTTCAAAACATTGTTCAAGAATAAAAATTTTATTGGAATTATATGATATTTTTTATTAAATTAAGTGGGGAAGGGCCCCAACCTATTATATATATGAACAAATCATAAACACCGAAACAAAATGAGAACAATTCCCATAAACAATAGAACAACACAGAAGTAGAATATAATCTAATAATATCTTCTTGTTTGAAGGCCAAGAAGTTCTTATTGTAGTTTAAGATGCATAATTTTGAATGCACACAACTAAATTTTTAATTTTTTTTAGTAAATTTAAATATGTAATATTTTATTTTATTTTAATATTTTAAAATTATCTATAGTTTAATCATTTTTTACATCTATACATTTATAAGTATGATGGTCTTTACAAAAATAATCATAATAATAATCTTAATGGACATAAGCACAATCACTTATTATAGTGAAAGGAGTGAAGCAAAAAATCTATGAACTTCAACATATGCAAAATAACATGTATGAATCTACAAAATACTATGTAGACACTCCAATGGCAAACTATAAGATAATCATCAACAAGATTAGGATAATATGATCAAAACACAAAAATGAGTCAAAGCATATATACATAATCACAATGTACGCATTCTATAATACATAGTTTAAAAACAAATGCTAATACAAAACCTTGTTAATAATGTATAATGATGACAATCCAAAACATCATATATGGTGATAAAACATATAAGATCTTCATACAAGTATCCAAGATACACAATTATAAAACTTTAATGACAATAGAAAGTTATAATGTGATACAAAAAGATCATAATATACAAGACCCCAAATACATTGTCTAATTATTTAATAGAATTAATAGAAAACATGACATAAAAATCTACACACAAAACACATATATTTTAGATATTATACACCCTATAGATGATATAATATTTATGAAATTGATGCCTCTTATGTTTTCTAATCTCCATTTACTCTTAAGCATGCATACTGAAAATTTTTATTCAATCAGTACGCCATTGTGTTTACCCACTATTTCTTGAGCTTTATTTTTAAAGTTTTATGTTCTCTATCCTTAAACCATTAAGGTTAATTTTACTGTATTACCATCCATTACAATATGTCATACTTTTAAGTCACATTAACTTATTATACATGGCATATTGTAGGTGGTCAAAACCTTAGAGATCATCTAAGTTTTAAATTACGATAGTTTGTACACACAATTAACCTTGTATTGTTGTCTCTCAAAGACAATTCACAGTGAAAATGTGCAATGTTGGGACAAGAAATCCTGCTCCCTTGTCTGTCAATCATAATCCATAATTGTTTTCTATTGTCAAGACCACTTATATAATTTGTAGGACATATCAGAAACAATCTATTTTGTGGGTCGTTTTGTGTAAATTGTTTGAATGTGAAGATAGCAGGCAGTAATGTTTTAGAAGATTGTAAGAACTCACAGTTTAGTTGCTGATTTGTCCAAATCCAGTGCAGATATGAAAATACTGTGTAGCATGTGATTTGCTATGCAATTTGCCTGCTACAGTTGAAGCCTAGTACTGTTTCTGCACGTTCTATTGAAAGACTTGACATGCTATATATTATCCAGCTCAACAATAGCCAAGATTTAATGAAGGAAATAACTCTGAATGATTGAATTTCATATTTGATTTTGTTGGGTCACTATTTTTTTTCAGAAAATGATGTTCATTAAATGCTTCTCGTACAAGCAGCTATTTGAGGCATGTGCAATTTGAAGGGATAGTCTACTGATTGTGGGCTTTGTATATCAAGGATGAGATATCTTGGTGGCACGAACGTCTCTTCCTTTAACTTATTGGAAACAGGATGAATTTAAAACAAGTGTTTAACTTATTGGAAACAGGATGAATTTAAAACAAGTGTCATATAATGGTAGGGTACTACCTTTAAAATCTTGTAATATAGGAATTTTTTTTGTGGTTATAGAATTGAGTTTGTATGTAATATTGAAAGTGTGAAAAATGAATTTATAATAATTTTATGTGTTTGTTTGTTGATTTTAGATTTGATCAATCTATATTTCTTATATATCTATTCTTTCTAGTTCATCTATAGTGATGAGCTACATTAGTGATAGGATTGTTTATTGAAGTTGTAAATTTTTTTTCAAGAATTTAAAACAAGTGTCATATAATGACATAGTACCTCCTTTAAAATATTGTAATAAAGAAATTTGTTTTGTATTTACCTGTAATACTAGAAGTGCAAGAAAGGGATTTATAATAATTTCATATATATGTTAATGTTTGAAGTTTGGAAGATGTCCATCAATAAACAATTGGTGATACAATTGCCTTTTCCTTTTAACGTATTGATAGCTAGTGAATTCTTAGAAGAATTTAAAACAAATATCATATCATGGCATAGTACTTCCTTTAAATGTTGCAATAGAGGAATTTGTTTTGTAGTAGAATTGGTTTTGTTTGTAATAATAGAAATGTAATAGAGGAATGTGTTTTGTAATCGAATTGGTTTTGTTTGTAATAATGGAAATGTTAGAAAGAAACTATGTATGTTAAAGTTTGAAGTTTGGTAGAGGTTCATCAATTAAGAAAAACAACTACTTGATAACTTCACATTTAATGATGTATTTGTCAAAATTTTAAATTCATCAATTTTATTTATTTTCATAATATTCTTTTAAATATTGTTTTATATACATTGTCTTATGTAATTTGTCTTTTAATTCGACTAAAGATATAAATTTTAGTGAGGGATGAAGTAACTTGTCATTTTATCAAAATTTTACTCTAATTACATTTTTAGAATATATAGTTGATTTTCTCTTACCAAAAGTAAAATGATGAAACGATCATTTTGACCAAAAGTTAAAGTATGTGATAATTATTATCAAATGTCGTAGTTAATGGATATAATAATTCAAACTCGAACTTTGCTTTCCTTTCTCAATGAACATTTAAAATCTTGTTCAAAGATTACTCTTAGATTTGGTATCTAGAATTGATCATATTATATAGTTAATTGTGAAAATTTTATCTACATAAATTTGTTTGAAGATTAATTATGACCCAATACAGAATAAACATGCATCATAAGATCATTAATTTAATGAGTTAATACACCATCAACATGAATGTTGGAAAATGGGTATATTGTTATTTTGAATCATGTTTAAGATCCATACAAGTGTTAATTGCATTTGCATTGTTAGATATTGTACTATCATCCTTCATTTATTTCAATGGTAATATATTATAAAGCTCATTATTACTTTATCTTGAACAACAAAAGACTATTATATGAGACAAAACTAGATACAGAAAATTACATTGGTATACATGCAAGATCATGGTATACCAAGCTACGGCCTTAAGTGGCAATGAAAAATCAGAAAATCAGGGTTAGTCAACTTGACGTAAAAAGTTGAACATCTTATCAACCTTATGTGAAAAAGCTATAAGAATAGAATCTGTAGGAAATTGAATGTAGTTTCTAACCTACTAGCCCTTTTCTGAAAAAAAAATTTAATCTAATTGTTGAAAATTTTAGATTTCAATGTAGTAGTACAAAAATTTTAGGAAAAAGATAAAAAGTACGTGTATGTCTGACCACCTTAATCACAATCAAATGATGATATATTTTCACAAGCTTATAGATATAATTAGTAGACTCATGCCCAGATGTGACGCATATTTTTGTGTAATTTTTTCCCTACTAAAAAATTAATTATGAATCTTTTAAAGGAGTCTAAATTTGAATGGACGACAGACTGTGATAAAGCATTTGTAGGCCTTAAAACAGTTCTAACACAAGCTCATGTGTTAAGAGGGCCTGAGTGGTCATTTCCATTCTATATTCATATAGATGCCTCAGACTATGTTGTAGGAGCAGTCTTAGGCCAGAAGGAAGGATTAATTGAACACATCATTTATTATGTTAGCAATAATCTACAAGGAGGTGAACTCAACTACACTATCACTGAAAAAGAAATGTTGGTCGTAATATATGCCCTCAACAAATTCAGGCACTACATCATAGGGTATGAAATTTTCATCCACACAGATCATGCAGTCATCGAATATCTCATGAAAAAACCTTCTATTACAAGGAGGTTAGCACGATGGTTGCTATTAATGCAAGAATTTGACATCACCATTGTTGATAAATCTGAAAATGCCAATGTGGTGGTTGACTTCCTATCTCGTCTGCAAGTACCAGATGATCTTGTAACCATTGAAGATACATTTTCAGATGAGCATTTCTTTTCCATATCCGCTCACAACCCTTGGTATGCAGACATTGAAAATTATTTAGTTGTTGGAAAGACTCCTTCTCACTTTTCACCAAGGGAACAAAGACTACTTGTAGGCAAAAGCTTCAACTTCTCATGCATAGCATAATGCATGTTCTACACTAGACCAAACCAGGTGATGAGAATGTCCTACATGCTTTCCATGATGAACCATGTAGTGGCCATTTTGCAGCTAAATGAATAGCCATGAAGATTCTCAATACAGTATATAAAGATGCAGCAAAATACACAAAGAAATGTGATAGGTGCCAAAGAATGGAAAGACCAACCAAGTCTGATGAGATTTCTTTATTTCCCCGGGTGGTGGTGACTCCATTTGACAAATGGGGACTAGACTTTTTAGGACCCATTGAGCCATCCTCAAATAGGAAGTCATATATTCTAGTATGCACAGACTATGTTAAAAAATGGGTTGAAGCTAGACCTATGAAGCATGCAAGAGATAATAAGGTTGTTGGATTCCTCTATGAAGAGATCTTTACCAGGTATGGAGTACCAACAGAAATGTTATTGACGCAGGCACACAATTCACCTTTGTATTAATTACAGTCTTGGTCAATGAATATAATATCAGGCACCAAAATTTCACCTTATCACCCTCAAGCTAATGGCCAGGTTGAAGTCACAAATTGATAAATTGAGTCAATTCTCACAAAAATAGTTTCACTTCACAAAAGAGACTAGACAAATTGACTATAGGAAGAAATCTATGCATATAGAACGACATAGAAAACCATAACAGGCTTCACACCATTTAAATTGGTCTATGGTAAAGCAATAGTTATGCCAATTAAATTTGAGAATAAAAAACTAAGGACAACACTTACCCTCGACATTGATCTTACCATTGCACAACACTAAAGGATTTTGTAGCTAAATGCTCTGGATGAGTTCAGGAAGTCTGCCCTACAGCGCACAGAAATCATTCAAAATTAGAGGAAGCGTTGGCATGATCATTATATCAAGGACAAGAAATTCAAACCTGGTGACTGGAATCTTCTCTACGACTCTAGATATCAGCATAATCCATGTAAGTTCCAAACCCACTAGCTAGGACCATATAAAATTTAAAATGTGAATGAAAATGGAGCCATGCGGCTAGCTACCATTGATCCAGTCTAGTTTATACTACTAGTTATTGGTCATCAGTTCAAATTGTATCACAAACTGGCAAGTAGATCTGTCTTCCTATAGCGATTCTCGAAGGACCAGTCAACTACAATTCCTGCAACTGAAGGAATAGGACCCCATGTCCAATTTACTTCTTCCTAAAAGAGACTTCTTCCAAACTTCATAATAAATATTTATGCATTATGTGAAAATAATTTTTTCTATAATAAAATCCATTCCTCTTTACCATTTTCCTCTTATTCCACATCATCCACTCATTTCCATCTTTTTCTCCATCACTAGTTCCAATTAATCTCATAAAACAATGTGCAGTTTAGCTGATGATAACGCAAGTAGCAGGTACGCAAGCAATATGCAATTATTTATTATATTTTACTTCATTTATTTTATTTCAGTTTTGTATATATGCTTCTATCACATGGCCCTAGTCCTACATGTCCCCATCTGCAATAGGAGGACCTATTGATCAATTTAAGTTAGGGGGTCATGCTTGCATGTCATGTCAAGTCATCAATTCGGTTACGTCAACATTGAATGTGTTATAGTTATTTGAAAAGGGTGGTGTATGTCATTTATGTTTGTATTGATTGATATGACATTTTGAGTAAATAATATCTTTCAAGTACTCATTCCCCATCAACTCTTCGAAATTCCTTCCTGCGGTTGTTTCAAATTTATAAAGAGTCCCAATTATAATGTAGAGATAGAATTTCATAGCATAGGGAGACATAAGGGTTTCTCCATGGGAGGTCCATCCATCCACCATGAACTAGTAATTCATGATGACCTCTACAGGACCAGAGGTGTCGACAAGCATTTTAGGATTGTGGATGGTTAGATTACTTTTAAAAGCTCACAGATTTTAATGATGTTATTGCTTTCAAGTTTTCCAGTTCTCTAAGGAATAATGTGGCAAGAGTGAAAGGGTTAAGAGTAGAGGTTTTTGAGGAATTAATTTAGACGAAATGACTGGTTTACCTTTAGAGGGTGAAAATTTTCCTGAGACCCAAGATGCCAGAACAGCTCGCGCCCAATTTACTTTGCATGGTCACCCTCCTCTTTCTGTAGACAAGCAAGGTACAAATAGGTTATCATTGCCACCAGATTATTATAATAGCCTCTTATGTGATAATGTACCTCACCTGCGAGGGTTGTCTATCATATCTGCATTCTATCTATTTCAAGCTACTCATCCACATTCGGCATAACAACCAGAAAATGAACGTCCCAAATGTCCTCTACAATTTTCTTTTCCAAAGTGTTGTTGAGGTAAAAAAAGATTCGCCTAATTCTGTTTCACACCATTTCTTAATTAAACTTATGGTTGAAAGGGCATTAAGGAAGAATTCTACTATGTCATGGGATGATTTTGTATCTATTAAAAAGTTTAAGAAAGAAGTTGTAGGACCAAGGAGGACTCCTTTTTTCCATAAGGTTAGTACACCTGAGGGGGCTTTCAAAATTAGAAAAGATCCTACACCCTCAGGGGGAAGTTGAGGAAACCCCTGCAACTAAGCATACAGCCGAGTCTCAAGCCTCAAAAACCTTTGATGATGACATAGAGATTCTTTCACCAAAGCCTAATATTGATAGCACAGCTCAGAGCTCTGTGAGAAATAGGTCAACAAGGAGGAAATAAAAAGGGAAGGAGAAGGGGATTGAACTAGAAATAGTGATAATAGAGAAGCGGGACACTAAAAAAATTTCTCTTTATCCCAAAAGGGGAAAGACTGATCAAGAAGAAACTCTTGTAGCCACTTTCAAAAATAAGAACCCTCATAGGAAAACTAGAAAAGGAAGTGTTCCTAAGAGAACACCTGCTAAAAAGAGTAGTTTGCCAAGAAAATCCCCAAAGAAGACTCGTGAGAAAACATCAACCTCTGTTGTGGTAGGATCCCCTGAATCCATTGATATGGAGAAAGAGTTAAAAATTAGCCAGGACACCATACCTAAAAATTAGGATGGCATCATGGAGGGAAATGCTCCACAAGCAGAAGAATAAGTGTGCATGGAATAGGGGTGTTACACAGAAAGAGGAACAATAGGTTCCACAAAATCAAGAATTTGTTGTGTGAATTATATTTGTACAATTTTGTTGTTCCTCATGATTCTAATTGGAATCCACTAATTTTCATAGGAGATATCCAATTATGAGAAATGATTTCATGGATACAAAATGAAACTACCAAGGAACTCCAGGCTAGACCTTACCGAAATGAGGAGGTAGATACTCCATTGAAAATAAGAGCTTAATGTAATGAGGCCAAGAAACTTTATTATGACTCACCCTAGGCTTATTCATATATAATCAACACAGGCCACAGATCCAAGATTTAAAAGAAGAGGCATTTAGAGATTATGAGAAGATGGCCGGAAATGAAGATAGGTTAGTCCTTTGATCCATTAAATAGTGATGGAGTTTTTTACCTGAGAATTTGAAAAAGGATGAGCCAAATTCCCCACAAAACTATGTGGTTGTAACATAGAGGACACCATGGTACATTGAATTGGGTCGGGCTAGACAAGAGCATTGGCTTCCTCTAAGGTTCCAGCCTTCACTCTTACTTTGGCCACCTCTTACCATAATTGACAAGGAAAATGAGCATGACATGAGTGAAGAAGTGACCAGGTGGCGGAAGTTGAAGGAGAACAAAGGATATTATTGGATCTTAGAGAAAGGAGGATCAGGTCAAGATTCAACCACATATCTTAGAACAAACACCAAGATCAGAAACTTTGTAGTTGTTGGAAGACCAGCAGGATCTTAAGTTAGGTGGAATGATGGGCCAAAGTAATGGCCATGTTTATCTATGTTTCTGTTGCTCTATTTCAAAAACTCTTATAAGTTTTAGGATATTTTAAGACTCTTTTTCTTATGGTAGGTCTAAGACTCTGAGCGGATACTGATAAATATTTGATGGTTATATAGCCATGGACTTATGTATGTTGTTAGAAGGATACTTGATGTTTTGAACCTCAACTATCTTTATATTATTCATTTTTAAATGATTGAAACATAGTGCATTCCTGCAGCCAAGTAGCTTATCTTCTTGCAACCATGTGATGTATGTATATATATCTGAGATCTAATATTTAATGAATGAATGCATCTACATATTTTGTGCTACAAACCTCTTATTGTAGGAACAGGTCAAAAGGCAGGAACAGTCGAACAGGAATTCAATGGATCTCGCCAAGTTCTTGGATCGAGTCATCTAGCATGGAGAGAAAAGGATAGCATTAAAGACCCAGCTGATTTGCCCCACTTCTTGATGAATCGGTTAGAGATGTTTTATTGTTCAGAAAATCAAGGAAGTGGTTTTCTTATATTCTCTTCCACAGATAAAGATGAAGAATTTTTATTTCATGTTGAAGAAGTTTCTCATTTATGTTTTAAATGTAATAACTACATAAACTTATTCTGTTGGAAGTGGTCAGTAAGTTAAGTTAGTTAATTGCAAAGTTCTAATATAAATAATTTGTTGAAGTACCCAATGAGGGGGGAGTTAGTAAGAAGGAAATCAATCAGAAGTTGGTTGATATTCATATCATACTTTCTACAATATAGTTTCCAATTTTTCAAGTCATTGAGTGTACTCAAGATTAGTTATAAGAATAAAAGCAATGCTTGTACCAAGTACATAATTTGTTTTAAAGAACTTGGATCCACTCATCCAAGGGGGGCCACTTGGTGAGTTATCCCTTGCATTTTTACTGTGTTTCTTTCATGGTTGTTGTTCAGTTCTTTATCTATTCTGCAGCCACCAAAAAGTAGTTCTTGTGTTTGTTCCTGTAGCCAAAGCAAGCAAAGTAGTTCCTTCTTGTAGAACTAAACTCATTTAGTTTTCCTTATGATTGATTATGCTTTGATAGATAAGATTCAGCTAGGTTTACTTCCAAAACACTTACTTTCCTGAAACTTTCCTTTCCTAGCAATTGTAGCATGGTTACAATGGAGACTTAGTGCATATATTTTGCAGAACCATTTCAAGCTTACTCCCCTAGGTTGACATATTAAATGATCCTTTCCATAGGATAGATAGCTGCTCAGTATGGATGTCCAATCTACGAGTATGGATTTGTGCCTAGTTATTAATCCAATTGGAAAGGCAGACAATGAGAAAGAAGAGTAAACAAGGAAAAACTTGGTGGAGGAGAATAGAAACAACAGTGTTGGAAGAGGCAAAAGAAGAAACTACCAAGTCATCTATATCAGTGATGCATTTCACTGTAGGTTGTCGCAACATAAATGGGTAGTCCTACTACCTAAATTCATTTGTGAGATAAGATCACAAATATATCCTAATTGGGGAGTATGATGCAGGAGCATCCTAGGCGAATCAACAATCAGTATCAACCATAAATATAATTTCATTTATTTGTTTTAGTTTACGTAAGCTTCAGTGCGTACATGGAATCCCTTCTTCTTAAATTCTATTACTAGCATATTTACAGATTTCTCTTTGGTGAAATTTCATATGATGATAGAATGGTTGTGGTATAACCATGTGGAAGGTACAGTAAACTTTTATTTCCACATATTTACCTCTTTAAAAATGGTTGTGAAATGTGGAAACGCATGAAAAATAGAGATGGTTGACTAGGAAGAGAGGGAATTCATTGAACCTATTTGCAAACTACCAGATCATTGCAAGGGAAGGGTATTACAACTGTCTGATTCAAAATATAAAGGAAAAAAGGAAAGTAGTCGAGGAGGGATGAAAAAATGAAGGGGGAAGTTTTAATTGAAATCGGAGAGGCATAAAACATAGAAAAGAAAAGGAACTAATGCCAGGTCTTTGTTTCTAGTAATTGTCTGACATAGCAAGGGAAGGAGTGTGTACTAAGGGAGTAGGAGAGGGAAATTTACATACAGATTGATGTGTCAGATTAATGTGTCAGAGGGAGTGAAGTTCTATGCAAAGGAAGAAGGTCATATAGTGAGAAAAGGTCTTTGATGGGCCAATGAAACATAGCTTGAGGCTTTAAATTTATAATGTGATGTTATTGTAGCATAGAGATTCTGAATCTTCGAGTTGTATCTTGTAACAACGGTGTAGAATAGAAGATAGTTGAATCTTTAGATTTAAGGAGGGATTGAGTATGGTGTAGTTGTGTAGATGGGAAGAAGGTTACATAGATAATAGAGGAACCTGAGCCAAATAGGGAGATGCTGGAAGATAAGATACTTAACACTTTGTTCGATGAGGAAGGTTAAATTGGAAGAATAACACCATTGTATGGATTTGAGTTATTTTACTATGTTTGCTAGAATTAGGTTTTAGGTTTTCCTTAATTTATCAATTAACATTGATTTGTAAGAAGAAAGAACCTTTTCACATTTGTGATGTATTGGGTCGGTTGACTTGTTAATTGAATCTTAGTTATTCTTTGTATTTCTGGAAGTCTTTGTCAAAGTATATGTGTTGCTATAGAAGAATTCTTATGTTGTTTTGGCTCTTGTCGCCCTGAAGGCAAGAAAGAGTTGTAAATGTTTATGATTTTGAATTTCATTGCCATCATTGGGACTCAACTTCTTGTGGGCACCCTAGTCCTATAAATATTTTCAAGAAAGAAAGTCTTGGGGAAAAGGATCCTTGTATTGTCCTAAAGTGAGAACCATTGAAACAATTTTTTAAACCACGTTGACTTTAGGATAAATTTTGTGAGGTTTTGTATTGTCTTATCTTTTGTACTATGGCAATTATTCTTTGGTTATTGTTTTGTACCTTGTAGAACTTATTAATTTAACTTTATCTTTGGAAAAGTGTATGGGTCCTTTCAAAATTCATCCTTACCTAATAAAAATCATGTAATGAATCAACTAAGAAGTTGACCTCCTTCAATTCTGAACAAGTGAATTTATGCTTCTCTTTCAAGTATAGAACCAAATCTAAAAGATTTAGGCATGACATCAACATGCAAATCTTTGAAAGTAACTCCTTACAAATGTGATGGTATTATTCAAGAGCCTAGTCAAGCGACAGTTGGAGTCAAAGTGTAACTTCTCCAAAATAACTCTTTCATCTAACCACTACAATGAAAGCAGGCGTTAAATATTCTCCTCAAAGAGTATGACCCTTACACATGAGCACTCTAATCAAGGACAATGGAATGCAAGTGGGGGATACATTTTCATTTTGAGTAAGTAACATGCAAGTAGCCTATCATCTCAAACACAATCATGAAATTATGATTCTCAATTTTCATGAAATGTTATGAACAAATATACATGTGCCAAATGGGTCTTCAAAAAATTCAACTTAAAGATTGGTAATCTAAAATTCTTACTAAAGTAAAGTTTTAAATATTGGCATAACATGATGGCTAAATTGTTGTGTTGTTATTCCTCTCATCAAGGTTCAAAGCATGTTAGAATGTTGTTAAATATACTTTTATTAGAAATGAGGTCCTCCATTCATAACTCCACTGATTTATAAACTACACTATGCATATATTAATAATAATGACTTAACCCAAAAATACTAAATTATATATTTTGCCAATAACATATAAATACGAATGCCTAATAATGCTTCTCTTACAAACGATTTCTTTGTCGCCAGATCAAATGATTAAATTTGATAAATGTTATCCATGTTGTTAGAGAAATATTGTTCTGTCATGTTATCCGTGCTCTCCTTTAGACAACAGCTGGGCTGTTGTTTTCGGAACATCCTGTAAAATATTTAGTTTAATGCAACCTTATTATTAAAAAACAGAAAAATATTGTAGGGGTTTCCATTTTTATTTCAAAAGTTAAATGTCTCAAGCTGGAAAAGATACAGCGTGTTAAGAAAACCTTAGTTAAATAGGATTTTAAAATGTATTTCAAAAGAGTAAGAAAGATAAAAAGATAGTTCAAGAAATTTTCTGAGCCAACCTTTGCTTAAACCAGATTTTTATATCAATGTAATATCAATCTCAACTACAAGTGTTTCGTTGTCTGCATCCTAAAATCTCAATTCTTTGTCTCGTCATGTTTTAAGATAACTAAATCTTATAGATTATCACATTCTCTCTCTGTTTCATCTGGTGTAGACTAGCATTCAATCTTTCAATTCTTGGGTATTTTATTAAAATCTACCTTATCTAATAGATGATCTTGTATGCTCATTAAATATATATATCTAATACATTGAAAAAAACTAGACAAGGACAAGAATAAGTGGTGAGCAGGTGGGATATGTCTTGACATAATAATACTATTGTTCTCACATTCATCTGAATGGAATTATTTTGAATAGGCCAATCAATTCAAAATTTAGACTTCAACACATTTGTTTTGACAAGATGTCTTGGATTTTGAATTCATGGATCATACCACAATGTACAACACAAAGAATGGGCAGAGGGTATGTGTAGATCCATTATTGCATCTGTATCTCTGCAACACTTGTTTTGTCACTTTGTTTTTAAGTGTCAAAGCTGGTGCAGATGTATTATTGCAAGAGCTAGACGACATGAGGCAATGTTTTGTTGCAGAGAATTTGATGGTACATTCAATGGATCAGAGCATGTGTTTGACTAAGTGTCTGGAGAGAAGCCAACACCTCTTGTGTATCTAACTTCATGTGATGGACTCCAATTTCGTTCAGAAAAGCACCATGTCTGGATCCTAATGGAAGTAACTGTTTTTCAGTCAGAGTTTTGAAGAGCAGCAGTTCTATACACAGTGCACTGATAGTCCACAGCATATGCCATATAAATTTTGTTGTGTAGTGTAGAAGAAGACATTTGCATAAAGAAAAGGTATGTGGAGTGGATGGTTGGTATTGGTATACTGTAATAGTTAAGTTATAATGTTGTTTTTATCTTTAAATTTTGAATTTCATTGAAGTATTATTGTTAAATGTTTATAATAAGAATGGGGTCTTTTATTTGTGACTCCACTAATCCATAATTCTAATTTAAAAGTGTTTATCTTTTAAGAAAAACTGAGGTGGATGTTACAATTTGATAAATTGAACAAACATAAAACACCTAAAGTTTTAAAACAAATAGATTTGACATTTGATGACAAACAAACTAAGTTTCAAAGTGTTAAGGCAAAGGTTTACAATATCAGTATATTAATTCTTGTTGGAATATAGGCTCTAACATAGCTGCTAGTTTTGTTTTGTTTTTATCGATAAACGACTTAAGCCTTTGAATTTTATTAATATTTATAAAAAATTACATATTTTCCTCCAAGGTCCAGATACTGATAAAATTTAAGGGGCAACCTAGCTACTAGTTGTTGGAATAAGTGTGACAGAATGTTGTGCATGTGTCATCAAGCAATGTTTAGATAGAATAAGTACAATTTGATGTCTTTAATCTCCAGTTTGTTGTGAAATAACTACAATCAACTGTCAAACTATTTAACAATTTTATAGGAAACTGTTGAATCATTAGTATAAATATGTAATTCTGTAAATATGAATTAATACAAGGATAATGATAGCTTTTACATTTGATGACAAACAAATTCTACTGAGGTATTATTGTTGAATGTTTGTATTAGAGATGGGATTTTTCATTTATGACCTCTCTGCTCATACTCCATTTTCAAAAATATCTTATCTCTTATAAACAAAACTCAGATGAATTCAATAGTTTAATAAATTGAACAAGCTTAAAACACCTAAAAGTTATAAAACAAATAACATTGACTGTGACAAACAAACCAGGCTTCAAAACAGAAGATTATAATAACAGTATATAATATAACATAACAAAATTAACAAATTTTGAATAAGAGTATAATACAGGCAAATTTGTGTTACAGGTTGCAGATGTGTTTATCAAATTTGATCAAATATTTAAAAAATTATTAATTTTACTTTTGGTTTCATTGTTTTATTTATGTTAGTTTCCCCATAAATACTATGAAATTGTCTGAACCTACCTTTATTTAGAATTGCTCACGGGCCCAATTAAAATCATAGAATATTGACTTATGAATCCCTATGCTTCCCTTTCTTCTCTACGACATGCTTAAATCATTGGTTATGCCCTGCAGATGTCTTTTATTCCTAAGAACTTAACTATCTTTTAGCCTTTACACTTTAAGTTATTATATTTTGTTTATCAGCTACTAACGCTTGAATTTGTTAATTTTCATTTACCATTCAACTAGGGACCATGTGCCACATTTTAAGTGGAAAAAGTGAAATGATGTCTCTAAATGCTGGCCATCTCCTCCTTGCCTTTAAACTACTAACCCCGATTCTTTGTTGTTAATACTACACCATGTGATCTCCTTGTTAATTAACTGTTGACAAGTTGACAACTCAACACATAGCCTCAGTAATTCGTGGTGCCCGTGTCTGTGAGGCTCATTAGCATTTATTTAAGTAGAATCTTGACATTTAGATCTAGGAAGAGGATAATGAGAGAGAGTGGGAAGTATCAAGAAATGAGACAAAGAGTGGACTTGATACACTGTAAATGAAGATAGAGGGAGAGGGAGAAAACTAAATACAGAGATTAAAAAAATATAGGGTAAGAGATAGGGAGGTAGTGTTGATAATGGAGTTTGATTATTTTTTATTTAAGGTTTTGTTTCAGTTATATTTGGATAATATTTAGATAGGGGTTGTGAGGATATATATATATCTTTCCTTACTTTATCTCTTCATCTCTATTTCTATGGAATTTGATTGTCTTCCTATTTCAAAGATTCTATTTTAGTTTGGTTTGGATCTTAGTTCCTAATGAGAGTTGTGGGGATGGTGCTTCCACCCCACTTCTATTGTCAAGGGTTCCATGAGGGTCAATAAAAAATTTTGGAACCCCTGGTAGGGGGTAGGGGTTCAAGGGCAACACCCTCAAACAATTTTTTTTTAAAATTCCTCTTAAAGGTATATAAAATTGGGAGAGAGAGAGAGAGAGAGATCTATGTATTATTATAATGTGCTCGCATTATGGGTCGATAGAGACTAAGACTAAGTTTAGTTATTACCAAGCTCCATAATGTAAGCATGTTATGGACCAAAAAATGCTTGTGGCAAATTGTCATATAACACAAGTGCATTATATAACATACTGGTATTGTGGGTTGATAGAGACTTGGACGAAGCTCAATCACTACCAAGCCATAATGTAAGAATCTTATGGACTAAAAACTGGTTGTGGCCACTTTTTGGTCCCCCATCTTTCTACACATGTCCTTGTAAACTCCTTACAATATATATTTACAAGATGCCTCAATTTAGTGATCTCTTGATAAGAAAAAAACTCTTTGTCTTAAGATTCAAAAATTACACTAATACCACAATCAAAGAAAGAATTCGAGAATCTTCTCAAATAGTATGTCTCTTACACATTGACACTTTAATCAATGGCAATGGAATGAAAATAGGAATTGCACAAACAATTTGAACTTAAGCAATGTACAAGTGGCCTACCATCTCAAGCACCTTCATAAAACTATTACTCTTAACTTCTGTGGAATGTCATGAACAAGCATGCATGTCTCAAATAGCCCTTCCAAGATCCTAACTCAAAAGTGGTTTGTACATCCAAATAAGAAGAAATCAAAAATTACTCTAATACCACAATCAAAGAAAGAATTCGAAAATCTTTTCAAATAGTATGTCTCTTACACATTGACACTTTAATCAATGGCAATGGAATGAAAATAGGAATTGCACAGACAATTTGAACTTAAGCAATGTACAAGTAGCCTACCATCTCAAGCACCCTCATAAAACTATTACTCTTAACTTTTGTGGAATGTCATGAACAAGCATGCATGTCTCAAATAGGCCTTCCAAGATCCTAACTCAAAAGTGGTTTGTACATCCAAATAAGAAAAACAATTAAATTCAGATATTCGAAGAGCAAAGATTGCCTCCACACATAAAAATATAATTTTATAAAAAATAAATCTAAAATCATCATTAAAATAATTTTTAATCGTATTAATGACTTAATGGTAAAAATACTATAAACCACACTATTCACTTATTTATCTTAAAATAAATATATAAATAGAGATACTTATAATTCATTAATATAGATTTATAGGTTTCTTGTAATGCTTGTTATAGGTTTCAAATAATGATCCTCTTATAAATGATTTGTTGTTGTACAACATCTTTTCCATCTATGATTTTTCTTTGACATTTTTAAAAAAAAAAAAAAAATAGAAACTAATTAACAAGGGAACTAGCTATTTATATTTCATGAATACTATACATCTTGAAAATTGAAAATTAACAAAAGATTTTTTAAAGAAATATTATCTTGTCAAGTTTCTTATTGAAATGGTACGTAATGTTATCTATATTATTCTTTATTTGATAATTAAGTATGATGTCAGTTTTCACTTTAAAAACAAATTTATTATTGAAAAAAAAAAGTTAAACATTTTAAGAAATGTTTAGATAATTGTAAAAGAAACTTTCATAAGTTAATCTTTGATTAAATCAATTTTATATATTAATATAATATCAGTCTTAATTACGGAGTGTTTCTAATAATGATTTTTTCCACTTTGTAAAATCTGAATTCTAATCTATATGTGGTTTAATCTTACAAAATATCAATTTAATTTAATTTCCTACAATACTCTTCAACTCTTATACTACTTCATTGGAAAATAGAGGCTAACAAAAATGTCTCTACATATATATTTATATTCAATTGAATGAAAAATATTACAAAATACTTCAATATATTAAAATCATACAAATTACAAAACATTTAATATTTGCACCAAAGATCAAATACATTTCCTTAACTAATAAACCACATTGCTAATTAAATTGATAAACCACATTGCTAATTATTGCTCCACAAACAACAGAAGAAAATATTTATTCTAACATTATAAAAAAGTCTTGGTCTTGCAGGTTATCACTCTCTTTATGATATGAAATGAACATTTTATTAATGATCCAATGTTTCGAATTCTTGATATCTTATTAAATCTCCCATATACCCAATAAAATATAAGAACTTAGTAATTATATGTATATGGATATGGTACAAGGAAACACACTAGACAGAATCAAGAACAAGTAGCAACTAGGTGGGATCTGTCTACACCACACGTATCTATTGAAAACATAAAACTATAATTGTTCAGACATTCATGTAAGTAAGGTAAATAGAGGGAAAATTTCAAACTTTCAACTTGAACTATACATTCATGTAAGTGTATGCATATTTTTGAGTATATGCATTGGCAAAGGATATATGCAGATACATTATTTCATCTATATAGATCTTAAATAATATGTTTTAAGGGTCAAAGTTAGTGCAGATTAGAAGCCAACAAATGTTGATATGATGGATTACAATTATATGTTTTGTGAAGCACCATGTTTTTCAAAACTTGTCTATACATTGGAATGAACAGTGAAGGAACTATTTTTTAGTAACAGTTTAAAGTACAGCATTTCTATATACAGTGCACTGATAGTCCACAGTGTGAAAATTCCTATTGCAGTCACTGATTATTAATCTCCTATCTCATAAAGATTATTTAACTGCTGAAAATAAATTTACAGCTGAATATCAAAAAATAACACAACTACAACTTCACCAATAAAAATACGG
>MU226251.1:1074104-1084273 GCA_018584345.1 Thuja plicata
AAACAAAAAATTAATTGCAAGTTGTTGCAAGTTGTCACCTAGGGGAATCAAACAAAAAAATAATTAATAATTAATTAATTATTGTTAGCAAGTGGTGGGACAGCTGTCCAAGCTAACAAACTAACACACAGCATATGTCATGTCAAATACTGTCTTGCAACAACTCGAACAATTCGAATATTTGAAGACAAATAAAATATTTGAATTCAAAAATTTTACATTCTCTTTTAGACATAAAAGAGTATTAAACTACATAAATTTTGAAAGAGATTCTTAGTTTAAAAAGTTAAACATGTCAAACCAACCAATGGTCGAAATAGATGGAGATGAATTAAACATAAAATATAGAAAATAATAGACACGATAAATTAAAAAAATATAAAATATGGAAAATAATAGACACAACAAATAATAATAATAATTGTCCACTATTTAAAGTGTTATTGTACTCAACTATTCATTGGCTACTTCATATAATCTTGATTAATTGGTCACATGATGAGTTGCTCACATTATTACATTATGTTAAAATAAAAAAGAACGAAAGCAAATGTCAATATGAAAAAAAAAAAAAAACTTTCTAATAAAAATGATACTTTTATTATTTAGAAACTTGTAATCTTCTAGTCTTATCAAGAAATTTACTATTTTTCTCTTTATTCTATAACACTTCATTTACAGGTTTTTTTCTCAATTAATTAATCATGTAGTAGAAGAATTAATCACCAACACTTCATCTTAATTTCGACCACAAACGCTTTATCAACTTCAATTCTCAGACACCCTCTTAAATCTTTTTTTTTTTTAAATTGTTGTTATCCTTGTCACTTATCCTTAAATCTATGAAAGATTTAATGTTTCAAAATCTTGGGTTTTATTAAAATCTCCCAGTATATCAGGAAACAAACCAGACAGGAACAAGCATACGTGATAACTGTCCAGACCAAGCCTAATCTATTGAAAAGATAAAAATATAATTGCTCACATTCATGTGAATGGATTTTATTTTTTTAGAATGGGCAAATTATTTCAGATTTTCGACTTGAAAATGTTTATGTAATGTGAAGGTAGTTTAAATATTGTTTTGACAGAATCTCTTGGGTTTCAATTCATTAAATCAGAGCATAACATACCCCACAAAGCATGTACTCCAATGAAATATGTATATTGTATCCTAAGACTTGTCAACTCACATTCCTTTTCACTGCCAAAGCTGGTGCAGATATATTATTGCAAGAAGTAGATGACATCATGCTGTCTGATACATTTCATGGTACATTCAATGGATCAGACCATATAAGTATATGAGTTTGACTATTTTTGTTGAGAAAGAGTAAATTCCAAGGCCAACAACGCTTTGCTACCTATGTTGATATGATGGATCCCAAAATTGTATGTTTTGAAAAGTATCATTATTGTCAAATCTTTTCTGGTATCCACAGAGCATAATAAAACTTTAAATGGACACATGGACATGAATTTGGACATTGAAGGAACTGTTTTTCAGTTAAGTACTGCAATTATATACACAGTGCACTGACAGTCTATAGCCTATGTCATATCATATGTTATCTACAACAATTATAGAAGAAATCATTTGCGTACAGAAAGAGTAAATGGTGAGAAAGGTGGCAAGCAACACTTCCGTTAATTATTATTCAATAGAGGGAAAACTTATGTAAATTCAAGGGTAAATGTAATATTTAGTGTGTTTTAATATTTGTGATATTACTTGTTGATAAAATGTCTAATATTTTTTTATATTGTGCAAAAGGTATCTCTGCGACTCGCCCCAATGCCAAACCCACCTTTCTTTGGTCTTACTTTGCTGTCAAGTTGGGGCTAGGAAGGGGCGAGCTAGGGCGAGACTAATCCTCTATGTATGTACACAATCACCTGCAAATCACATACATCAGGCAAGTTCAAGCCTCGGAACCGAACCCAAGACAAAATGTCTAAATTTTTTGACATTATTGCACTAATAGTTGTGAATATAAAGTTGTTATTGTTGATAATGACCACTCATAATTGAATGAAATCTATTCCTTGGATCTAAGAAGTAATAAATCATGTGATGCCACATAAGCGCATCAATAAAACACGACTTAGTGCACAAGTATTGGTCTCACTTTTTTTGGAGGGCCTTTTTGGACACCTTGGGAAAAAGCATGTTGATGTAGCATCATATATGATGATGTGGCCCTGAAACCTTAGCCTATTATCTCAAATACAATCACGAAATTATGATTCTCAATTTTCATGGAATGTTATGAACAAATATACATGTGTCAAATGGGTCTTCAAAAAATTCAAATTAAAGATTAGTAATCTAAAATTCTTACTAAAGTAAAGTTTGAAATATTGGCATAACATGATGGCTAAATTGTTGTGTTGTTATTTCTCTCATCAAGACTCAAAGCATGTTAGAATGTTGTTAAATATACTTTTATTAAAAATGAGGTCCTCCATTCATAACTCCACTGAGTTATAAACTACGCTATGCATATATTAGTAATAATGACTTAACCCAAAAATACTAAATTATATATTTTGCCAATAACATATAAATACGAATGCCTAATAATGCTTCTCTTACAAACGATTTCTTTGTCGCCAGATCAAATGATTAAATTTGATAAATGTTATCCATCGTGAGAGATGAAATTAACCAGAGATTTTGTTAGAGAAATATTGTGTTGTCATGTTATCCGTGTTTTCGGAACTTCCTATAAAAAATTTAGTTTAAAGCAACCTTATTATTAAAAAACATAAAAATATTGTAGGGGTTTCCATTTTTATTTCAAAAGTTAAATGTCTCAAGCTGGCAAAGATACAACGTGTCAAGAAAACCTTAGTTAAATAGGATTTTTTTAAAGTATTTCAAAAGAGTAAGAAAGAGAAAAAGATAGTTCAAGAAATTTTCTGTGCCAACCTTTGCTTAAACCAGATTTTTATATCAATGTAATATCAATCTCAACTACAAGTGTTTCGTTGTCTGCATCCTATGTGCCTGGTAATGATTTTTCTGTGCCTAAAACCTTAATTCTTTGTCTCTTCATGTTTTGAGATAACTAAATCTTATAGATTATCACATTCTCTCTCTATTTCATATGGTGTAGACTAGCATTCAATGTTTCAAGTCTGGGGCATTTTATTAAAATCTACCTTATATAATAGATGATCTTGTATGCTCATTAAATATATATATCTAATACAATGAAAAAAACTAGACAAGGACAAGAATAAGTGGTGAGCAGGTGGGATATGTCTTGACATAACAATAATATTATTGTTCTCACATTCATCTGAATGGAATTATTTTGAATAGGCCAATCAATTCAAAATTTCGAATTTCGACCTCAACATGTTTTTTTTTTGACAAGATGTCTTGGATTTTGAATTCATGGATCATACCACAATGTACAACACAAAGAATGGGCAGAGGGTATGTGTAGATCCATTATTACATCTGTATCTCTTAAACACTTGTTTTGTCACTTTGTTTTTAATTGTCAAAGCTGGTGCAGATGTATTATTGCAAGAGCTAGACGACATGAGGCAATGTTTTGTTGCAGAGAATTTGATGGTACATTCAATGGATCAGAGCATGTTGTTGACTAAGTGTCTGGAGAGAAGCCAACACCTCTTGTGTATCTAACTTCATGTAATGGATTCCAATTTCGTTCAGAATTGTATGCTTTTGAAAAGCACCATGTTTGTTAAAACTTGTCTCGATCCTAATGGAAGGAACTGTTTTTCAGTCAGAGTTTTGAAGAGCAGCAGTTCTATACACTGATAGTCCGCAGCATATGTCATATAAATTTTGTTATGTAGTGTAGAAGAAAGATATTTGTATAAAGAAAAGGTATGGGGAGTGGATGGTTGGTATTGGCATAGTGTAATAGTTAAGTTATAATGTTGTTTTTATCATTAAATTTTGAATCCTATTGAAGTATTATTGTTAAATGTTTATAATGGGAATGGGGTCTTCTATTTGTGACCCCATTAATCCATAGTTCTAATTTAAAAGTGCTTATCTTTAAGAAAAACTGAGGTGGATGCTACAATTTGATAAATTGAGCGAACATAAAACACTCAAAGTTTTAAAACAAATAGATTTAACATTTGATGACAAACAAACCGAGTTTTAAAGTGTTAAGACAGAGGTTTACAATATCAGTATATTAATTGTTGTTGGAATATAAGCTCCAACATAGCTGCTAGTTGTTGGAATAAGTGTGACAGGATGTTGTGCATGTGTCATCAAGCAATGTTTAAATAGAATAAGTACAATTTGCTGTCTTTAATCTCCAGTTTGTTGTCAAAAAACTACAATCAACAGTCAAACTATTTAACAATTTTATAGGAAACTGTTGAATCATCAATATAAATATGTAATTCTGTTTATGAATTAATACAAGGATAATGATAGCTTTTACATTTGATGACAAACAAATTCTACTGAGGTATTATTGTTGAATGTTTGTATTGGAGATGAGATTTTTCTTTTATTACCTAGCGGTTCATACTCCATTTTCAAAAATGTTTTATCCCTTATAAACAAAATTCAGATGAATTCAATAGTTTAATAAATTGAGCAAGCTTAAAACACCCAAAAGTTTTAAAAGAAATAATCTTTACGATGACAAACAAACCAGGCTTCAAATGTTAAGACAAAAGATTACATAATATAACAAAATTAACAAATTTTGAATAAGAGTATAATACAGCCAATTTGCGATACAGGTTGCAGATGTGTTTATCAAATTTGATCAAATATTTAAAATTTTATTAATTTTGCTTTTGGTTTCATGGTTTTATTTATGTTAGTTTCCCTATAAATAGTGTCTAAACCCACCTTTATTTAGAATTATTCACGGGCCCAATTAAAATCATAGAATATTGACTTATGAATCCCTATGCTTCCCTTTCTTCTCTACGCCGTGCTTAAATAATTGGTTATGCCCTGGAGGTGTCTTTTATTCCTAAGACCTTAACTATCTTTTAGCCTTTACACTTTGTTATTATATTTTGTTGATCAGCTACAACCCATGCTCAATATGTTGTCTTTTCACAGTGTTAAAATTTGTGATAAATGGCCCCATGACTTGAATTTGTTAATTTTCATTTACCATTCAGCTAGGGACCATGTGCCACATTTTAAATGACAAAAGTGAAATCATGTCGCTAAATGCTGGTCATCTCCTCCTTGCTTTTAAACTACTACCCTCGATTCTTTGTTGTTAATACTGCACCATGTGATCTCCTTGTTAATTAACTGTATTAATTAACTGTATAGTGACAAGTTGACAATTCAACACATAGCCTCAGTAATTCGTGGTGTCCATGTTTGTGAGGCTCATTCGCATTTATTTAAGTAGAATCTTCGCATTTCCACCTTTACCAGAGTCTTGCAAAGTCTTTAAAAGCTACATGTAAACCTGTAAATAAAAATTTTAAAATATAAATAATGCGATATTGTAATCCGATTCAATTGCGTTTAGTGGAACTTATTGACTTATAATTTATAAGTAGTGGTTCATAAGAGATAGATAGCGACTTAAAGATAAACAAATAGAAAGATAGAGATATAAAGATAAAGATAAAGATAGGGGGAGAGAGAGAGAGACTATGTATTTTTATTTTTGTGATAGTCATATAACACAAGTGCATTATAATGTACTCGCATTATGGATTAATAGAGACTAAGATTAAGTTTAGTTATTACCAAGCTCCATAATGTAAGAATGTTATGGACCAAAAAATGCTTGTGGAAAATTGTCATATAACACAAGTGCATTATACAACATACTTGTATTGTGGGTTGATAAAGACTTGGACGAAGCTCAATCACTACCAAGCCATAATGTAAGAATTTTATGAACTAAAAACTGGTTGTGGCCACTTTTTGGTCCCCCATCTTTCTACACATGTCCATATAAACTCCTTAAAATTGCCTCAAACTTTGTGATTATCTACAATATATATTTACAAGATGCCTCAATTTAGTGATCTCTTGATAAGAAAAAAACTATTTTTGTCTTAAGAAATTCAAAAATTACTCTAATACCACAATCAAAGAAAGAATTCAAGAATCTCCTAAATAATGATCGTCTTATAAATGATTTCTTGTGGCACAACATCTTTTCCATCTATGATTTTTCTTTGACATTTAAAAAAAAAAATAGAAACTAGTTAACAAGGGAACTAGCTATTTATATTTCATGAATACTATACATCTTGAAAATTGAAAATTAACAAAAGATTTTTTAAAGAAATATTATCTTGTCAAGTTTCTTATTGAAATGGTACGTAATGTTATCTATAATATTCTTTATTTGATAACTAAACTATGATGTCAGTTTTCACTTTAAAAACAAATTTATTATTGAAAAAAATGAAAAGTTAAACATTTTAAGAAATGTTTAGATAATTGTAAAAGAACGTTTCATGAGTTAACATTTGATGAAATCAATTTTTTATATTAATGTAATATTAGTCTTAATTACAGAGTATGTCTAATAATGATTGTTTTCTCTTTGTAAAATCTGAATTCTGATCTATTTGTGATTGAACTTATAGAATATCAATTTAATTTAATTTAATTTCCTACAATACTCTGATATTACTTCATTGGCAGATAGAGGCTAACAAAAATGTCTCTACATATAGATTTGTATTCAATTGAAAAATATTACAAAATACTTCAATATATTAAAATCATACAAATTACAAAACATTTAATATTTGCACCAAAGATCAAATACATTTCCTTAATTTATAAACCACATTAATTAAAAACAATAAAAACTTGCTAATTATTGCTCCACAAACAGCAGAAGAAAATATTTATTCTAACATTATAAAAAAATCTTGGTCTTATAGGTTATCACTCTCTTTATGAAATGAACATTTTATTAATGATCCAATGTTTCAAAATCTTGATATCTTATTAAATCTCCCATATACCCATTAAAATATAAGAACTTATTAATTATATATATGTGGATATGGTACAAGGAAACACACTAAACGGAATCAAGAACAAGTAGCAACCAAGTGGGATCTGTCTACACCACACGTATCTATTGAAAACATAAAACTATAATTGTTAGACATTCATGTCAGTAAACTGAATAGAGGAAAACATTCAAACTTTCAACTTGAACTATACATTCATGTAAGTGTATGAATATTTTTTTTGAGTATATGCATTGGCAAAGGGTATATGCAGATACATTATTTCATCTGTATAGATCTTAAATAATATGTTTTAAGGGTCAAAGTTAGTGCACATTAGAAGCCAACATATGTTGATATGATGGATTACAATTATATGTTTTGTGAAGCACCATGTTTGTCAAAACTTGTCTATACATTGGAATACATTGGATTGAACAGTGAAGGAACTATTTTTCAGTAACAGTTTAAAGTGCAGCAGTTCTATACACAGTGCACTGATAGTCCACAGCATATGTCATGTCAAATACTGTCTTGCAACAACTCGAACATTTGAAGACAAATAAAATATTTGAATTTGAAGATTAGAGATTCTCTTTTAGACATAAAAGAATATTAAACTACAGAAATTTTGAAAGAGATTCTTAGTTTAAAAAGTTAAACATGTCAAACTAATCAATGGTTGGAATAGATGGAGATGAATTAAACATACAATATTGAAAATAACAGACACAACAAATATTAAAAAAAAAGTTGTCCACTATTTACATACGCAACTATTTATTGCCTACTTCATATCTTGATTAATTGATCACATGATGGGTTGTTCACATTATTACATTATGCTAAAATTGTTTCAATATAAAGACTATAAAGAGTCTAAAATAAAAAATAACGAAGGCAAATCTATAGGCTAGGTCAATATGCAAAAAATAATAATAATAATAATAATAATAGCTTTCTAATAAAAATGATACTTTTTCTCTCTAGAAACTTGTAATCTTCTATTCTTATCTAGAAATTTACTATTTTTCTTGTTATTCTAGAACACTTCATTTACGCAGCTTTTTCTTTCTCAATTAATTAATGATGTGGTGGAAGAATTAGTCACCAACACTTCATCTTAATTTCAACCACAAATGCTTTATCAACTTCAATTCTCAAACATGGTCTTAAAAATTTTCAAAAAGAAATTGTCGTTATCTTTGCCACTAATCTTTAAATCTATGAAATATAAATTTGAAATACATTTCCTAGAAACTTACTCCTTGTTTCAACTTGCATGATGTCTTTCAAAACAACGATTTCTTTTGAATCAAAACATATATCACTCTATTCAAACATTTAAACTTTTCTTGATTGCTAGATTTTTTACATTTGAATACTTTTACCTCTACAACCTTCTGAATATATCTGTAATAATTTGCCAATTAGATCCATCAATCCATCCACAAGTCATTTACAAACAATCTATTATAAATTTTGTCTTCCTTTCTCTATTCCAATATATCTTTTTAGAATTATTATCCATTCCTAAAATGCTACAAAGGTGGAGATTCTAGCAAATTTCTTTTTCTTTTGTATGTCTTTGTTTATACTAATGAAAAAATTGCATACATATTTTCCTTAAACTAATATGTTTGAAATGTATTATTTATACTATCATTGTATTTCTTTTACCCCTAACATATCCAAGTTTATTATTTGAACTCATTCTTGATTCAATGGGGGTCTCTAATTTCTTATCCATAATTTCTTAATCTTTTTACTTCATAACTTATTTTTTTGTAATCTTAAAATCAGCATTCCTTTGAAAACATATTTTTTGTGTGTTACAAGCAATTGATATAAGTAAACATTTTTTTCTTTTAACTTTAGTATTTTATCTTTATGTGAGCTATTTTCCTTTTCTAACCTCTCAATTTTTCTTTCAAACCTTCATTTATCTTTTAACATTCACCATTTCTTTCAAAATATTAATACAACACGTAATATTTTCAAACATAGTCTTTGTTTCCAACTTTTTCTTCTTCTGACTTGATTCTAACCTATTAGCTTCAACTTGTCTTGTCAAAAGTCTTTCAAAATCAGCTCGAATTTTCCTTTACTTTAATAGTTCCTTGTGATCATTATTAAATCCCTTGATTTGGCCTTTTTAGTGTCTTCCAACTTCTTTAACTAGCAATATTTGCACCTATCCTTGATGTCTTGTTTTTGCAACTCCATCTACCTCTCCAAAATTTAGCTCTTATTGTGTTTGTTTTCTCTCCTCTTTTCTAGTGCCCACATTCAACCTTATCTAATGTCTTTATTCACTTGACCTCACTATCAAATTCTAGATCATCCCCTTCAATGTCAATTCTCTTATACTTCAACTCTTCCCTGATTTTCCAACTAGGACACCGCTTGTTGGAGGCAAAAATAAATTAATCAAATACACGAAACTCGAAGTGCTACAACACTATCATTCATGATTGCTTCATATCTTGATTAATTGATCACATGACTATATGATGCTAAAAGCTCTACAACTGCCTAAATATATAGGTGCCTTAGAAAAACCAAAGAGAATTCTAAAAGCCAAGCTCATATACAAACACAATAACAAACTAACAATAATAAATATTTTTTAATTAAAAATTTACAATCTTGAAATTAAATACAGAATATATAATAGTCGGGTCTGCTCTGACGTTTTCGGCGTTTTCGGCGTTTTCGGTGACCGCGACTGCGTTTTCGGTGTCTGCTCTGACGTCCGACGTGGCGACCCCCGCGAATCAGCATCTCCTTCCAAATGCGCCAGGTGTGTTCGTTTCAAACTATAGTTAATAGATAGGTATAATGTCAGATCCACCATTAAAACCTCCGGCAGAAGCCGTGCCGTCTGCAATTAATTCCTTTAATGTAATTAACACTGCCTCTGCGCTTAAACCTAACACCATCGAAACCACAAAACACAATGCTCTGCCAACTACGAAAACCTTCTCCGAGGCGGTGGCGAATTCATCTGTTTCTGCTGCCGCCAAGTTTAGGGCCTCTGCGCAAAATGAAGGTGCCGAACAAGGTAAGGGGTCTATGGGCGGTTTGATGCCTTTCTCCATCTCCCCCAACCCTGAAATGTTAGATGAAATTGAGAAAGAAAAAGGTAGATTAAAAAACTTTGCTATTTTCTTCGCTGTTGTTGATGTTGAACGATGCCCTGCAAGAAA
>MU226251.1:1089365-1104036 GCA_018584345.1 Thuja plicata
GTATATCATACTTGACTGATTTTGTGACTTACTCTCCGTGTGAGGCATGCCTCCGGAGTTGACTTAAGTACGGGTATTTTTGTTTTGTAAATCTGTTGATAACACTATATTTAATATAAAAAAAATTTACAATCTTCTATCCTCACCAAAAAAAAAACATAATAGTTGTTTTTTTTAACAGTCCATTTACACTTTCACCTTTTCCAATTAATTAACTATAAGGTAAAAGAAATCAATTATGACATGTAGAAAAACTTAATTTGAAAAGGACTCGCTACAAACTAAACTATAATTATGTTAACGATTACTGCCTCCACAATAGTTGCTTAACAAGAACAAATAAAATATTTTAAAAAGCAAGCAAAGAACATGCTCGTAAAAGAAATTTAACAAGCTACCATTTGATTAAAGAAAATGTTTACACCCATATAATATCAGCTTCAGCTACAGAAGTTTTTCGTTGTCTACATATGGTATAGAAAATATTTGTCTTGTAGGTTATTAATCTCTTCGTATTTCATAACCTAAAAATTTCTTAGGTTTCAATGTTTCAAAATCTTGGGTTTTATTAAAATCTCCCAGTATATAGGAAACAAACCAGACAAGAACAAGCATACGTGATAACTGTCCTGACCAAGCCTAATCTATTGAAAAGATAAAAATATAAATGTTCACACATTCATGTGAATGAACTTTTTTTTAGAATGGGCAAATTAATTCAGATTTTCGACTTGAAAATGTTTATGTAATGTGAAGGTAGTTTGAATATCGTTTTGACAAAATCTCTTGGGTTTCAATTCATTGAATCAGAGCATAACATACCCCACAAAGCATGTACTGCAATGAAATATATATATTGTATCCTAAGACTTGTCAACTCACATTCCTTTGCACTGCCAAAGCTGGTGCAGATATATTATTGCACGAAGTAGATGACATCGTGCTATCTGATACATTTCATGGTACATTCAATGGATCAGACCATATAAGTATATGAGTTTGACTATTTTTTGTTGAGAAAGAGTAAATTCCAAGGCCAACAACTCTTTGCTACCTAAGTTAATATGATGGATCCCAAAATTGTATGTTTTGAAAAGTATCATTATTGTCAAATCTTGTCTGGTATCCACAGAGCATACTAAGACTTTAAATGGACACATGGACATGAATTTGGACATTGAAGGAACTGTTTTTCGGTTAAGTACAGCAATTATATACACAGTGCACTGACAGTCTATAGCCTATGTCATATCAGATATTGTCTACAACAATTATAGAAGAAATCATTTGCATACAGAGAGTAAAGAAAGGTGGCAAGCAACACTTCGGTTAATTATTACTCAATAGAGGAAAAACCTATGTAAATTCAAGGGTAAATGTAATATTTGGTGTGTTTTAATATTTGTGATAGTATTTGTTGATAAAATTTCTAATATTTTTTTATGTTGTGTCAAAGTATCTCTACGATCCGATCTAATGCCCAACCTACTTTACCTTGGTCTTACTTTACTGCCAAGTTGGGGCTAGGAAAGGGCGAGCTGGGGTGAGACTAATCCTCTAGGGATGTACACAATCACCTTGCAAACCACACACATTGGGTAAGTCCAAGCCTCGGAACCGAACCCAAGACAAAATGTCTAATATTTTTGACATTATTGCACTAATAGTTGTGAATATAAAGTTGTTATTGTTGGTAATGACCACTCATAATTGAATGAAATGTATTCCTTGGATCTAAGAAGTAATAAATCATGTGATGCCACATAAGTGCATCAATAAAACATGACTTAGTGCACAAGTATCGGTCTCACTTTTTTTGAAGAGCCTTTTTGGACACCTTGGGAAAAAGCATGTTGATGTCGCATCATATATGATGATGTGGCCTTGAAACCTTAGTTATAAAGAGGGGACTTGTCAAATAAGCTATTGTAAAAGATTGGGAGTGATTGGAAATTTCCACGTAGGATTTTGAGAAGCGCAAAGTTAGGGTGCTCAACTATTGGGTCCTCACCCTAGTTTCTCCATTTGATGACAAATAAATCAAGTTTAAAGATATTAATTTTTTATAATTCTTATTATTGTATTTGATAGCTTTTGGGTTTAGTTATGTGAATATTTTTCTATCAATGTTTTGAATCATACTTTATGATCTATTATCAAGATAAATGACCTAGAGAAGAAAATCAAGTTTCAAATGTTACGTGGAACATTATAAGTTTGGTAATGTATTAATTCTTACTTATAATTTTGATAGAAGATCTCTTTAGTATCAAGTGTGTGGATAATCAACTGCTTGTGAAGTGTCCAAGAATTCAAAACATAATAAAATTTGGACAAGAGTTGTAATGTAATGTTAAGTTCTTAATTTTAATTTGAGATTACATAGGAGTTTAGAAAATTTGATAATATACTTGAATAATTAATTTTTTTATTGAAGGCCGAACCAGCACCACCACACATATCCTCATAATAGAGGGCCTCCCACCCGCTAAAGTTCACCCACCCCTGCATACAGGGGGAAACTTCCTAGGAATGAGGGAATTGTTGTTGGTAGGGCAGCGTCAAAGTTGGAATGTGTCGCTACAGTGAAGCTCGAATGTTGGGTTGGGTGGGAGTGATATAGATCTTCTTTTTATAGGCAGGTAGTTTGATTTATTGGGTGGCTTTGATCCTGTAGGAACTAACGAATTCCATCCAATGCAAGCCCATCTTTATAATAGTGTCTTATAGATACTACGAAAAATATCTAAACCTACCTGTGTTAAGAATTATTCACATGTTCTATTGATAATTGACCTTAGAAGATCATAAAATATTAGTTCATAGATCCCCTTGTCCCCCTTTATTCTTAATGCTATGCTTAAATCCTTAATTATTTCTGACACCATGTCTATTACACTCTAAAATCATGTAAACCATGTGTCATATTTCAAGCCTTTATTTTACTCATAAAACCCTACTACAATTTAGCATTTGCATTATATGTTTTAATTTGTTTTGACTAGCTACAAGTTGCACTCAATAACTTATTAACACGCGTCTAGGGGTTTGAATCTTGGTGGGCAACTTCTATATCACATACCATCATCCTCACCAATTGTGCTCAACCAATTGAACTAAAACACTTTGGAAAACACTTTTCTTTTATAGTTTGGCTATAGTAGTCCACGGAATAGGGACCACATGTCATATTTGAAGTGGCAATCTTCTGAAATGACATTGTCACAATGAGCATCTCTACCCTTCTTTTAAATTACTATCATCTGCGTTTCACTATTAATCTCGCACCAATCAATATTATTGTGAATTCATGGCTTATCAACATAGTTTTTATAAGCCACGTGTACAAGGAAGCCAACCAGGTTGTTGACTGGTTTGCCAACTTGGCAATGAAGAGTGACAATCAGATTCATTGACTTCACGGTGGAGATCTCTCACATGAGGTGAAGGATTTAGTCAATTACGACATAATCCAGGGAAAGGATGGATTTAATATCATGAATCATGATAGTTAATGCAGTGCTTTGCAATGGCTTTCCCATAAATGGAAAGTACGGGACTGGCAGGAAAGGTAATGATTCCAAGTCACATTTGCACACTTTCTGGGTGCCCATTCGCAATGTTAAAACTTAGCTTTTATGGCACATAAGAAGAATTCTGGAATATCTCTGTGAGAAATTGTCTGTTAAGCTGTAATCTCCATTTCACGAGACAAAGCTTTTTTCATGCAATGGGTGGTGAAAGACACAGAAGGGATCCCTCTAACTACTGTGGGAAATGGAGGAGACAGACTAAGGTTTGGAATTACCTTCAGCAAGGCACTATTTCCACTTTCATTGAAAGGCTTCATGGAGGGAATTCGTCGGTGACTAAAATGTTCATGAAAAGTTGGGACGAGGGAAGTGTGGTGATTGAGGGTAGAAATTTTACGGTCACTGAGGAGGTTATCTCCAAGGTTACTGGAATCCCCATAGTGGGCAAGAAATTTTACATGGATCGTAAAATTTTGGACACTGCAATCAGTGATTTCGTGAGGAATGAGGAAGAGAAGAAAGCTCTCATCAAAGTCGGAACCTATTATCTTCCTAAAGGGTTCAAAAAACTGTGGAGATTCATCCTGAGGGCCATCATCTATTATGTTATGCTCTAGACCCCAAGCTCGATAGGATCAAAACCTATCACTTCGTCCTCATGAACCACTTTAGGCATGGTATGCAGGTTTCTATCCTGTTCTACTTATATGCTTGTATTAATGAAAATATCAATGGGTTTATGGATAAGGCTATTGCTAACCCTACTTTGCATGAGGGGCTTTTACTTCTCATTTATGAGTATTTTAAAGCCCAAATTATGGGGAAGGAGGTCATTGAGAAAGAGGACAGAATGGATGTCTCTAGATCTGATTATGTTCCTTCGGATACTGAAGATGGTGAGGATATGCACTTTGAGGGTCAAGAAGATTTTGACATTAAAAAGAACAATCTGGGATCCTCCTCTAAGAAGCACATTGCCAGTATTCATACCATTAAAAACAAAAAAAATGGCAACCCCAACCAAAAATCATACTACCACTGTAATATCCTCTAAGGAGGAGTATAATGAAAATGATGAAGGTATGTATACCGATGGTGAGGAAGAGATATCTAGTGGAAAAGGAAAAAAGAGAAGGCAGACTACCATTGTGAAGTACCAAAATAAAAAGAGCAAGAACAGGGATGACAGCACTAGATGGAAGACTCCCGAGGATCAAACTCATAGAAAAACTCATAGAAAATCCCCTGTCTCTTGCCACAAGGAGAAGGAGAAGCTCTAGGATGAGTATTATGGAACTAATCAAGATATCCCATCTCTCCAGCTCTCTGACCCCCACATCATGATGAAAGAAAAGGGGTTGGACAGTGAATATTGTTGCTACATGTATGCGTAGGGAAGGAAAACGGCTTGGAAAAATTTTGATCTAAAAATGGCCAAAATGGAGATAACCAGGGAAATCATAAATCCCAAAGTTATTGAAGGTGGGGATGGGAGGATTAAGCTGGAGGAGCTTATTGACCTGGCTATGGTTGTTCTCAGCGATAATTCAAGGGAATTTAAGCTGGATCTTCTCAATAATGTCAGGAACAGCATGTTGGACAACTACAGGTCTATTAAGTGGTTATTCCATGAAGTGGGGGAGCTCAAGAACAGATTAAAAGGGATAGACAATACCAATGTTGATAGCACTGTTGAAGATCGGACGAATCTGAGTACTAGGGTCAGTAAAATGAAGGATAAGATGTTGAGATTTGAGGCGACCCTTAAAATTATTGCAGAACAGAGCTTCAACATCCTCAAAGCCTCTAATGATCATACCAAGATTCTCATTGAAAAACTAGAATAAAAACCTGAAGGGACTGATGCGGCCAATACAGGTGTGGAAAAAGAGCAGAAGAGTGAGCAGGGACCTGGTAAGAGGACAAGGGCTAGTGCTAAGAAGAAGAATGATACCCCGACTGATCTCCAGATGATAAAGGAATCTTCTGCTAAGATGGATATCCTCCAATCCGAGGCGGCAAGCCTAATGGTGGAAATCTTCTGATTTTGTTCCCTGGCTCTTTTGGTTGTCCCTGTGTTGTTTTTTTTTTAGTAGATTAGTTTGTTTTTTTTGCAGCCCTATGGTGGGTTGTTTCGTGTTTTGGCTATGTTTTGTTTTGTCTAGGCATACATTCTGATCTTTTGCTATGTTTTGTGTTTCAGGCACCCTGTAAAACCTGTTTTACTTACTCAAAAAAATAGTTTTTATAAGCTCAGTAATTTTGAGTTTACAATGGAAGCAAAAACCTTAGCTGCAATGGGAACTTCCAATGGTAGTTCCTCCTGCAAAAATGATGGTGTTAGTGGACATATGAAAATGAAGGTTACGAAGATTATTCAAGATGTTGAAGATATCTGGGGCCATGGATGGATCAAGCAAGAAGATGAGCTTCTACTCAAATGCTCAGGGATTCATCATCGTGTACATGACTGAGTGCTTGTTGGTTCAGTTGTGAAGGAATCCCCACTCTTCCTCTTCAAGAAAATAGATTGTGATTGATGGGTTTTATAATGCTAATGTTCCTATTCATGTTGAGGTGAAAGTTGTTATCCCTGAATCACTTTCTAAAATGTAGAATAGTTTGATTAGGAAGTCACTTGCTGGAAGATTCATTGTAATCATCCCTAAACTAGTTTTGTTAGAAGATGAGTAATTAAAAAATGTAATGTAGGTGGTAAGGTTGATTTTTATATAGTTTTGAATAATTTTTTCTTATTATCATTTTACATTCCGAGTGAATTTTCAAGGACCATTTTAGTTGGTCCTTAGTTTTTGGGGCAAATTGTTCATTTCCTTCAAAGTTAGAATCTGGGTTTTAACCCTATGCATGATGATACCACCAAGTTTCATGTGTGGGTTATATTCTCAAGGCTATCATTAAATTAGTGGGATGAGGAAGTATTTATGCTTCTAGAAAAAAAAAATTGGTAGTACTTTAATGATGACTAGAACACAAAATATGAATTTTGGGTGCAACAGATTGAAATCTAAGACTCTTCAATTACTTGCCACTATTGTCATAAAGTGGTCATTTTATTTATAGTTGCTCTGGCAACAAGAAAAACTATTTCATTTGGAGGAGAAAAGAACAAATGCATGTTGTTGCTAAATAATATTTTAGAGTCATTGATGAAGCACAAAAAGAATAAATTAGAGAATAAGCTCCTATTTGTTTGGTGAATAGATACCTCTCTCAAGGGTTCACGATTGACGATGGACCTCTTGTGTTCCCATGTATTGTCCCAAAAAAATTAAGAAAAAAACATTCAAATAATTTAGTTTCAAATCACCTAAATTTGGGTTGTTCATTTGTAAGAGTTAGTTTTGGCTCTGTGGATTCTTTGGTATTCTTCTTGTTTGTTTTATGTTTCCTTATTGTATTCAATGCAAGTATCTTTTTTAATGTTCAAGGGTCTAGGCCCTTTCAAAATCCCTACTTACCTTAATGAAAAATAATTCAACACTCAACATTAGTATCATATGATATCTATGTATCTAAGGCTCATTAGTCTCAACTGGAATGTGTATAATCTAATGGGAACATTCTATTATTTAAGAAAATCGATAGCACTTCCAATTTCCCTCATAGCCCTACAAAACCTTAAGACTTGAGGGACATTTCATTTTCTTATTAGTCAAACAACAAAATAACCCTATTAACTAACGATCATATTTTCCCTACATTTCATCCCCCACCATATATTTGTGATACTTTGTTCTATTTGATGTTACACTTTAATGATTAGTGTTCTTCAAGGATATACACAACTGGGTTGTAAATTTTAAAAAAATATTTGGATAATGTATATTATGTGAGGTGGTAAATTTGGTCTTATCTTGTCTTATTAACATGATGATATGACACTTCATAATCAGCAAGTTGGCAATTTCAAGCAGATACTTGTGTGCTCTATTGATCTAGTTGAATATCAATTGTTGGGGAGGGGAAACGGCCTTGATGATTTCACAGGGGTTCATTTGCTAACTTTACCATAGGGTCAATAAGAATACCCCACATGTTCTTTTTAAAATATCATAAGCACATTTTAATGGGATCATGGGGGATATCCAAATGTGTACTACATAGGTTATGTCATTTTATCACTAGCCAATAAGAATAGGGCACATCACACCCCAAATATCTCAAATGCACTTAGAATACCCTAGTAGTAATTAAAGGATGGCTCATACCATAAAGATATGTGGATAAATATGATTATTCCTCTAATATTAAGGATCCATATGAGCATTAAAGTGTGTGTTTCTCTAATATCTTGAGCACATATGGTCTAATTGGACTATGTTAAGCACTCATGTAATTACATTTTGGATCAAGTATAATTAACAAAATCATGATTAGAAAACTCAAGAAAATGATTAAGATCTAATGCTTGGGGATAAAAATTAGAGAATATTTTCTTAACATGTTAATCTAGTTATTTAGTAGTTGAGCCACTATAAATTAAACAAATAGTGTATTAGACCTTGATTGGTTGGTTGCTCATGAATAAATTCATCCCACCACTATCACATTCATAAATAAGTAACAAATAACTTTTAGTTCTTAATAAAATATATAATTGCATCAAGGCATCTAGAGGATAATTAAGGTTCTTACTAATGGTTTGAGTAATACCTACAACCAACCAAAAATGGCCACATTATAAGAACCTTCAATGTTTCAATTATTCATGTGTGTGTTTAACACAAAACCCCAAATTAAAATGCTAACCTTGATTTGCTAAGGCTCAAGGAGGTCTACGAGTCTAGGAAATGTGGGTGAGATCAAATATCCTAGGGGGATTGTATAGGGGTAGATCTAATAATTTTTTATTCATTTAGCCATTGGTCCAATCATTGCACCATGAAGCTCCATTAAAATAGTTGTTAATTCTAACGAGGAAAGACGAAGGACCAAGAATGCATTTAGATATAATGGTGCAGGTTGATATGAATCAACCACACTATGTGGTTATATCATAAAAGTATTAAAATTTTCAAGTTCAAATGAATTATAGGGACACCAAAGAGACATTTATATTAGCGCAAGTGGTCAAATTTGATTCAATAATGTTTATGATATAGGTCCACATAGGAAGCCACATATACAAACTCAACTAATAAAATAGAGATGCATCTTGATATAGCTGATTTACATCAAAATGTGTACCCTTTTTTTGGGTCTCAATAAACAAAGTGGAGAATGATCAAATGGCTAAAGAGAAAGAGGAGAGACTTGATGAATGGGGACTGAATTCCAGATAGAGTTGCACAATGTTTAAATTAATCATTTTCTCATATGGTCCAATGAAAATAGTGCATTATAATTTTTGTTTTGTTGAGAAAATGAAGTGATCCCACCACTATCACATCATTAGATAGTTGGTGGGTGACTATTATCTCTTAAGAAATTAAAATCACAAGCACCCCACACATATAACATTTTACCAATGAAACATAAGCACATAGACCATATGGAAATAAGCACATAGTGATAAACTTTATAGATGGTCAAGATTAAGATAAATTATCTAGAAGCATTAAAAGAGATACAAGGCACCCTCAAATGGCTTGACCAATTGGTTATGGCCAATAAAAATTCAACCACATTACCTAGACTTCAATAAATTGTGAGGATGTAGGAAGGAAATAATGATCAAAGGAAACAATCAAATGAAAGGTTGATACATATTACCATTGGTCAATACATTATGGAATTATAACTTATTGAAAGAAGGATAGAAATAGTATGATTAGAGTATAGATCATAGGGGTGAGAAAAGGTGATGAGGACTTATTTATAGAATAAAGACCTAATTTATACACATAAGAATTGAATGAAAAGAGGCCACCATGGGAACATAAAAAGGGTAAAATTGTATCAAATATAGAATTTGATGAGAAAGATAGTACAAATTTCTAATTATCTTTGTAATGTAAATTATGCACCTTCATTATGTTATCATGGATGAAGGATCCAATGAAGGATTATCCAAGCATGCAAAAAAATGAAACATCACACATTATAACCCACTTGAAATTGAAAAACAACAATAATATTCTTATTGAGTCACAGTCATAAATGAGATATCATATATTGCAATGGGCTTCTAACATGCTAGGCCTTAAATTTTTATCAAAACTCAGTAGAATATGTGAAAAATTCAATATTCAAATAATATTATATTTAAGTATGAATATGTTGAGCTAAAATCCAAAAATCAATACCTTCTAATGATACTATAAATTACTTATATATTTCCTTCTATCCTTGGGAATTATCTTAATTGACTGCAAGGTAGAACAACAATTCATTCCTTATGGAATGTGTAGCCAATCAAACCTATAGAAAGAAGCTTCTGAATGGATGTGATAACATGACACATCAATTAATATGAAATAAGTTCATAATATGAGCTCTCCTAGGTCTAGTGAATGTTTAAATGTGTTCCCTTTTTATTTCAAGCTTTAAAAAGTTACCTCAATCTATGAGCAGTGAAACTAAGTTTTAGCTTATTATACTTGATATTAGTTTAGAAGTGAGTTGACCCTTTTAAATGATCAAAATCCTTTGATACTTGGATATAATATTATCATTGTAGAATATAAAGATTCATTATAGTATTCTCATATCTTGATTCCACAAAATAATGTTCCTTTACCATCACCTTATATTTATTTTTTAACTAAGAAATCATATATAGACTAGGGTGTTCTAACCTTCTCTACTTTAATTTTTTAATCATTTCTTTTAATACTAAATTATTAGCACTACCAATATCATTAAAAAAATTCATAACAATTATGATGCAGAGGTAGGGTATACACAAGAACATCAACATACAATGGTAATGGTTTCATAATCCATCTTTCATGGGTATCCTTGGACACAACTAATGGTCTTTAGACTCTGATCAACCTTTCAAGGGCTTGATCCACAATTACAACGAAACATAATCAGCATTGTAAATTGTTCTTGTCTTGTGATATCACACCAAGTGCAAATTAGTGGCTCTGAACACTACCACACTTATGACCATTGATGGTTACTAGTCCTTTGCAACTAGGATTTTCAATGTTGATGGCCAGAGGCCAAATCACACACCTCTATGACTTTAAACCCCTTAAACCTGACTTTAGGAATCCTAAAAAATAATTATAACCAGCCTCTTGGACTTCCAACTTCCCAAACCGTACAACAAGACTCATTATTTTAGCAATGGCATTGGTAACTTCAATTTGTTATAGTTTGTCCTAGGACAATCAATAATACTTATGTCCCTCCTTCAAAATATGATCTCCAACCTCGTTAATCACATGCACAGGGCCCCCAAACATCTCTCTATCACTAAACATAAGATAAAATAGACTCAAAAAATTAGCAAGGGTGTATGTTAAATCTTGATGTCCTTATATGTCTGATACATGAAGATATCAGACCTATGGTCCTTCAAAAACATGTGAAAACCTCAAGTTAGAGTCCTGAAAACTTGAGAAATGATAGAATACGTAAATATAGGCCTTCCCATTATTTTATTTTTTAATTTTCACTGCACGGGAAAATCCAAATACACAAATTTTTATTGCCACTAGTTACCCTAGGTAGGGTTTGGACCAATATTTACTAAAATTACAATATATCTCTCAAAACTTAACAAAATTTTATGAAACCAAGTGCATTGGAAATTAGATTCATGTGGATTTAAATCCCAACCAATATCATGTCATTAAATGAACTATACAATATGTAAAAGGTGCAGGAACATGATTGTTATAGAAAAACATAGAAAATTGCTCAAAAAATATTCAAATTTGCATTTCAACATTCACCAACCCCTTGGGTATGATTACAAGGAATAATTATTCTATTTCATTAAGTTTAAAACTTTCAACCAGTCCCCCAACTGATTTTAACAAATTATCAAAAATTTGTCATTACAATGTAAAAGTTGTCATGACAACAATGACAACGTTTCAGCAAATTTTGCCCAAATGAACTCAAAACTTTAAGAATGGTCCATATGATCTCTAATGGTCCAAAATGATCTTATTCACATTGGAAATAAAAATCCCAAGGGAAATAAAACTCAAGTTCCACTTGAGTACAAATCTGCAACTGTGTATCCATGATTTACAATTTCATCTTCAGTCATCCAAGAAGCATCTTCCATAGGGAGACCCCGCTACTTGACCAAGTATTGGAAATAGGTATTTTTTATTATTTTCTTGAGTTCCTTCTCATCAATAATGCACTCCAAATATATAGGTCTATTTTATGGTGGTTCTTAGATCCATTCCTCATTTGAAAATGCTTTTGAGCATGCATCATTACCTACAACAACAACCCCTCTATGAGGGTACAAGTTAGATACATTAAATATGGGTGAGATACCAATACAACTTGGTAGTTCAATCTCATAGGCACTGTTCCCAAACTTATGAATAACCTTGCAAGGCCCTATCTTCTTCATGTGCATCTTGGATTATTGGCCTTTGGAAAATATCTTCTTTTTAAGATGGGCTAGAACCAACTCTCCAACCTTGAAATGAACTTCTCTCATTTTTGCATCAACCATTTTCTTGTATTGTTCCACACTTCTTTGCAAGCGATCCTTAACCTGTTGATGAATTTATTTCATATCCACAAAAAATTATTCACCCTCAACACTCATCCTTTTCATTCCACTAATATCCCTTAGTTCAAATACTCCCCTTGGTTGCAAACCATAAAAAAAACTCAAAAGGGGCTCTTACCCACACTCTTGTTCACCGAGTCATTGTAAGAAAATTATTCCTAAGGAAAACATTAGATCTCATTGAGTATAATTCTCTTTTGTGAGACATATAATGAGGTTTACAAGGCTCCTATTCACCACCTTGATTTGTCCATCAATTTGAGGATAATAGGAAGAACTAAAACTCAAATTAGTACCAAGTTTCTTCCACAACGTTCTCCAAAAATGACCAATGAACTTACTATATCTATCTTAAATAATTTTCAAATGTAAACCATGAATTATTACCACCTCCTTGAATAATAGACCTGCAATATATGATGCATCATTGGATCTCTTACATGGGATGGAGTGAGCCATCTTTTAGAACCTGACCACTACAACATACATCGAATCCAAACCCCTTTGTGTTCTAGGTAACCCCGTGTAAAAATTCATACTATAGACTCCAAAGGTCTATTTGGAATAGGAGTAGGTTGATACAATACTACAAAAGTGCTACATCCTTTAGCCTTTTGACAAATAGCACATCTTTCAACAAATTTCCTTACATCACTTTGCATCTTAGGTCACAAATAATGCCTCCTTAACTACTCCAAGGTCTTATCAAGACCAAAATGACCCGCAAGACTACCACTATGCTTTTATTTTATCAAATTATCCCTCGTTGAGCATTTGGGCACACAAAGTTGATCCCCTTTAAACAAAAAACCCTCTTGAATCATAAAATTAAAATTGAGATCATGAGAAATATTATTAAATTGATTGCAAGAGGCATAAATCTCCTTGAAATCATCATCATCAACATACATACCTTTTAGTGCTTCAATACCTACACTTTTCAATTGGACCTCATGTATCATTAAATACCTTCCACTCAATGCATCAGCCACTTTATTGGATTGCCCCTTCTTATGCTTCATTGTGAAGGTGAAGCTTTTCAAGTACTTCACCCACTTAACATGCCTATGAATGAGTTTTTCTTGGTTATTGAGGAATTGGAGGGCATGATTATTAGTATAAAATACAAACTCCCTGGGAAGAAGGCAGTGTTTCCAGTGTCATAGGAAGAGTATTTCTTCTTAGCTTCATTAATATTTTCACTAAAGAAGACAACCGGTCTTTTGTCTTGACTCAATATAGCCCCTATGGCATAGCCACTTGCATCACATTCAATGGTAAAGACCATATTAAAGATAGGTAAAGCCAATATAGGCTATTGTGGTGCCCTTTTTTTAGATATTGGAAACTCTTTTCAGCCTCACTAGACCATAAAAAAATTCTTCCTCTTATCCCCCTTGATGGTGTCAATGATTGGAGCACACATATGACTGAAACTTTTAATGAATTTTCTATAAAAACTTGTCAAACCATGGAAAATTCTTACCTCGCCATATAATTTTGGTTTAAGACAACTTAGGATAGATTCAACCTTATTTGGATCCATCTTTAAGGTTCCCTTTGTAATCAAAAAAATAAGATACACCAATTTTGTCTTCAAAAACTCACATTTCTTCAAATTAATCATTAGTTTATCTTCATTCAAACTTCTTAAAACCAAATTCAAATGCAGTAAATGATCCTCTTTACTAGAACTTAAAACTAAAATGTCATCAAGATATACCACTACAAACTTACCAATGAAATATTTGAGAACTTCATTCATAAACCTCATAAAGAAGTTGGGTGTATTTGATAGACCAAAAGGCATTACAAACCACTCATAGATCCCTTCATTTGTTTTGAGGGTTGTCTTCCAATCATCTCCTTCCCTGATCCTAATTTGGTGATAACCACTCTTGAGGTCTATTTTGGAAAAGTAGCGTGCTCCCCCTAGGCAATCCATCAAGTCTTCTATCCCTTGCATGTGAAACCTATGTCTAATTGTGATTTTATTTATGGCCCTTGAATAAATGCACATCCTCCTTTCACCTCCTTTTTTGGGTCCAAAAATAGTGTGAACCACACATGGACTAAGGCTTTCTCTTATCAACCCCTTTGTCGATGACAATTATTCAATTGTGTATTGTCATTGATGTTTACACAAATATAGTGATGTCTACACAAATGTCTATACCCAAATTGAGCACAGTCAGTTTATGCCAAGAAATCTCTGGCATTGAAGAAGACCAAAGTGATTTTCAGTTCTAACCGAGTTCACTCAGGTATTACAGTATTGGTCAGACATTGAAGGATTTCAGTATTAACCGAGTTATGCTTTTAGTGACAGCCGACTAACAGCAGTTTGTATTTTATGGTAAATTGGTTATATGAAGCCGACAAACTTAAGTTTTATTGATTATTTGGAAGGTTTTTAAGGCCGACTTGACAAGGCTTATATATATATATATATATATATATA
>MU226251.1:1104095-1152659 GCA_018584345.1 Thuja plicata
TGTGTGTGTGTGTGTATACATAAGGTCAAGTTTGGACTAAATACGTGTAAGTAAGATGTATGTGTTTATGATATGAAGTGTGGAGGCAAAATCAGATGGGATTCTAATTGAGAATAGAACATACAGAGCTACAACAGAATATTTGATCAGGGAGGATCAAGTAATTAAAGCCAGAGTAGAGATCTGAATCAGCATAGACAGTTGCTTTTCAAAACAGGTCAATCCATTGTTACTCTCTAACAATTGTAGCAGTGATCTAAATCTCTTAACAGAGTATACTTAACAGTCTTTTGTAAATCCTCTCACAAGGTAACATTTCTACATTGAAGGGTTTGAAGACCTCTAACAAGGCCACTCCTTACAGGGTGATTAAATCCTCTAACAGGGCCACACCTAATAGTGTTTTATTGTAACCTTTAACAGGGTTGGATCCTAACAAGGCTCACTTCAGAAGAGTGAAAAATAGTAACTAGTTGCAATTGGTGGGTTTTCCCATATTGGGTTTCCATGTTAAATCTCAGTATTATCTGTGTACATGTTATTTACTTTATGCTTTTTTTTTATGCAATTAATCACTAAAGGATAATCAGAGTTAATATCTTAAGATTTTGTATGTTAATCGGGTGATAGTATAATATCTGTGTTAACCGAGCAACGGTGATAAATTTGTTTAAGACATCTAAGGGAATTGGATTTGTTTTTTTGGTAACTGATTCACCCCTCCCCTCTCAGTTACTAAACTCATTTCCAACAATTGGTATCAGAGCATTTGGTTCTTACATGGAAGGTTTCAAGGCCTAAGCTAAAGATCAGAGATGCCTTACAGAAGGGAGATCCCTAAGCTCAACAAGGACAACTTCGATGCATGGAAAGATTTGATGAGGATACATCTATCTACTATTGGAGATATTGGTTTGCAATTCCTAGATCACAAGTATGTGGAACCGCTAAGACCTATGTCTATGGAATAGATGGTGGATATGAAGCATCATAACATAATGATGATTGATATTGCTTCTTCACTCAGCTATTCCAAATTTGATGAAGTGAAGGACTGACCTACTACCTATGATATGTGGAAGAAACTACATGATATAAATGGTGGAGATGACAATGTAAAGAGAACCAAAGCAAAAATTCTCAGAGGTCAGTTTGATCAGATTAAAATGAAAGAAAGAGAAGACATTACAAAGTACAGTGAAAGAATCAAGAAAAGTGTTAGTGCAATTAGAGCTGTTGGTGGAACAATTGAAGACAAAACAGTGGTCAGTAAGGTATTGAGAACTTTACTTCCTATCTATGCAATTAGATTTTCATATATTCAAGAGATGAAATGCAGTAATGATATAACTCTAGATGGATTGGTTGGAAGACTTATAGCTTTTGAGTTGAACAAATTTGACAATTATTCTCCTAATCCTAGCAATCTTGAGTCTGCATTCAAAGCTAAATTAAACCTTGGAAAGATGAAAGTAAAATAGATTGATAGTAACAGTGATGATGATTCTAATGATGAAGATCTAGAAATCACTGAAGCATTACTTGCAAAGAGAGTTGTAAAAGGAAAAGGAGAGTACAAAGGAAGAATACCATTAATTTTCTTTTCATGTGATGAGGTTGGTCACATTGTTGCTATGCGTCCAAATAAGGAAGACAAAGGTGAGAGAAAGTTCAACAAGTAAAAAGGCAAGAAATATTTCAAGAGTTACAAAAGCTACAAGGACAAAGGTAAGAAATCTTGTTATATTTATAAATATTATGATAGTGATGAAGATGAAGATGAAATGGTTACATTGCTATTAAGGATGAGGCAGACAATGAAGATAATGAAATGACTGCACTTTACTCTCATATTAGCAAGAATGACACTTGGATAATTGATAGTGGTTGTTCTCACTACATGACTGGTGATAAAACTAAATTTGAAAATCTTGAGCACTATGATGGTGGGAGTGTCAGTTTTGGGAATGATGAACCCTGCTATGTGAAAGGAAAAGGTTGTATTTCTCTAACTGAAGGAATCAAATGTGATAATGCTTATTGGTTTGAAGGACTAAGGCATAATATACTAAGTGTGGCATAGCTGAATAACATTAGTTTCAAGGTAGAATTCATGAATGGTAAGGCCAAGCTCCTGGATGGTAAAGCAAACCTAGTTGGAACTGGCAGGAAAATAAAAGGTAATCTATTTTATCTTGATCTCATTGAAAGTTCATGTTTTATTGCACAAGTAGAAGAAAGATGGTTATGGAATAAAAGGTTGTGTCATGTGAATTTTTATAACTTGGTCAACATAAGAAAGAACAAAAGAGTAAGAGGTGTTCCTATTTTGAAGAAACCTGATTTGGCAATATGCAAACAATGTCAAATTGGGAAAATGGGCAAAACGAGCTTCAAGAGCAAGAATTACAATATGGAAGAAGTCCTGGAATTAGTGCATATTGATTTGTGTGGACCAATTGGAACAACAAGTTACACAGGTGAGAAGTATTTCATTCTATTTGTTGATGACCATTCCAGAATGATGACTGTTATGTTTCTCAAAGAGAAATCAGAATCTTTTTAGAAGTTCAAATGGTACCTTGCCATAGTTGAGAAGGAAATAGGAAAGAAACTTAAATGCCTAACATCTGACAAAGGAGGAGAATTCATTTCTAATGAGTTCAATGAATTCTGCAATGAAAGAGGAATCAAGAGACAAGTATCTGCCCCAGGTACACCATAGTAAAATGGTATAGCAAAAAAAAGGAACATATCCATTATGTATTTTGCAAGAACCTTGATGATTGAAAAGAATGTTGCTACCAAATACTAAAAGGAATCCATCAGCATTGCAATTCACACCTTGAACCGAGTTCAACTGAAGAAAGGTACTGAGAAGACACCTTTTGAATTATGGTATGGATATAAACCTAGTGTTCATTATTTCAAAGTATTTGGAAGTAAATGTTACATTTTGAAGGAAGAAAGAAATGGAAAATTTGATGTAAAAGGTGATGAAGGTATATTCCTAGGATACTACTGCAAAAGCAAAGCATATAAATGTTTGAATCTTACTACTCATAAAGTCATAGAAAGTGTGCATGTAAATATTGATGAGTTTGCAAAGAGAAATGAAGAACATAGCAGTAAAGAGCCTGAGGACTATAGGAACTTTGTGTATTATGAACCTGATACTATACCTAAGACACATGCAATGGTGAATGGACAGCAACCATGTCAACCACTGAATTCATCAGCACAAATCTTGTTGCAACCTATGCAACCCAGGCTGCTGACTGAAGAAAATGAGTCATAGATAGAGGGAACTGAGTCACAGACAGAGGCATCGGAGTCATAGACAGAGGCACCTGAGTCACAAACAAAGATACCTGAGTCTCAGACAGTGGAACCCGAGTATCAGACAGAACAAAAAAATAGAATATTTGAGCATGGTGAACATAGTGGAGCAAGCCCATAATCCAAGATGAAGGAACCTATACTTGCAAAGTATGTCAGAAGGCATCATGCACCTGAACAAATAATTAGAGATCAAACAGAAGGTATAATGACAAGGAACAAAATCAAAGGTACATGTTTGCATAGTGAAATTGAACCTCAAACTATTAAAGATACATTGAATGATGAAAGCTAGATAGAAGAAATGAATGAAAATATTGAGCAGATAGAAAAGAACAAGACCTGGACTCTTGTATCTAGACCAAAAGATAAGAATGTGATTGGTACTAAGTGGGTTTTTAGAAACAAGATGAATGAAAAAGGAGAAGTTTCCAGAAACAAAGCAAGACTAGTATGTAAAGGATATGCTCAAGAAGAGGGTATTGATTATGGAGAAACTTTTTCTCTTGTTGCAATACTTGAAGGAATCATAACTCTTCTGGCATATTTTGCACATAAAGGATTCAAGGTATATCAAATGGATGTAAAATATGCATTCTTGAATGTAATTCTAGAAGAGAAAGTCTATATTGAGCAACCTAAAAGTTTTGTAGATCCTAAAAAAAGGAATATGGTTTGCAAACTGCACAAAGCATTTTATGGACTGAAACAAGCTCCTAGAGCCTAGTATGAAAGATTGCATGGTTTCTTGATAAGTATTGGATTTCAGAGAACTAGTGACAATAGTAGCTTGTACACCAAAGAAGGACCTCAAAACAAGATACTATTAGCAAAGATATTTGTCGATGACATACTATTTACTAGACATGATGATTTATGTAAAGCATTCTCCAAAGCTATGAGTAAGTAATTTGAGATGAAATCAAATTCTTTGTTGGTTTACATCAAATGAAGGATGGTATCTATATTACTCAATCTAAATACATCAAAGAGATACTGAAGAAATTTGGGATGGAAGATTCCAGGCCAATTGGAACACCTATGGCTACTGGACATAATTTGTCTAAGGATGATGATTCAAAGGATGTAAATCAGACTACCTACAGATCCATGATTGGTAAACTTCAATATGTTGTTCACGCTAGACCTAATATTGCATTAGCAGTCGATATTGTTGCAAGGTTTTTAGCTAATCCTAGAGAGAATCACTTAATGGCTATCAAAATCATTCTGAGATATCTTAAGGGTACTGAAGAGTATGGTTATGGTATAAGAAAGGAGGAAACTTTGATTTGAAGACTTTTACTGATGTTGATTGGGAAGGAAGTGTTGATGACAGGAAGAGCACAAGTGGTGGAGCATTATTTCTTGGCAAGAGGTTAGTCTCCTTGACAAGCAAGAAATAGAATTGCATTTCTCAGTCTACAGGAGAGGCGAAATATGTTATTGCAGTAGTAAATTGTTCAAATATCATATGATTAAAATAGTTGTTGTCAGGTATGAAGGAGGAAATCAAAGAACTAGTTATTATCTATTGTGACAACACTAGTACTATTAACATTTCAAAGAACCCTATGATGCATACTAAGACTAAACATATTGCATTAAAGTATCACTTATTGAGAGAATTGGTTCTAGACAAGGAAGTAAGATTAGAATATGTGAATACTAAAGAACAAATTGTTGACATATTCACCAAACCGTTACCTAAGGATGCATTTTTGTATCTTAGAGGAAAGCTAGGTAACTGAGGCTCACTAATGGAAAGATTAGTGATGCATCAACCGAGCTCCAGAATAGATTTAACATGTTGATGCATATTTTTAGAGCTTATTGCATATGAATCAATACATTACAACTTCATTGGATGTGTATTGGTTAGTGTTTTTGGCACTGGTTGTCAAAGAGGGAGAGTTTTATTGATGTCATGCCAAAGGAATTATTGATGACAGAGGGAGAAATTTTATCAGAAATAGAGATTCATGTAAGAGGGAGAGTTTCTTGAAGAGATTGTGAAGACAGAGGGAGTTTTTTGGATGAGAATCAGAATTTCTAAGGATGTTAATAAATTGTTGTTTCTCTATATTTCTTTGTATTATGACATGTTGTGTTTCCATCAATTCCAAAGAGGGATATTGTTGATGAAAATTATTCAATTGTGTATTTTCATTGATGTTTACACAAATATAGTGATCTCTACACAAATGTCTATACCCAAATTGAGCACAGTCAGTTTATGCCAAGAACACTCGAGCATTGAAGAAGACCAAAGTGATTTTCAGTTCTAACTGAGTTCACTTGGGAATTACAGTATTGGTCGGGCATTGAAGGATTTCAGTATTGACCGAGTTATGCTTTTAGTGACAGTCGACTAACAGCAGTTTGTATTTTATGGTAAATTGGTTATATGAAGTCGACAAACTTAAGTTTTATTGATTATTTGGAAGGTTATTAAGGCCGACTTGACAAGGCTTATCATATATATAAGGTCAATTTTGGACTGTATATGTGTAAGTAAGATGTATGTGTTTATGATATGAAGTGTGGAGGCAAAATCAGATGGGATTTTGATTGAGAACAGAACATACATAGCTGCAATAGAATATTTGATCAGTGAGGATCAAGTAATTAAAGCCAGAGCAGAGATCTGAATTAGAAAAGAAAGTTTCTTTTCAAAATAGGCCAATCTATTGTTACTCTCTAGCAATTGTAGCAGCAATCTAAATCTCTTAATAGAGTAGACTTAACAATCTTTTGTAAATCCTCTCACAAGGTGACATTTCTACATTGAAGTGTTTTTAAGACCTCTAACAAGGCCACTCCTTATAGGGTGATTAAATCCTCTAACAGGGTCACACCTAACAGTGTGTTAATGTAACCTTTAACAGGGTTGGCTCCTAACAGGGCTCACTTCAGAAGAGTGAAAAAAAGTGACTAGTTGCAATTGGTGGTTTTTCCCATATTGGGTTTCCACGTTAAATCTTGGTGTTTTGATTAAGTAAAAATAATTTTTGAAAGGACCCGAAACCTTTTACAACCAAAAAAGAACCGAGAGATAGAACATTAAGAGCACCAAATTACAGTAGTGAATCAACACCAGACCCACCAAAGGGAGAAAACAAGCACTCCCATAAAGAAGAAACCAAGACCAGAACAACAGTCCGCAAAAAAGGACAGCAGGAAATCATTTAGTCCCACCCATATGTGACCTTAAATTCATATCAAAATGAGGCTTGGGAGACTTAAATCTCTTTCCTTTGATAGTTTTCCATCCTTCCTCCATCAAAAACACATCATTCTTCCCCGACAAAGAAATATCAGAGAAACCCACAACTCGAGAGGCAGGGTTGTCCATCCCAGCACACCCGGTAGGGATAGAGAAACCAAACCCCCCTGAAGGAGACTGAGTGCCAACCACAACACCAGCATTAAGGATAGCAGAAATAGAGGTAGCATCAACCACAGGGGAAGGGATAGCAGCCACATCACCTGACATAACAGCAACACCATTCTGACCCAGGACAGCGTCAGGGTCAGAAGAAGAAACATCCTTCGGGATAGAATCCGTAACAGTGACATTAGCATTAGTAGAAGGAAAATCCTTAGGTGGACAGTCATCCAAACCCCCATCCTTAGAAACTTTTTGAACCAAATAATGGGGGTCTTTTGCACCCAACCATGTTAAATCTTGGTGTTATCTGTGTACATGTTATTTAATTTATGCTTTATGTTTCTGTGATTAATCACAAAAGGATAATCACAGTTAATATCTTAAGATTTGTTATGTTAACCAAGTGATAGTAGAATATCTGTGTTAACCGAGAAACAGTGATAAATTTTTTTAATACATCTAAGGGACTTAGATTATTTTTTTTGGTAACTGATTCAACCCTCCCCTCTCAATTACTCAACTCATTTCCAACACCCCTTATCTAGAGTTCTTATACTTGTCTCATAATCTCCTCATTTTTCTATGGTGTCAACTTGTAAGTTGCCTTATTGGGTAAGCTAGCCCTTGGGATAAAATTAATGTGATGACTAAAATCCCTTATGGGAGGAAAATAACTAGGAATGTCTTCAACCACTAGATTTTCATACTCCTTGAGCAAGCATTGAGTCTCTAAAGGAAACTCCTCCATCCTAACTGCTATTATGACAGTTTAAGGCTTCATGATGACTGCAAAACCTTATTTTCCCTCTTCTTTCAAGGTTTTTATTAACTCCTTTTCACCTACCAATATTACACTAGATCCCACTTGTGGTGTTTTGTCTTCATCTTTCAATGGTGTAAGGGTATATGATAGGTCATCCTTCTCTATGACATATGTGTTCTTTCTTCCATAATGCTTGGCATTCTTATCATATTTCCATGGTCTACCAAGGAGTAAAAGATAACATCCATATGGATGATGTCACATAATATTTTATCCTTATATCCCCTATATGGAATTCTACCCAAGAGACTTTGTATGGGGTGGCATGAGGCAATCTTTTCAACTTTAACTTCTCTACCATTTCAACAAAAACCAAATTGTTAATACTACCAGAATCACTGATAACTTTACAAAATTTACCTTGGAATTTGCATGTAGTCATAAAGAGTGAATTTATTTGTGGTGGTTCCTTCTCCATGGGAACTTTAATCAAGTTTCTTCTCATTAGCAATGATTTTCCACTTTCTTGAACAATATTATATCATGGATAATTAACACTTTCATTGTCCTCGACTTGTGCAATCTGATATCTTCTTTCACCTCCAAATGAAGTAGTAGGCTATCCTTCAGGTAATTTCCATGCTTGATGGCCTTCAAAATTATTACATTGGTAACATTTCCTGGTAAATCCACTTTATCCTCCCCTTTGGTTTCCAAATCTTCCCCTAGAGTTCGGTCTTCTCCCCCTAAAGTTGCCCCTAGAATCTAGTGTTTGTTCTTGGGAGTTACTTGTCTTTCCTTGAGACCTTTGGGACTTCCCTCTACCATAAAATATCCATCTTCCTCTAACAAATTTCCTTTCACTACCTCTACTCTACTTCTCTTATTTCGTTAGTTTCTTTTCTTCAGCCTTCAAGGCCAATTTATAGCATTCTTCTATGATTCATTAACATGTGATACTTATTTCATCTTGTAGGATATACTTTATCCCATTAAAATACATTTTAACCTTATCAGCATCTTCTTCCATTTTTCCTAATCTAATCCTAAGTTTATAGACCTCCTCTATGTAAGTTCAAGTCTTTATAACTTTCTATACAATTGAATGGCATAGTTAATAGGTAGGAATTTTCCCTTCAATTTTTCCACCATTCTATCCCAATATGTAATATTTTCCTTACCCTCCTTTCTCTCCTCTTGCAGATGATCCCAACATAGGGATGCATTTCCTTTCAATTTAGTTCTTACCAATTTCACTTGCTTTCCCTCAAGTATCTCTTCAAAATTAAAGTATTTATCCATTTCTCCTATCCAATATAGGAGTTCTTCTCTATTTAGACTTCATGTATATACTAGGAGTTCAATCTTGACTTTGGAACCATCACTCTCCACTTCCTTTAGCAATCTCTCCATTGTCAACTCTTCAAAATTGATTTCTACTTCATGTCCTTCTTGTAGTATATTTTTTTCACTAACTATTTCTTCTTCTTGGTCACTCAAATCTCCTATGGCCACTCCTCTTCTCTGTTTAGTCTCAACTATTGAGAGTCTTGTATCAAGGATTTCCTTCATGGCCCTTATTTCTTGGAAAAGAGATTCTCTCACCTCTATGACTATTTTATCCATATTCTTCCTTGGAGACATCTTGACAACTTGATGCAAGAGCATCTTGGGTTTATTGCAATCTTGCATCAACTAAAAACATTTGAGTTTTTTTGTTCCTGATCACCGATTGCTGATTTTTTTTGTTCCTGGTCACCAGTTGTTATGTTTCCTATCGCAGTTGAGTTCTATAGATCCTTGGCAGTTGCGGTCATAGATTTTTGTTCTATATATCATAAGGAATCTTTTCCTATGATCGCAACTCATTTAAAGTATAGCACCCAAAGTCTTGTTGGATTCTTTGGTTGTGTTTAGAATGTGTTCTTCATGTTCTTGAACTGGTCAATGTTTGAATCGTTGGTTGGATTTTGTTGATCAGCGGTGCTTATGGCTCATTTTCCTATGTGGCTACATGTTTGGTTGACCTATTTGTATTATCACTCCTTGTAATTTAATCATTGGTTAAATATCTTAGATCGGAGGTTGATTAGGAGTTAGTTGCTAACACATTTTTTCTTGGGAAATGTAATCTTGAGGCCAACTTGTTTGCTCGTGATCGTGTATTTAAGTTGGATCTTGGTCCTTGTTTGGGAAGAAGATAGAGGAAGTGAGTTAGGGTTTGAAGAGGTTGTTTTCCAATCGTAGGTCAGGAATAATAATTAGGTTTCTTTGTAATAAGTCTCTAGCAATTGAGTTGGACATGTTGACTTCTATTGTAGAGCCTTGTAATTGTTTTACCTTTTAATGAAAAGGTTGCATGTGTGTTCCATACTCTAGATCTGTGTATTTTCTTCTTGAAATATTTGAGTTTCTGCTATGTAACTCTTGTTGATAGGTTGGATTATTCATTTTATTGTACCCTCTTACCTTGGTTGTGTTAGGTGGTATCAAAGCGAAGGTTTTTGATTACGGTGAATAGATCTTGTATCCTAAGTGTGTGGTTCCTGATTTGGTTTTTCATGGGGAAGAAGAAAAAGGATTTGATCTACGGTTGCAAAGGAATCATCGGAGATGGCTAGTAGAGGTGGAAGAGGTGTAGACCCTAATCTTGTTGAAATTTTGAGACAAATTGTTTCCAGATTGGAAGCATTGGAAACGGTCCAGATAAGAGGTTGACATATTGAAGAAGTAAGTGATGCTAAAGAAGAAAATGAAGAACAGGTTGATGGAGAAGCCCAAGGACAGCCTTAAATGGATCAAGGAGAAGAAAGGTTTATTAGAGCTCTTGTTAGGGTTAATATAAGATGACACTTTAATCCACCAAATTACGATGGCCAATTGGATGCAAATGAGTTGTTGGATAGGATCTCATCTATGAATAAGTACTTTTATTTTTAAAGTACTAATTAAGACAAGAAGGTAAATTATTCTTGTCCTAAGTTAAGAGGTCATGCTTAACTTTGGTGTGATCATTTGCAGAATGGTAGGAGTATAGGTAAAGAGAAGATCAAATCTTTGGATAGGATGGTGAACAAGATGAAGGCAAATTTCTTAGCCTCTGATTATCAGGTAATTTTGATTAGAAGATTGTGGAATTTGAGACAAAAGGAGATGAATGTGAAATAGTACACTGAGGAGTTCTACAAGTTAGATAGAATATCTAGCTTTAAAGAGGATGAAGTAGAGAGAGTTGCAAGATACCTGAGGGTTTGAAGATTTCAATACAAGAGGGTCTTATTATGATCAAGATTGGGAATGTGGAAGATCATTACCAGTATGCCCTAAATGCTAAAGACAAATTAAGTAGAAGATAAGAAAAAAGGAAAAGAAGTTGAGGTGGAAGATTCTAGAGAGATAGAGGTGGTAGATCGGTTAGTGACTCTGATGAAGGGAAGACAGAGGAGAAGACTCTTGAAAGGAATTCTTACAAAGGTGGCTATAGGAATGAGAGCTACCGAAGAGATGATAAAAGGGTATTTAGGGGAACATGTTTCAAGTGTGATGGAGAAGGTCATAGGGCCTATGAATGCAAACAAGGTGGATCTAAAAAGAGGACTGAAAGCAGTAGAAGGACAACTCTTGTGGAAGAATATGGATCTTTTGAATTGGTTAACCATAATCAGGCTGAAAATGGGGAGACATTGATCATGAGGAGAACCTTTTACCATGATGAAAATATGGATAACCCTTGGCAAAGAAAGAACTTGTTTTGAACTAGTTGTCTTGTTGGTGGTAAGGTATGTAAAGGTGTTGTTGATGGTGGTAGTTCTGAGAATTTGGCATCATAGAAAATGGTAGAAAAGTTTTAGATGCAAATATTAAATAATCTTGGTCATGGAGGGGGTGGTGTCCTAAGAGATCACAATGGCACTTGCCTACTGGCTTATGCTGGGCCTATCAATAATTACACTATCACCCAGGCAGAAGGAACGGCCCTTCTCTGGGGGATTAAATTCGCGAAACAAATGAACTTTAGACAAATGGAAATTGAGGGGGATTCCAAAGTGGTTGTTGAGGTCGTCACTAGTGGTGCTAGTGCAGGATGGCGTGCTAGACCTATCATTATGGAGATCAGCGAGCTTCTCAACAGCTTCCAGTGCACGACTATAGGTCAAACATACAGAGAGGGGAATTCGGTTGCTGACTCAATGGCAGTAATAGGCCTAAAACAAATCAAACTTAATAGTTGGAGGGTGATTAGTGACTTACCTCTGGTCACTCAGCAACTCATCATGGGAGAAATGAATATTACTATTTAATGTGCCAGGCTATCATATTCATTATGAATCCTTACTGGATCACGTGCTGGAGTGTTCGGGTGATTTTTGCAATTATGGAAAGGAGAGCTCAAATTCCCATAAAGAATTATCATTACCTTTCAAATGTGTGGAGTAAGAGATGTCTGAATTAGAGGGTTTTTTTGGCTAGCCCTGGTATTATTGCTATTAATGGCACCTGGAGATCCGTTAGATCTGGCTGTACGGAGCCTATTTTCCAAAATTTTCAAGACCAGCATTTTTAGTATAAGCTTTCCTCAGAAAGGCTTTACGAAAACAAGTGGTTTTTTATGGCCTGCAAAAATGCTCGGCTCTTAGAATTAAAAGATATTCTGGCGCGGGAGGAGTAGACCCTTGAAATGGGAGGCACTACTCTCCACATTGAGCCTGATAACATCAACGAGGATTTCACTTCTAATGCGTTGGTGACTCATTACTGCAAAGAAACAGGCATATGGGGTTTCATGGAAAGAATGAAAGGTGGGCATGGCGAGTGAATCTCCAAACAATTTGTCTCTTCCTGGAACAACAGGAGTGTCTCGGTTGGGGGCATCCACTTCCAGATGAATGAAGAGGTCATAGCTAAGGTGACTGGGCTCCCTATAGTGGGGAGGAAATACAAAAAGACCAGTCAGACTCCTGACCCTACCAGCCTAAAATAGTTTTTCAAGGATGGTGAGCTGCTGGTGAGAAAATAAGGGGGATTCAATAGGGAGGAGCTGTTGGACTTCTGTCCAAAAATTTGTCTCATTGTGATGAAGTATTTCACACTGGAAGGTAATTTCACTGTGTTTTACAACTACCACTTACCATTCCTGAATCATATTAGAAACAAGGATTTAATTTCCATACCTTTCTATCTTCTGCACTCCATAGAGAGTAATGTCCTAGATATTAAAGGCAACCCTGATAGAGCTATCCTCCATCAGGGCCTCCTTCTCTGCCTCTATCAGTTTCACAAATCTATCTATCCAGCACCCCAACCCCCTCTGATTATCCAGATGATGCCCCAGGAGGAGCCCCTGGCCAAAACTGAAAATCCCACCCATTCCTCCTCCCAGTCCATCTGTATCACCTAGGAGCCTAAGCTGGCTAATAATAAGGGTACAACCCACAAAAAAAGTGTTAAAAACCCTCTCAGTAGGAAGGAGGGTTAGGAGGAGTTTTATGTCTCTGAGTCTGTGGAATACAAAGAGGGGAAAGAGGCTGACAGCACTCCTGAGACTGATTATAGGCCCAAAAGATGAAAAATGATGGAGAGCCAGGTTAATCTGGAGGTGGACTTAAGTGGCTCGGGTCACCGAAGGTCAAATATAATTTCCAAGGAACAGTGTAAAACTAGGTTGATGGAAACGGCCTCTAAAGATCTTTCCCTGTCTGAAAATGACTCCCACTCCACTAAGTCCAAGAAAGGTTCCTCGGATGGCTATATGAGTCCCCCTAGGACTGGAAACACTCCTCTACCCAACCTCCAGCAAACCATGGAAACCCCCAATAACCCTACCCCACCCTTGAGTCTTCCTCAGGATCCTCAGGATAAGCCCCATACTGCGGCCATGGAGGATAAAAACAAATGTAAAGGCACCCTCAAAAGGAGGTTCTCATATTTGGACAAGGATATTGAGGAGATTAAGAATAATATGCAGGATCTAATGAACCATTGCATGAGGACCAACAAATTTTCCTTGAAGGTCATGCATGCTTCGACTACGACCCTCTATCATGTGCAAGAAAAGCTAGCGGGCGGCAGGCTGGAAGCGGACGAGGAAAACAAAGATCTGTTCCTGTTTCTTCAAGAGGAGTGGGCTAGGACCCTGCTATCTAAACAGCTAGGTGGGAAGAACTAATCTCTAGTGTCCATGTGTTGGTTAATTTTGGTTGGGCTTGGCCCTCGGATCCCCTGTTTTGCGGTTCAGGATAATGTTAGTTTTTATATATTTTTGTGTAGCCCTGCGTGGCTTATAACTAATACTTTTCATGCTACTGTTCATCTTAAGTACTCTGGTTTAATCCTATTGATTAGTATTGTGGTTTATGTTTTTGATAGGGGCAGAGTTAGATTTGGTGATTATGTTGTTAAAATGTTCTACTTTCTTTGACTAGTTCCATTAATATGTTGTTAATGTGCTACTAGTCCTTTGTTCCATGGGCCAGCACCCTCTTGTTTCTTTATCTATCAAAAACATTGCAAACCCTATGAGATTGCATAGATAAAAGATGATCACAAGGTGTTGGTAAGTGAACAATGTTGGGTTAAGTTAAAAATAGGAAAATGTCATGACGAAGTATTGTGTGATATAATGCCTATAGATGTATGTCATGTTTTGTTGGGAAGACCTTGGAAGTATGATAGACAATCTATACATGATGGAAGAAGAAATACATATACTTTTGTGGCTAATGGCATGAAATAGAGATTTTTGCCTTTGGAGGAACCTTTTAAAGGGTAAATTTGTACCAGTGCTAGAATTTGCATGGTTGGTGGAAGGAATTATTGGAAGGTATGAGACATGATAATTTTTGTTTTTCTATTATTCCAAAGAAGATTGGAGATATAGATTTGAGCAGTGAATACCCTAAAGAGATTAAGAACATGTTGTATGAGTATGCAGATGTGATTTCAGATAATGCACCTGATGGTTTTCCACTGGTTAGGAGTATAATTTATTGCATGGATCTAATTCCTGGAGCTAGTTCACCTAATAAAGAAGCTCACCGGTTGACATCAGTAGAGAATGACGAATTGAATAGACAAGTACATGATTTGTAGCAGAAAGGATTAATCAAATAAAGTTTGAGTCCTTGTGTAGTATCTACAGTATTGGAACCCAAGAAGGATGGACAGTGGAGGATGTTTATAGATTCTAGAGTAATAAACAAGATTACTATCAAGTATCAGTTTCATTTACCTAGGATAGATGGCATAATGGATTGCTTGAGTGGAGCTAAGTATTTCACAAAGATTGATTTGAAGAGTGGTTATCATCATATCAGAATAAGAGAAGGTGATGAATGGAAGACTTATTTTAAGACTAAAGAAGGTTTGTATGAGTGGTTGGTAATTTCTTTTGGTTTGTCTAATGCACAAAGTACTTTCATGAGATCGATGAATGAAGTGTTGAAGGAATTTATGGGTAAGTATGCAATAGTCTATTTGGATATCATTTTAATTTTCAGTAAGACAATAGAGGAACACATGTTGCACGTAAGACAAGTATTGCAGAGGTTAAGAGAGGATAAGTTGCTGATGAATTTGAAGAAGTGTACTTTTATGAAGAATGAGCTTGTATACCTTAGATTTGTGATTTATGTTGACAGATTGAAGATGGATCCTAAAAAGGTTAGATTAATTTTTGAGTGGCCTGAACCTGAAAGTGTTAGTGAGGTAAGATCCTTTCATGGCTTGGAAAGTTTTTATAGGAAGTTCAATATGAAGTTTAGGTCTATTTGCAATTCTATGACTGAGACAATGAGGGGAGATAAGAAGGAATTCAAATAGACACATGGAGCACAAAGAAGCTTTGATTTTTTAAAGAAAAAGGTAATTGAACAACCCGTGTTAGCATTACCAAATTTTAGTAAGGTATTTTAGGTAGATTGTGATGCTAGTGGGAGTGCAATTAGAGTAATATTGAGTCAAGAAGGTAGACCGTTTGATTACATTAATGAAAATTTGAATGATGGGAGGAGGAAGCATTATGTTTATGATCAAGAATTTTATGCTATTGTTCAAGCTTTGAAGAAGTGGAGACATTACTTATTGCCTAAGGAGTTTGTGTTGTATACCAATCATCAGGCTTTACAATATTTTCATAGTTAGAGTAAGTTGAATCAAATACATATGAGATGGGTTGAATTCTTACAGAGTTACTCATTTGTGTTGAAGCATAGGAGTAGTAATTCTAAAAAAATTGTTGATGATTAGATTAGAAGAAGGAATCTTATGACAGAGATGAAGGTGATAGTGCTTGGATTTGATGAATTGAAGACTTTGTATAAGGATGATCTTGATTTTCTTGGACCTTGGAAATCTTGTAAGGAACCTTTGGTTACCAATAGGATTTATTTGTTGGATTATTTCATACAGGATGGATTATTGTTCAAAGGAGTTTAGTTGTGTATACCAAGAGGATATATGAGGGAGAGTTTGATTAAGGAGAAACATTTTGGATGATTAGTTGGACACTTTGGGATTGATAAGATAGTGGAAGTTATCAAGGAGCAGTATTATTGGCCGCAGATTCATAAGGATGTTAGGAATTTCATTCAGAAGTGTAGGATTTTTCAAGTTGCTAAAGGGAATAGTCAAAATACTAGATTGTATACACCATTACCTATACCAGAGAAGCCTTGGGAGGATATTAGGATGAATTTTCTTCTTGGTTTTCTAAAGAATCGAAGAGTAAAGGTTTTAATTAGTGTTTGTGGTGGTTGATAGGTTTTTAGAGATGCATCATTTCATTCCATGTAAGAAGACATCGGATATAGTAGATATATCTAAATTTTTTTCAAGGACATTGTGAGATTGCATGGGTTTCCTAAGAGAATTGCTTCATATAGGGATACTAATTTTCTTGGATATTTGTGGAGGACACTTTGGAGGAATCTTAACATAGAATTGAAGTTTAGTTCTACATTTCACCAATAGACAGATGGACAGGCTGAAGTTGTTAATCAAAGTTTGGGTAATCTGTTGAGATGATTGGTTGGTGAGAAGGTAGGTAATTGGGATTTGGTTTTGGCACAAGTTGAGTTTTCTTATAATAATTTAGTGAATAGGAGTACTAGGAGAACACCTTTTGAGATTATTTATGGTTTACATCCTAAAGGAGTAACAGAATTGAGGGATATCAGTGTTGAATAAAAGAGGAGTGTTGAAGCAGAATAGTTTACCGATCATATGAAGGATTTTCATGATAGAGTTAAGACACATTTGGAGGGAATGAATGATAAGTATAAGGAGAGAGCTGATAGAAAGAGGGAACATAAGGAGTTTGAATTTGGTTATGAAGTGATAGTTTTTTTGAGAAAATTATATTTCCAGTTGGTAGCTATAGTAAATTGAAGATGAAGAATTTTGGACCTTGTAATATTTTGAGAAAGTTTGATTCAGGGAATGCTTATGTAGTTGAGTTACCAGAGGACATGGACCTATCAAGTATATTCAACATATAATAATTGCATGAATATCATGAATCAGATAGAAATGGGGGAGATGGATCAGAGAGTGAATTATAGTATCCTAAGAAGAAGGAGGAGGAGGAGGAGGAGGAGGTTGAATAGATCTTGGATACCAGAATTGGTCGAAGCACTAGAGGAAATTAGTATGAGGAATATCTTGTTAAGTGGAAGAATAGACTGGTTGAGGATTCTTCATGGATTTCTCAGGTGGAGTTAAAATAATTGAGGTTTCCTTCATCATAACAAAGTGAGAGGCTCAATTTTTAAATAACCTCAGGTGTCAGATGTAGGATAATATTGGGTTCATTGCAATCTTGCATCAACCAAAAATATTTGATTTTTTATGTTCCTAATCATTAGTTGTTGAGTTTTTCTATTCATGTTCACCGGTTGTTGTGTTTCCTGTCGCGGTTGAGTTCTACAGATCCTTGGTAGTTGTGGTCGTAGATTTGTGTTATACAGATCATAAGGAAGCTTTTTCTATGATCGTAATTGATTTAGTGTATCACGCCCAAAGTTATGATGGATTCGTTGGCTATGTTTAGAATGTTTTATTCATGTTCTTGAACTGATCAATGTTTGAATCGTCAGGTGGATTTCCTTAATCAGCGGTGCTTATGGCTCATTTTCCTATGTGGCTACATCATTGGCTGACCTGTTTGTATGATTTATCCTTGTGATTTAATCGTTGGTAAAATATCTTAGATCGGAGGTCGACTGGGAGTTAGTTGGTAACACATTTTGTTTTCTTGGGAAATGTAATCTTGAGGCCGACTTGTTTGGTCACAGTCGTGTATTTAAGTTGGATCTTGGTCCTTGTTTGGGAAGAAGCTAGAGGAATTGATTTAGGGTTTGAAGAGTTTGTTTTTCAGTCGTAGGTCAGGAAGCATAATTAGGTTTCTTTGTAATAAGTCCATAGCGTTTGAGCTGGGTATGTTGACTACTATTATGGAGCTTTTTAATTATTTTCCCAATTAATGAGAAGGTTTCATGTGTGTTCTATACACTAGATCTATGTTTTGATTCTTGAAATCTTTGACTTTTTGTTGTGTAACTCTTGCTGCAAGGTTGGATTGTTCATTTTGTTGGACCCTCTTACCTTGGTTGTGTCACAACTTGTCTTTTTTCTACTTATTTTAAAATCTTCTTATCTTCCTAACATGATCTCCTTAACTTTGATACCAATTTGATGCAGAGGTAGGGTATACACAAGTAAATCAACATACAATGGTAATGGTTTCATAATCCATCCTTCATGGGTATCCTCAGACACACCTAATGGTCTTTAGACTCTGATCAACCTTTTAAGGGCTTGAACCGCCATTACAAGGAAACATAATCAGCATGGTAAACTAGTCGTGTCTTGTGACATCACAACAAGTTCAAATTAGTGGCTTTGAACACTACAACACTTACTACCATTGATGGTTACTATTCCATTGCAACTAGGATTGTTAATATTGATGGAAAAAGGCCAAATCACACACCTCTATGACTTCAAAACTCATTGAACCTGACTTGGGGAACCCTACAAAAGAATTAGAACTGACCTCTTGGACTTCCAACTTTCCAAACCTTACAACAATACTTTTTTTGCAGCACTGGCACCAGTAACTTCAATTTGTCATAGTATGTCCTTCTAGGATAGTCAATAATACTTATGTTCCAACTTCACAATGTCATCTCAAACCTTATTGATCAGATGGACATTGCCTCCACACATCTCTCTATAACTAAACATAAGATAAAGTAGACTCTAATCACTGGAAATGGTGTAAATTTAATCTTTATGTCCTTATATGTCTAATACATGGAGATATCAGACCTACACTCCTTTAAAAAAATGTGCAAACCTCAAGTTGGAGTCTTGAAAACTTGTGAAATGATAGATTACATAAATACAGGACTTCCCACTCATTGTGTTAATTTTCACCATGGAAAAAGCCAAATACACATTGTTTATTGTCATTGATTACCCTAGGTAGTGGTTCAACCATTTTTCAATAAAAATGCAATATCTCTATCAAAAATAAATAAAATTTGATAAAACTAAGTGTATTATAAAGTAGATTCATGTTTCTTTCAATCTCAACTGGTCTCAAGTCATTAAATGCAATCTATAATCCATATAAGGAATGGGAACAAGATTGTTACAAAAAAAGTATATTAAAACTTTCTCAAAAATTATTCAAATTTGCATTTCAACATTCAACAACCCCTCAGGTAGTGGTTACAAGGCATACTTATGATATTCCAATTAGTTTACAACTTCCAACCGACCCCTCAAATAATTTTAACAACTTTTCAAAAAAAATTCATTACAATATAAAAGTTGTCATGACAACAATGATAACTTTTGAGCAACTTTTACCCAAATGACCCAAAAACTTCAAGAATAGTCCCAGATAATCTCTAATGGTCCAAAATTACCTTATTCGCATTAAACATTACAAAACAAGATAAAAACCCAAAATTGGACATAATTGCATGAGAGGTTGTTCATGCACCAATGTACCTCCCAATTTGTATACAATCCTAAGCAGGTTACTTCCTTGTATTGATTCTTATTCACCTTGTTACAACTATTCTCAGGGAGAGAAGTGTTGGTGGAAGGTTACAGAAATAGACTATAGAGAATTAGTTTCTTGATAGGGGAATTTTCAAAATATATTGGGGTTTCTGCTTGCAAAATCAAACGGGGAGAAATATTTGTGCCCTTTTTCCTTGATGTCAAAGGGGGAGAAGAAAGTTCAGAAAGCTAGCTTAGTTCTAGGTTTTTTTGGTGTTTCCATCAATGATAAAGCAGGAGATTTTTAAAATTATGATCTGTATTTTTATTGGTTTCAACCTCTTGTGTGGCATTGATGGGTACCCAGTCTACTGCGGAGCAGTGTTTTTTTCTCAATAAGGTATAACCCTAAATGTGGAATAGGATAGTCAGTTGAATTTGGGATAAATATTTCCATTTCAGGTGTAGTGAGGGATAACAATGAACCAGTATCAATGGGACCATTCAACTATTAGTAAAAATGTATACAACTAGAATTTCCCTCTCTCTATACCACATAAAGGGCTTCAACTTGGTTGGGAAAGAGTTGACAAGATCTAGGCTTCACTGATATCTTATAAGTTGGTTCGTAGCATGGGGGTAGGTATTTCTCTTATGAATGTAAAACTTCAAAAAAGATCTCAAAGATAGTGATTCACCATTCTCTAGTTCATCATTTAACTTAGTTAATCTCTTAGATTCATCTATATATGTATTTCTTTCACTACCTTCTAATCTATTTTTTGTGAAGGTGGTGCAAGAACTATTCAATGAATTTCAATGTTATGTTGCAAGGTGTTCTCCCTTGTTCTCCTTGTGCTATGCAATGCAGTGGTGGTTTAGGACATGGCTTAACTTCCTCTCTTTCTTTTATAATTCAATTGGTTGTATCGAACATTAATAGTTTGATCTTTTAGTCCAACAAAAGCCATCAATTGGTATCAAAGTCGAGGTCATGGATTTCAACCCCGCGCTTGTGTTGGGGGATTTTTGTGAGGTGTTTTCCCTTGGTCTCCTTTTGTTGTGTAGTGCAGCAGTGGTTCATGACATGGCTTAACTACCTCTCATGCTTGTATAAGTCAAGTGGTTGTATTGGCCATTAATAGGTTGATATTTTGGTGTAACAGAAACCAACATGTTAGTATGAAGGTAGTCATAGAATTCTCAATTTTTTTTCAATATAATTGATAAAGGAAAATAATTAGCTCCAAGGATACTATAAATAATTTGAGATCTTCATCTTGGCCAAAATCTATTTGATCTCATTTAATTAAGCAACAAAAAACTCAAATTATGAATATGGCAGCTTATAAAACCTCCACAATTTAAAAGCATTAAGTGTAGGATGGAATACTCTTGAATGCTATAATTAATGAAATTCAAATGATCTTAAAGCTACTTGCCAAACTAAATTAACCTCTACTAATCAACGGAATTGTCTTACTTGTCTTAAATATTATACTTTACATTGTCAGTGGCATCAAAGCTCTTCTCTTTAAGAGTAATGGTCTTCCCAACTAGATTTTTGATAAAAGATGCATATATATCCTACCTCTATTAAGTCTCAAAAATGTTTCTCCATTTCTTAGAACCAAATCTCACTCACAAGTTAAAAGTAGACTTCAACATAATGACCTTTTTAGACTATCTCGGATAGGTTTTTATTAAGGATCATGGAATAGGCACACAAAAGGGAAAGGACTCAAGTCAAAAAAGGGAATGATAGGATTGGGTCCCAATAATGGCTAAAGGTTGGGATGTGTGCATCTTGAATGCATGGTGAGGATTTAGATATCTAGATAGACCAAGAGGGTAGAAAAAAATATGAGAATAACTTGCAAAAAATAATAAATGTATATACATGGTGAGATCACATTCAATTAAACATGACAAAACATGAACAAAGGTATGGTTGTGACGCAATATTTTAGCTAAAAAAATATCATGCCTAGAAACGATGGATGAAAAAATTTGCCTCAATCAAACACCATCTTGTTGAAGGAATTGATTTCCCTTAACCAAAACTTGTTTTCTTCATATAGATACAACTACTACAACCTTCTCTGTTAGAATAACTGAGAGGGGGGTGAATCAGTGGCCTCAAAAATATTCCAATAAATCAACCCAAAAACTTGATACCACAATATTAAGCCTCTAGTTATCTTTAGTCCTACAAGATGTATGCCTTCAAATATACTTATCAAATAACTACGGCTCAGAGTTATCTTTTAAACCTTATTCTTTATGTTTACCGAATAGAAGTCTTTCATTTACCAAAAAATAGTAAATTGCTTAGTGTATACCGATCAATCCAGATTAGCTATGTGTAATGCAAAACACTAAAGTAATGACTCATAAACACATTGATACATGGATTTTTATGTGGAAACCTGTTAAGGGAAAAACCACTTGGGACCGGTAACCCAAAATTTTCACTCTTTTGAAGTGAGCTCAGTGAAGAGCCAACCCTATTAAAGGTTACAAACACACTGTTAGGTGTGACCTTGTTAGAGGATTTAAATAAAATAGCTTTTCACTTGATATCGGGGATCTCTATGCTACCTTCTATGACCAAACCCAGTGTAGTTTGTCAAATGGTATCTGGCATATCATGCTATCTTCATGATTAAACTTTTTGATACTCCTTGGGATGTGTCTCAATATAGAAAGGATTGTTAAGTCCTGCTCGGTTAAGAGACTTTATGAATCAATGGTTAAACTAAAACAGTAAATGATCTATTCACACATATAACTTAGACTTGTAGATTTTTAGATCTACTGTAAGCTCATTAAACCATTCTGATCAATATATCTTTTCACTACCTTTGCTCCACTTCTTTCTTCTCGGTGATTTTGTGCTTCTCTATTGCTCAGTGTCCATAGAAATATTTAGCTCTTTCCTTAGCTTGATTGATTAGGACTGTATGAATTTGTTCTTCATCAGTTTCTCTTTAGCATCCTTACTTTTCATTCGCTCCCCTTAATTCATAATGACTTAAGTTGTCTCTTTATAGACATGATATCATCAGTTCTCACTTCTTGATTTTCTTGTTCTTGGCGTGATCCGCAATCTTAGCCAATATTGATTTGAAGCATAACTCCTATTTTATCTCATACAAATCTTCTTGCCAACTGGATAAAATATCTTTAAATCTTTTACTTATCTCTGGATTTAACTTGTCGAATAAAACAAAGTCAACAACCACTTAAGTCTATCTTTAGCTCAACCAGCTAAGTATTTTGTCATCTCTAAACTCCAGTTAACTCTTTGATAGCCTCGATCAACACTTCAGTTCTCCTTGGTCTTCTCTATCGGTGTTTTCTGTCCATCAGGGTTGTCTATCCTTTGGGCTTGTCTATTCATTGGTTAACACTATAATTCTGGCCATCAGTAATGCTTGTGATTCTTCTCGTCGGTTTCTTTTCTTGGGAATCACTGTGACTTTTCTCTCAGTTTTCTCTATCCTTCGATTTCCACTAGTCATCGGTGTTTGAATTCATGTAGTGAATTATTGTCTTTTATGCATTACTGAAAGCATAATATTTATCTCTTTGATTCTCTGAATTCTTTAACATTTTTAATATAACCAATTAGATTATATCAAGTTGACATCAATGACAATACAATCCATTAATTGATTTATGTCTTGCATTATCTTTTTGCATTTCGGTGATCAACTTAACATCTTCAAATATTTAATCAGTTACATGTCATCAATCTCTCCCTTTGGCATTGATGGCAACACACAACATTATCACACTATATTATTACTAATACAATATGAAATATAACAGTTGAAGTCCATCAATCTCTCCTATTGTAACTATTACAAATGTCTGGCTCTTGATAAGCTCATATAGCTTAGATTTGTTTCTTGCAGAGTGTGTCCTTCAATCTTTAATCCCTTTACTGGATAGATGTATCAGATTCTAATCATGTTTCTGATATGTGCTCTGCCTTGATTGTTCCTCTCCTTGATAATCTCTTTTTCCTTTGACAGCAATCTCTCCCTTAGTATGTATTCTCTCTGTCATGTTGCTTCTCTCCCTTAGATGGATATTTCATATGTAATCAATCTCTCCCTTTGATTAACTCTTTCTTTGAATTCTTAGGAACTTCTCTCCATGGATAATGATATAATCTCTTCTTTGATAATGAGATAATCTCTTTCCCTTTTGATAATGATAATATCTCTTCCTATGACAACAATGCCAAACAATTCTTCTATATCATCTTCCATTCCCTTTTTATAATATACTCCTTACATTTCCCTATCCATCAAAAATATAATTTCTCTAGTGTTTAGTGCATATTTGTACCTTACTATGTACAGATGTATCTATTTTTGTCCATCATGGTGATTGCATCAACATGAATGATCTTCTGATTGTGTGTAACTGATGCAGACTCCTAGTCAGCTTACTGATTGATAGACAAGGGTTGGACCCCTAGTCATTGTCTCAGGTACTCATATGTATCTTTCGGTAATGGCTTGGTGAATATATCAGCTAATTGTTCCTTTGATTGAACATATTCTAGTATCACCTCTTTTGCTTGCACTTGTTCTCTTAAATAGTGATATTTGATTTCTATATGCTTAGTCTTAGCATGCATGACTAGATTCTTAGAAATGTTAATTGCATTGGTATTATCACAGTAGACAATCACTGGTTCAAGAATCTTCATATGCATACCTTTCAGCAATTGTTTGATCCATGCAATATTGGAGAAATTTGTAGCAGCAGCCACATATTCTTCTTCTGTAGTAGACTGAAAGATGCATCCTTTCTTTTTGTTGATCCATGTGATAAGTCTGTCACCCATGAAGAATGCTCCTCCAGTTGTGCTCTTTATGTCATCAATGTTTTGAGCCCAATCAGCATATGTATAGATGTGTAGATCAAATTTTCCTTCTCTTTTATACCATAAGCTAGAGTCCTCAGTGTTCTTTAGATATCTCATAATTCTCTTGACAGGAGTCATATGTGATTCTTTGGGATTAGCAGAGAATCTTGCAACTATTCCAACTTCATGTGCAATATCTGGTCTAGTATGAACAACATACATTAGTTTTCCAATCATTGATCTATAAAAGGTCTAATTTACCTCATTTGACTTATCTTCCTTTGTCATTTTACATCTGGTTTCCATAGGTGTTCCAACTGGTTTGTAATCTTGCATCTTGAATATCTTTAGCACTTCCTTGATTTATTTGGACTGAGTGATATATATGCCTGCATCTTATTGAAGAATCTATAGACCAAGAAAGAATTTGATCTCCCCAAACATAGAAATTTCAAATTATTTTCTCATTTCATTAGCACAGGATTTGCATAACATTTCATTTCCCCAAAAAATGATATCATCAACAAAAATTTCAGCAATTAGGATATTACCATCGGTATCTTCTTTTAAGTACAGATTGCTATTTTCACTTGTTCTTACAAATTCAATGCTATTGAGATAGGAGTGAAGTCTTTTATACCAAGCTCTCAGTGTTTGTTTCAATCCATACAAGGCTTTATGTAGTCTGCATACCATGTTTCTCTTGTTTGGATCAACAAACCCTAATGGTTGTTCAATGTATACCTCTTCTTCTAGTATTCTATTTAGGAATGCAGATTTGACATCCATCTGATATACCTTAAATCCTTTGAATGCGGCATAAGAAAGAAGAATTCTAACTCCTTCTAGTCTAGCAATGGGTGCAAAGGTTTCACCATAATCAATACCTTATTCTTGTGCATACCCCTTGCATACTAATCTTGCTTTATTTCTTGTGACTTCTCCACTCTCATTCATCTTGTTTCTAAATATTCATTTGGTACCGATAACATTACTGTCATCAAGTCTCGGTACTAGTTTCCATGTACTATTCTTCTCTTTTTGTTCTATTTATTCATTCATAGTGTTGTCAATCAGGATTGCGCCTATAGCTGGATGCAGAATCTAGCCATCCTGTTGAAACATGGAAACATTCTCCTAGGTGGAATAGAGAATGAATCTCCAGATTCTAGGCCGGTTCCTATTGGATTTGAAATATCACCTAATACTAAATTCTTTGGTTTTGGGAAAAGGGGGAAAAGAACTTGGAAAAATAAGAAAAAATAATTAGGAAAGGTGATACACCAAAGATGAATGCAGATCTATCAGAAATTGCAAGACTGTACTCACCAAACATACATTACTAAGTTCTGCAAATTATTTCACTTCTCAACACCTAGGATGGTTTACAATACCTAATTAGGGTTTGATACCACTAATAATAGGAATTCAACCAACAAACAGATAACTTTCTACAAAAGGTTAAAACTCTTAAACCTAGAATAGGAATTTGTAGTAATTCACTAATTTGTGCTTAAAAATGGATAAACTCTTAAATGTAGAAAAACTTGAAAAAGGATAGATGCAATACTTAGAAAATAGGTATGAATAGTAAGTCCAGCTTTATTATCTCTCAAATCTGCAGAATGGTTACAAAATACCAAGAAAATGGGCAAAGGAACAAATGTGTTCACTAATACCTCAAAATCCCAAAAATTTGAACCCCTTACAATGAATAATAAACTCAAATATATAGCCTCCAAGGCTAATTCTGAAAATGAGAAATCCCCCTAAAAAGTGCCTCTAAATAGATAGCTCCCCTAAAAATTAGGCCCAAACAATGCCTATAATATAGCTTTTAACAATCCCTTTATGATCTCTCTAAAACCTTAAATCTGAGGCATAACTAGTGCCCAAAACTAAGCCCTCAAGGCTAATTTCGAAAATGAACTCCCCCAATGTTGGCATTTTTAAAATATATTTTTACAACAATATTACCAACACTTTCCACTAATATAAAATCATCCCCCTAAACTTATATCTCCTAATATTCATATTCTTGATTTATACGCTTTATCATGTATATCAATTAAGATATTACATAATATATTACAAAAACTCCAAAAATATAGCCCGAAACACCAAAAAATGTAACACCATAATGTTTAAAAGAAAAACCCTAACTCATATCCTAAAAATGACACCATAGCACATAACCCTAATCACCATCAAACTCGATACCCTATCCCATGGTCAACATAACCCATACAATCACTGACATATCATGTGATGAAGCTGTCGTGGTGGTAGGAGAGGTTGTTGTGGCACTGCAGTTCATTAGGGCATTTAACTTCTTTTGTACTGTGGACTCCAAATTTTATTCAACTTGGCAAAGGCATTTTATTTCATCTCTTTTAGCTTTCTCATTTGGTATTTCCTCATTTGTTGTAAGGAGAAGGTTAGGGTTTTGCTTGGCGCCGCCATGCTTGTCTGCATTTTATCACTGGTGCTCTTTGTCTTTGACTTGTTCTTGGGTGGCATTTTCTTGGTATTTTGTAACCATTATGCAGATTTCTGTTCTATTTATTCATTCATAGCACTGACCCATTCCTCATTTTCAAGTGCAGTATTAACATATTTGGGCTCAAAATCACAAAGTAAACATCTAGTGTTTAGTGACTTACTTCTTGTTCTCATTCCAGCCTTCTTGTCTCCTATGATCTGATTCTGTGGATGATCTCTTTTGACATACTTGGCAAGTTTTAGTTCAGCTCTTTGTCCATCATTCTGATTATCTTCTTGACCTTCGTTTAGATCTCCATCGCTCGGTACATCATTTTGAGTACTATCCCAATTTTTGATAATTGCAGCCTAATGCTTGGTTGCAATGTTTTGTTTCTTGGGAGTGATACACTTTTTTCTCGGGTACAGTGTCAAGTTCTTCAGTGTAAACAAACCTATTGTAGTCGTCTGGTTCTTTTCTTCTTTCCTTGTCATTCTTTTCTGCAAATTCATTTATTCTTACATTTCCACTTTCAATGATCTTGTTAGTTGACTTGTTAAGACATTTATAAACTTTTATTTTGGTGGAATACCCTAGAAAGATACCTTCATCACTTTTGGAGTCAAGCTTTCCATTTCTATCATCTTTCAAAATATAACATTGACTACCAAAGATTCTGAAGTAACTTGCATTGGGTGTGTAGCCATACCAAAGCTCATAGGGTGTCTTCTTTGTGTCCTTCTTCAATTGTACTATGTTCAATGTGTAGACAGCAGTACTGATAGCTTCCTTCCAGAAATTTTGAGTTATTCTTTTCTCAATCATGAATGTTCTTGCATAGTCAACAATTAATTTGTTTCTCCTCTCAGCAATTCCATTTTGTTGTAGTGTTCTCGGTGCATAAACCTATCTTTTAATTCCATGCTAGTTACAGAAATTAGTGAATTCATTTGAAATAAATACCCCTCCTCTATCTGACCTTAAGAATTTCAATTTCTTATCACTTTGTTTTTTCTACCATATCCTTATACCATTTAAACATCTTGAATGCTTCTGATTTATCTTTTAAGAACATAATTGTCATCATTTTAGAATAATCATCTACAAAGAGAATGAAATACCTATCTCCTTAGTAACTCTTTTTTCCTCATTGGTCCACATAGATCGGTATGGACTACTTATAGAATTGCATTAGATGTATGGGCTTTACTCTTGAAACTAGACTTTGACATCTTACCTTTTTGACAATTCTTGCACATGATATGCTCGGGCTTTGACATGCTCGGTAAGCCTCTGAATTTCCTTTTATTGCTTATCTTTATCATGTTGTCAAAATTCACATGACACAATCTCTTATGCCATAACTATATGTCTTCATTTGTAGCCATAAAACAAGTGGTGTTAATGTCATCAAGATAGAAAAGGTTTCCTTTTGTCTGCTCACCAGTTTCGATCAACCTTCCTGATTCATTGAAGATCTTTGCCTTATTATTCTCAAATGCTACTCAATGATCTGTATTGTTCAGTTGTGAAACACTTAACAGATTATAATTCAGTCCTTTTACCCAATAAGCATTTTCACATTTGATCAGGTTATTCAACATTATGGTTCCTTTACCTTCAATTGGACAAGGTGTGTCATTACCCATTCTTACTGATCCATCATTATAGTATTCAAAAGTTTCAAACTTTTGTTTATCACCGGTCATGTGGTGAGTGTAGCCACTATCTATAATCCAGACTTCATTTTTACTAACCTTAGATATGAGTACAGTCTCTACATACATTTCTTCTTCTTTGTCTGAATCATCTTTCATAGCTGCAAATATCATCTCAATGTCTACTTCAAATTCGGTGTCAGTATCATCAACTTTGTTCTCGGCTAGGTAACAAGCTTTCTTTCCTTTGTCCTTGTAGTCTCAAGTATCTCTTATGTCAGATTTCTGGTTGCTTCGGTAATCTCTGTTATCACCTCAGTCAAAATTCTTTTCATATGTACTGTCATTACTTTTTTCATCTTTTCTTCTATTAGGACATCTTGCAGCAAAGTGTCTAGCCTCTTTATAATTAAAACATACAAGTGGTAATTTACCTTTGTATCTACCTTTGCCTCTTTGCAATCTTCTTGTCATTAGTGCTTCAATCTCATCAAGTCCTTGATCCTCATTATCACTTTCACTATCATTTCTAATAGTGTTTCTATGACTTGACTAACTTATTTTCAAAGAAGATTTGAATGCAGATTCTATAGATGGTAAAACACTATTATCAAAGTTATTCATTTCAAATGAACTTAGTCTACCAATCAGACTATCTAGAGTAACTTTATTGTTTGTAACTACTCTCATTTATTGTATAGTAGATACTCTAATAGCATATACAGGTAGTAATGTTCTTAAGATTTTACTTACCACTATCTCTTCTTCAAGTACACCTCCAACTCCTCGGATGGCATTGACTACCTCTTTGATTCTGTAGCTATATTGAGTGATATTTTCTCCTTCTTTCATCCTTAGGTCATCAAACCTCCCTCAAGAGCTTTCAGCATTGGCTCTTAGTACATTAGCATCTCCTCTAGGTACCAGCTTCAATTTATCCCACATTTGCTTTGCAGAGGTGAAAGTTTTGACATCTTCAAACTCAGTATTGGTGAATGAGGAAGCAAGCTCTATCATCATGCAATTATGTTCATGCTTTTCTCTCAATTTCTCAAGAGTGTGAGGTCCTTTAGGCAACACATATTTAGCATCAAGGTGTTGAGTAACATCATTACCAATACCTGATAGGTGGAGTCTTATTCTACTTTTCCATGATGCAAAGTTGTCTTTATTCAAATTGGGCACATCTCGCTTGTTCATCTTGTGATCTTTTTCTTTAGTTGTTAAACTCCCTTTCTAAACACACAAGCTCTGATACCAATTGTTATAATAACTGAGAAGGGGGGTGAATCAATGGCCTCAAAAATATTCTAATAAATCAACCAAAAAAATTGATACCACAATATTAAGCCTCTAGTTATCTTCAGTCCTACAAGATGTATGCATTCAAATATACTTATCAAATAACTACTGCTCAAAGTTATCTTTTAAACCTTATTCTTTATGTTTACTGAATAGCAGTCTTTCATTTATCGAACAATAGTAAATTGTTTAGTGTATACCGATTAATCCATATTAGTTATGTGTAATGCAAAACACTAAAGTAATGACTCATAAACACATTGACACGTGGATTTTTAATGTGGAAACCCTGTTAGGGGAAAAACTACTTGGGACCGGTAACCCAAAATTTTCACTCTTTTGAAGTGATCTCGATGAAGAGCCAACCTTGTTAAAGGTTACAAACACATTGTTAGGTGTGACCTTGTTAGAGGATTTAAATAGAATAGTTTGTCACTTGATATCGGGCATCTCTATGTTACCTTCTATGACCAAACCCAATGTAGTTTATCAAATGGTATCTGGCATCTCATGCTATCTTCATGATCAAACTTTTTTATACTCCTTGGGATGTATCTCAATATAGAAAGGATTATTAAGTCCTGCTCAGTTAAGAGACTTTCTAAATCAATGGTTAAATTGAAACATTAAATGATTTGTTCACACATACAACTTGGACTTGTAGATTTTCAGATGTATTGTAAGCTCATTAAACTATTTTGATCAATATATCTTTTCAATACCTTTGCTCCACTTCTTTCTACTCAGTGATGTTGTGCTTCTTTGTTCCTCGGTGTCCACATAAATCTTTAGCTCTTTCCTTAGCTTGATTGATCTAGACTGTATGAAGTTGTTCTTCATCAGTTTCTCTTTAGCATCCTTTTTTTCATTAACTCTCCTTAATTCTTAATGAATTAAGTTGTCTCTTTATAGACATGATATCACCATTTCTCACTTCTTGATTTTCTTGTTCTTGGCATGATCCGCAATCTTATCCAATCTTGATTTAAAGTATAACTCATGTTTTATCTCATAGAAATATTCTTTCCAACTGGATAAAATAGCTTTAAATATTTTACTTATATATGGCTTTAACTTGTCAAATAAAACAATGTCAACAACCAGTTAAGTCTATCTTTAGCTCTACCAGCTAAGTATTTTTTCATTTCTGAATTCTAGTTAACTTTGGTTTTTTAACTCTTTGATAGCTTTGGTCAACACTTCAGTTCTCCTTGGGCTTCTCCATCGGTGTTGTATGTCTATTGGGGTTGTCTGTCCTTCAGGCTTGTTTGTCCTTAAGGCTTGTCTATCTGTCAGTTAACACTGTAATTTTGGCCATCGGTAATGCTTGTGATTCTGCTTGTCGATAATGCTCATTGGTTTCTTTGCTCGGGCATCACTGTGACTTTGCTCTCGATTTTATATGTCCTTCGGTTTCCACTAGCCGTCGGTGTTTGAATTCATTTAGTGAATGCTTATATTTTATGCATTACTAAATCATAATCTTTATCTCTTTGATTCTCTAAAGTCGTTGACATTTTGAATGTAACCAATTAGATTATATCAAGTTGACATCAATGACAATACAATCCATTAACTGATTTAATTTATTGCATTATCTTTCTTCATTTTGGTGATCAACTTAACATCTTCAAACATTTAATTAGTTACATGTCATCATTCTCTATTCAAGCACAAAAATATGATCACCACCAAAAAACTAAAGTCTTACCCCACCATTAAACATATCATTACATGGAAACTATAAAGACTACATTGATATAAAAACTTAATTTTATAATTTAAAAACTAGTATTATACTTAACTCCATGGGTGAATCAAGTTAGAACAAAAACACCTCCAATTTACAATCCAATGAAAAATATGCCACCGCATATTTTTGACTTGTAGAAAGGAACTCGTCCTCTAATAGCTCAAACTGGAACATTTGAATCTTGAGCATGTATAAAACTTGAGCAAAAAGTTACTAATCATCTCAGAAGAGTTGTTGCCTCTTGTCACCTTCACAATATACATGCTATACCTAAGTGATGCACTCAAACTCAAGCACATTATCATCCCCACTACAAGAAGTTGCATCCTCGTTATAAATAAAAACCTAATACTCAATTATACACATTTCAATGATAAGAATCAAACAATATATCTTGAAACTAATTATGTTGATGCAAATTTCATCAACACAACTCAAAATTAAGCACACTATCATCCCCACTACAAGAATCTACATTCTCAATTATAAAGAAAAACCTCATACACAATTTTACACACTTTAAGGACAAAAATAAAACAACATATCTTGGAACCAATTATGTTTATGCAAACTTCATCAACACAACCAATGGGATCATGAGAGACTTCATACAAAGAGATGCACTCTTCAAATTTTCTATTGCACTCTCCAAATTATCTCTCTATTTTATTATTTTCATCCCCACTATAAGAAGCTACATCCTCATTATAAAGAAAAACCTCAAACAACAATCAAACAACATATCTTGGAACCAATTATGTTGATGAAAACTTCATCAACACAACCAATGTGATCATGATACACTTCATAAAAAGAGATGCATCTGATCTTTATTTCATTATTTTCTCTTTTAATTTATAGTACACAAGCATTGCAAAAATTAGACTTGTGGCATAGCTCTTCTTCTATATTTAAATTTGTAACATCATTTTCAAATGACTCTATTAAAGAATACTATGCATGAGGAAGACATGTTGCACACCAAAAAAAGAGGTTCTCATATACTCTAGATTATCACAACATCACATTTTTCAAGTGCAAATTCATTAGTTGTATAAATATTTATTTCTAAGTTTTGCATATGCTATATTGTTCAAATAAATAGTACCAACTTCAAAATCAAAAAGAGGAACAAATGAATCTAAAATATCAAACAAGAAAATAACTTCTTATTCAGCATTTGCATCACCAACATGTGCATGCTCTACATAGTTAGCTACCTAATTTGATACATCCAATGAATCTATTGTATACACATATTATTCTATGCTCGCACTACTATAAATACAAGTTCATACACCTCATTTAAAACTAGATGTTGTCATTAATTTCTTCATTGCTATCACCTACAAATGACTAATCCAATTAATGTTCAATGCAAACACTAGATCACCATCCTCTATACCTCTATCACAAATTGCACCAACACCTTCCTCTACCCATTTGAAAATTCAATCATCATCTAATATTGTGCTTCTACTTTATTTAATCTCCAAAAAATCATTCTCTTCAATAGAAAGCTCATCACCAACAATATTTGTTCTTAAGGATAATGATTTTGCAACCATATCCCTTCTCATATTGTCAATAAAATAAAGGAATCTATATGTCTACTACATTTCAACCAAATTTAATTCTTCTTGTATTATTCAGAACCTAGAGAAACATCATAAGCTCTGAAAATCATATCAATACACTTTTTTGGAATCTTGGAAAGAGAAACAACAAACTTGTAACTAAAATTCATGTTGGACTCTTCCTCTTTCAACTTGATTTTAATTATTTGAAAAGAATAGTAGAGTATAAAAATAATTGTTCTTCAAATGAAACCATAATTTGATTCCATGACAGTCTTCATACATGTAATATCACAGTTTAAACACTTCAGTGGTGAAGCGGTCACCAAGGTTAAAACCCCTTCTAGGCCACTATGCTTGCAAGCCTTGTGTCTTCATTGGGCCATTGAGCTTGCAAGTTTGAACAAATGAAGTGTAGAGATGAGGTCCCCCATTTGTGGCCTCACCTATTTATAGCTCCAACTCTGGGTCAAAATCATTTCACATGGAGTCAGAGGGATTTTCATGCCAATGTCATTGGTCATGTTATGAATTTAATCAAGCATTAAAGAAAAAAAGTTGATTCCACGAGACAACAAATTCTCAAGAAAAATTTGGTACCAATTATTTTTCTTTCCATCCATTGACCTAAAAAATAATATCATCCATTTGTATTAATCATCAAATTGGTACATCTCCACGAAATCTAAATAAACCCCAACATGTGCATCCTCCAACTAATCATAGACATGAAACCTAGGCATCAATCTATTGATTAAAAATCATATTATTTGTCTTTCATTATTGACCTAGAATAGGTCAAGGTACAAATAAATAGAATTAAGTTGGAAAATAAAGGATGAAGAAACCCTCTTTTATTTAACAAGGTTTTTGTTTGATTTTAGGACCTTACTCATTCTTTGCATTCCATTTCTAGTGCAAAAATCCTATCCATCTTCTTTTCACATATGGATGCCTACATGTTTGGATGTGAAGAACCCTATCATGTTAATCTATAATAAAAACATGGTGATGCCTCCTTAGCATGCACCCAATCATAATCCTTAGGATCTAAATTACTTGTTACCTTTGATGATTCCTCCTTATGGGAAATGTATCCATTCAAGCTAATCATGGTTAGTTACAACTCTATGTAAGGAAAAAAGAGTGGGGAATTGTTTCTCTTACCACAAGAGAAAGCATGCTCTGAAGTGCAAGAAAATAGGGTGCAAAATATTTGAATGTGTTCGTGAAACATAAATAAGAATAAAAAAACTTCATTCTTTAACAACAAAGCTACCAGCTCACAATAGTGAGGAAACCCTTAAGCACAGAGCCTTCTAAGGCACAAATTTGATTATAGGTTACAACAACCAACAAATTCTTCAATTTAGTATCAATCCATTAAGTATCGTGTTTAGTCAACAACTTGTCCACTTAACCAAAAATTATAGTCTTTGACAACAACGTCAATTGTTTTGGGTCTCAAAATGTTGATCAACTTCCTAGAACCAAATATCACTCATAATTCCAAAGTAGACCAACATGATGATCTTTTTAAGACTATTTTGGATAAAAAAATTATGAAGGGTCATGAAATGGATGCACAAAAGGAAAGGGACTCAAGCCAAAAAATAATGGCCTGACAAAATTGTGTTCCTACACCCGAAAGAAAAACACAAGGTGGAGAAGAGTGGATTATTTTTACAAGTTGTAATCCACCAAGGGGCATCCATCCTCAAGCTATTTTCCAATAAAAAAGATATTTTATTGGTTATAATAGAATCCCTCTTTATCTTTCATATTGGATTTTACATAGTTAATGGTATTTTAGATCTCCACATCAAGGGTGATTTTCTTACTTGTTTATGCAAGACTCTTTCACCTTTGCAAATTCAAGATATACAAGGAACAATCTCTACAACCTTGTCATAATGCTCGAAAATTTTACAACTTGCCTTACTTTTCTAGAGACTAGGATAAAACTAAATCATCATATGCTTAGCCATAACATGCCTCTTGCCCTCTGAGAAATCTCCTACATAGTTGATCAAACCACGTTTTTGCATGTATATAATCTCATCCAAACCATCCATAGTCTAAACAACCTACACCTAAATGCCACCATATTTGAAACATTAAAATTATCTCTCAATTATATATACATTATTGGCAATTTTTCTATTTTGAAAATGTAAATGCTCTTGTTTTTTCTAATATAATATCAAAGCCCAAAAGAATATTTTGTGAATGACAATGCCTTTCATTTCTCCATTATTTTGAGAATCTACCTACACTAATATTTGTGGTGAGAAACTATTTTTTATAACACAAACTTGGAAGAGAAAAAGGTAATGTGATTTTTTCAACAAATTTTTACAACAAGATCCATGGTTGGAACTCTAGTTATTCATATTGAGCATGTTAAATATAGAAAAAATGCAAGTGTCCATTCCCAAAACTTGAGTGTGGAGATTGTATGTTCCAATTCTATAATAATGAGAAATATTTCTATATAGAATGAGTATTTATAGAAGAGACATTCAAAGTTCTTAAAAATCCAAATTGGTCGTTCATTCTTCTTCAACAACTTTAATAACTCTCCATTGATGCTTATATATATTTTTGTATTTGGTAAAGCTTCAATAAAATGAAAAATGCAACAATAAGGTTTTTTTTTTAATTAATAGGTAGTGCTAAGGGGAAAATAAATTTGAGAATGGGGAAGGGAATTTCCCTTCCACCGATGCCCTAAAGTTCATATCATGGGTTTCAATGCCCCTGACAAGAAATGCCTAATCAAAAGAGGTATTGAACAAACTAAATCTGATGTAGTTATGCTTCAAGAGAATAAGTTGAATAAAGCAGAGGTGGAACGCTTATTGAAAAGTTGGAAATCTTGGCAGGGGTATTTTGTAGAGGTTGAAGGATCTTCAAGCGGGTTGGGAGTAATTTGAATCCCATATAATTTGATGGTAGACCTAATGGCCCAAGATAAAAATTGGAAACTCCTAAAGGTGAGATCATCATCTCTTTAAAAAGACCTTTTTATTTTTAATATTTATGGCTCGTCCAATGTGAATTGGAAAATGAGGTTGTGGAACACTTTTTCATACAGGATCTAGGCAATAAGTAATTAAGTGGTAATTTTAGGGGGTAATTTTAAGGCAACTTTAAGGGGGGCAATCAAGCAGGGGTGTGGGAGTGTTTGGCTCCATTCAATCATACTTTCATCATTTTGTTACAAAGATTGGAATGTAGGAAGTGCATTGTTCTCATGGTTTTTATACATGGACTAATAGGAGAAAAGGATTGCTAAATATAGCGGAAAAATTGGATCAATTTTTCTTGTTAGGAAAGTGGACAGAGCTTAAAGTAGTTTTTTTAAGTAGGGGTTCTTCCTATTACTGGTTCGGATCATTATCATATCTCTATGTTCTTTCAAAGCAATGGAATTCCAATTTGTTTCCATTTTGAGTTGGAGAAGATATGGTTTAGAGATGATAAATTTTGATATTTAGAGGCTCATTGGTTGCATTCGGATCTTTTTTGGTACGGTAAGAAAGCTTTCATTTTCTTTAAAAAAGTTATAGTTTTTTAAATTAAAAATAATAGAATGAAACATAATGAATTTTCGGAATTTTTTTTCATCAAAAAAATAATCTAGAAAAGAGAATGGAGATCTTCATAGTAAATTCATTCAACATGATATGGAGGAAGTGGACTTTACGGAAGAAAAGAATCATAATACTCGCTATGTGGAAGTGTTTCCTAGGGAAAAGATACATTGTAGGTAGAAGTATTGAGAGTTATTGTTGAAAGAGGGAGATGGAAATAATAATAAAAATCATAACTCAATCAAAGCTAGAAGATCAGTGAATAGGATTTTTCCAATCAAGAAGACTAAAGGACAATGGACTAGGGAGAAGGTTGAAATAGACAAGGATGCAGTTATCTATTTATGATAGTTACTAATGAAGGATGGAATGATTTGGAATTATGAGGGTATCCTTGAGGTGATTCCAAACATTATTTTAGAAGATCACAACTCTTTGCTGAAAAAGGGGTTCATCCTAGAAGAGGTGAAAAGATCTATTTTCTTAGTGGAAGGAGACAAGGCTCTAATCCCAGATGGATATATGATATTTTTCTTTCATAATTTTTGGGACCTTCTTTGGGTTGATTTGTGGAAAGTTGTGGAAGAATTGAGACTAGAAATTATTATATCTAAATAATACTTTTATTGATATAATCCTCAAAAAGGAGGAGGTGTAGATCTCTGAGGGACCAATTTCTTTATGTAACACAACTAATCTCAAAATTTATGGCCAATAGATTGAAGAAGGTCTTAGATGTTGTTATTTTAGAAGAGCAGAGTGTGTTTTCCCAAAAAATATCAATAGTGAAAGGTATTATTATTTCCCATGAGGCTATCCACTCTACCAAGGGTGCCTAATCAGGAAGAATGTAAGTTAAACTAGTTATTAGAAAAGAATATGACCAAGTGGATAGGGGATTTTTTCTAAAAGTGATGGAATACTTTGGTTTTGTTCAGCAATGGATCTCTTGGGTTAAAAGTTTTATTTTCTTGCCTTGGTCTCAATTTTAGTTAATGGAAGTCCACAAGGTTTCTTTCAGACTACTAGAGGGATCTGAAAAGGGAACTCGACTCTCCCTTTTTTTATCATGTTGGCAGAAGGATTGGAGGGACTTATTATTAAAATAAGAAGGGACAGTTGGTAGAGGTGGGTAAAAGTGGCAGAAGGAATAGAAAGTACTTCTCATCTACAGTTTTTATATGATACCCTCCTTATAGGGAACGCCTCTCTCAAAGAAGAAAGAGTGATGAAATAAACCTTAGATGAGTATAGTAGGTATTTTGGATAGAACTAGCAGGTCGTGCAGGTCTCGGGAATTGGTAATGATGAATGAGGAAATGGGAGCTAAATTAAATTGGGATGTACCAAAACTCTAATAAAAATGTACAAAAATTTTATGAGCCAAATATTTGGAATAGAATATTCACCATCCAAAATTCACCTAGAGGGTCAACAATCTAGAATTTTATGTTATCTTGTAGATCTTTAATTACTAAGCATATATCTTGGATGTTAAGGGATGGGAAGTCTATAGAATTCTAGAAGGACTCTTGGGATGGTTTGAAAGGTTTGGTGGTAGAGGAAAGATTTAGAGAAATTCAAAGAGTCACTAGAAACCAGTAGGGAACGAAAGTGATTGACTACATGGAAAGGGGTATCGTTAACAGGTCAGTAGTGTGGAAGTGGAAGCCCCTAGAGACCCTCCCTCTAGACAAGGATAATTGTGCTCTTCTTTCAAGCATTTTTAAGGAAAGTAAAGTGTTCTTAATAGAGAAAAAGGATGTGATCATTTGGAGTGTCTCTCACAAAAGAATCTATTTTTATAAATAATAGGTACTGAGAGGGGGGTGAATCAGTGCTAACAAAACTTTTAGAATTCTACCAATACCTTTGAATAACAGCAAAAAAAACTTCCAAACTATGTAGCATAAAATTGTAAGTATAAAGTAAAAGTACAATGAATGAAATAAAAATACATGCTCACACATAACACTTATATTTTTATCATGGAAACCCTTGGTCAGAGGGAAAAACCACAGTGTGGATGACACCCACAATCTTCTCACCACAGTAGAAAAGAGTGCTCTATTAGGAGTTTATAATATGTCACTTTCTAGGTGACTCACCCTATTAGGAGTGACTGATACTTTGTTAGAAGTATATAAAGTCCTATTACAGACTACCTTGTTAAAGGATTTAATCCCACTATTACAGTGTTCACCCCATTAAGGGATTTACAAGAAAAATTCTTATTAGAGACTACTCAGTTAAGGGATTTTAGATTGTTGAAACTATTAGGAATACAAAAAATGAATTGACCTGTGAAATGCACTACAAAATGCTAATCAAATCCTTTGATGCTCTGTTCTATTTCTAAACTCTATTATGAATCCTTTATGTAATCTTCTCTGCAATCATTGTTCAAGATCTTATAACACTTCAAATGTTTCATCAAAACACATCACACCAACTTATGTTTTTCAACTTCTCTATATATTAACAGTTGCTATCCTCTTATAGCCTTTTACCTTTGATTGAAAACCTAATTAGATTTTATGTTTCTTTCCAAAATTACTTTTTCAGTTACAGCCAACTCATAGAAACATTAAAATCTCACTACATCATTCATAACAAACTTTGAGTTGTCTTCTCCAATGTGAAATAGTTCTTTAATATTATTGGTCCAAATGATCCTTGAATTCATAATCAGATATGTACACAACTACCAGGAAATTGAATTATTCAACTTTTGAAACAATGTACTACATTTTTCATTCTGTCCAAATTGATTGAATCTTGCACCATCATAACCGCTTTGGATAATTATTCAAAATTGTTTCTTAACCTTTAAATTTTACCTATTCACTGAACTGACCAGTTGGTAGTAACTTCACTAATGTATTTTACTGGTGTGACCTAAGTGACGCAGTCACAAATCTTAGTTCACATGTAGTCTCTAAAATTTCCAGTGTAATGATAGTATACTTGACTTCTTCAACCGATTTGACCTTCACATGTTCTCATGTTCACATGTCTGTCTGTTCACCTATTCTACTTAACTCGTAGTTATCGATTGGTATAACTTCATGTACTCACACAAAACTTACTTACCTATGTACTAGATTTCCATAAATGACAAGCATACCTTTATTTGATCATCATCAATGTCATTATGATATCATCATTCTCCCCCTTTGGCATTGATGGGAAAAACTTAAACTTTCTCATTATGTCTACTTATATAATTTCTATATTATATACTCTCCCTTTTGATCTACTTGTGTATTCCCCCTTTTTTGACAATAATGCCAAAAACTACGATAAAAATTTGTATATACAAAGGTGTTTAAGATTTATAGTTTGTCAAATATAATCTTGAAATGTACCTTGGCAATACCAAGTGAATTCTCCCATGACTCTTTTAGTGTTGTAAGGGTAATTTGATGTTCATTTAATCCTGAAGTAGATCCGCCATATTGTTAATTGTACTCATGTATGGAGTACCTATCAACACTTCTTCTTTCTTGAGATATGATTTTAGAATATCCATGTGTGGAGTCAAGAATCCTTGTAATTTTAACAATGTCATTCTTATTCTATCCTCCTCTCCCTTAAGTTCCATCTCCTTGTGTGTCAATGATGTCATTTTTACAGTATGCTCCATCATTGAGCTATTCAATGGGTCCAATTGATTGACAAGTGTAGTCAATTTTGTTTCTAGTTCTTCCTTCTTTGTCAAAATCTCTATAGTGAAATTGTTCAGAATAGATATCTTACCAAAGATTTTTCCAAATTCAAGTAGTGATTGCTTGAGATCTTTGACTAGTTCAAACGATGAAACTTTCTCAAGTGCAATGTTCTGTAGTAGTTTCTCCATCATATCAGTCTCTAATCTCTTCTCTTCTCCCTTGATCATTTCTTCTTCCATGTCATGATCTAGACTTGTAATTCCATTGACTAGGATTTTGAGTTGATCAATCATGGATGCTTATTCATCAATATCAACATCAGGTACTACATCAGAAAGTATAGCAATAGTTATTCTTAGTATTTTTACTTTGTATTTATTTTTCTTTATTCTATTCTTCACATCCTTTTCTACTAGTTTTTGTGAAAATAAGAACTGTTCCTTGGCTTTCAAATTTTTAAAATTTTTCTTCAGAATCTCAAATTATGGATCTTCTTCTTCTTCATCTTCTTCTTCCATTTTCTTCCTCTTGTTCTTCTTATTGGTATTCTCTGTGTTAGTTTGAGAATCACTAGGGACATTATCTTTTGGTGTCTCAGCCTCATTTTTGGTACTCTACTCACCTGTACCAGTGTTATTTTTTTATTTCTCTTGCTCTTGATCTTGTTTTTGTTCACCTTGTTCTATATCCTGTGGGTGATTAGTGGTATGAGTTACTTGTTCTATATCTTTACTCTTTTCTGACTCATCAACCTTGTTTTCTTCAACATCAACTATTTCAACATTAATATCAACTGGATTTACATCAAGTGAAGGCTGAATTGGAACATCTTCAGCTTCATTTCCAACCATAGGACAGTTGGGATTATCAGTGATATTCTCAATTATAACATCATCATTTGAATCCTTGGTTAGGTCTATATGTGTAACCATATTTGGAAGACTTCCTAACACATCTCTTATTAACTCTTTAAAAGTGATGTCATCTACTTGAGATGTACCTATTTTATATGTTACCTATGGTGGTTCAATGTTGAATATCCTTTTCCATATCACCACTGCGTCATCTTCAAGTTCTTTCTCCTTTCCAGCTAGAATATTTGCAGTTATATGTCCAATATTAAATCTTCCTTTGTATTTCTCAAGTGCTTCATCTATTTCTTTTACTTTCAAATGTGTCACTATGTAGATAAGTTTCCTTTCTCTTACCTCCTTTTCGGTTTCAAGTGTTGACTCCCATATGACATTAATCGCTTCATAAAGTTTATCAACAATATGACTTTTTATTTGATTTGGTGTTCTAATGAATTTATAAAAGTGAAACACAATAGCATCTTCAATGGTTTTCTTGTCCTCGTCATATGACTTTGAGAATTTAAAGTTAGTGATATTACCTATCATTCCACATTCTATTTAATTACCTTAGAAATTTTAGTTACGCTCTTAGGAATGATGAATGTTGTCTTTCCAGACTTCTCCATATTAGTGATTTCCTTCTCAAAATAGTATCTTCTTAAGTTTTCTTCATTTTCTTGCTAGGAGAGACCTTTGACTGTCATCTAGTCTTTATCTTTACATAATTCCTAGTCTTAAAAGGTTGAGATGCCTCAGGTGGCATAGGGTCATAATTTTCACTTTCATTACTCTTCTCCATACATAAGTCTTCTACCGATGGTAGTTCAGGAATCCTACTCTGAGTTCCTACTGAATTCTTTTTCCTTTTTCCATAAGCATCAAGAATGCTCTTTTGTTTCTCACTTGTGGAACTTCTACCTTCACCTATAGAAAATTTATCTTCCAATTGACTAATGATTTTATGTGCTTTCTTTTCAATTCTTGGCTTTTTGAGTTGTGGAGTAATTCTTTCAAATGCCTCCTCAAAAGTACCATACCTCTTTTATTCTTTATTAACTAATACCTTTAATAAAGCTTCAATGTTAAGGGTTAACATGTATTCATTAGTCTCGTATCCCATCTCAGGTATCCATGAAATTATGGGATCTATTTCTTGTATCTTACAAGTGTCAGTATCAACTAGAAAACAAATTGTGTCTTTGTACTTCTCCACAATGTGTGGAGGTATCCTATACTTCTTACGCATTTTATCCTGAAAGTGTTTGAAATATCCCCCCATTACATTGTTTATGTTATCACCTAATTCACTTATGTATTCATTTATCTAATATAAAGTTGTTCTATCTATTTTCCTAGTTACCGTTCCTTTTCCATGGATTTGCACGTAGAAAAACATACATACCAAAAGTGCTCCAAAATTCAGTGATTGCTTCTTGTCTGTTTGAGTCCTCTTCAAGTTTTCTAGAAGTTGTGACCTCACCATCTCAACTAGGTTGTATCTCATTCCTTCCTTCATTATTCGGTAAGTGGCATGAATAGCTCCACAAGCACAATGTTCAACCGATTAGATTGATAAACTTTATATACCTAACAACCATTGTTGCAAGACAAAATTATTGATCTTCAATATCATCAATTATCATTGCTCTATGATCTTGTTTAGACTTTGTGACTTGTGCAACCATCTTTGTAGATATTTTCCTTAGGGTATAGGGTTCCCCGTCTATTGAGATTCTAGTTATCAAATGTATCAACTCCTTCATGATCTTGATTGTTCCTATAGCCATATGAATTCGTCATTAAAATGACTCAAGACATATTTAATCCATTCATCTTTGAAAATATCAGGTAATTCCAGAATATGTGTCAAACCCTTTTTTTGAAGATGTTTGAACTCATCTTTAATTTCATTATCATTGTACATTGTTAAATACTCCTTATGAAATTTCTCATTACCCAGTTTGACAATATTGCAGTGAATGAAATTTCTTACGTATTCAATCAATAGAGCTCAAGGTGGAATTAGGGATAGGGCACCAATTTTGTCAAATTTTGTTTCCTTTAGTGGATGTAGCTTATGTTCAGGTTTTGGCTCCTTAGATATCTCAATCAATGTAGGTGTAGCAACCCTTGACGCCATAGTAAACTAGTAGATTTAAGCTTTGTAACTTGAACACTCCAAATTCTTTCTCAGATGATTACCACTCTACTAATATCTCAATTAGGGATTTCAAATTTGCAATACAAATCTCTATAAATGATTAGCTCAAACAATTTTCTCAGTCGATCACAATGTGAAATATCACTCATCTCATGTAGACGCTCTTCAAAATGCAAGGTGCATAATGAAAAGGTTTATCTCCAATTTATTTTCCCAAAAATTTAACCAAGAACTAGTTAAGACATTAAATGCAATGCACCAATCTCATTTCACCGATTACAACTTTGACCGGTTAATGCCAAAAGTAGAATTAACACATAACTTTTGCAAATGATAGAATTGGTGATACATAACAACTCATTTCTATGAAATTCATCAAATATAACATCAATGCATCTTATTATGCAAATATATATTACCACTCATCATTATACAGGACAGGTTAGATATAACAATGAAATTCAGTCCCTAAGCAAAACTTACTTGCTTAGATTGAGGATGAAACCCTTGAGCCAGAGGATGTAGGGTTACCATTCGATGCATTGGCATCTGCTTTCTTTAGTCAAACCATTTTATTTATTCAAACCTTTTTAATCTCATTCCTCACTTCTTCAATATTAACAATCTTTTTTTCTTTCTCATCTCCATTGTTGGGTGACTGCTTCTTGTATCTAAAATATCTTGCAAGATATCCAATCTTATGATAATAGAAAAATGCTATACCTGTTGTGCTCCATGGTCCATCATTACCTCTAGGACTTATTGATCAAGAATTCATAGCAACGCGTCCATAATTTCCACAAATAGTGCATGAAACATTCATTTTACCTTCTCTTCTTAGAGCATTCACCGATTTGTTGGATGCTGTTGATTTGTTGTGTTCTGCCTTATGTCCAAACTTGTTGCATAAATAATAGTAGTAATTGAAACTCCTTTCAAATTTTATGTTACTCTTTATTGATTTGAACTCATAAGCTTGATGACCATACTTATTGCAATTGTAATAATAACCATTAGAATGACAGGTTCTTGGAACATTCACCAGTTGGCTTCTACATACATTAATAGTGTGTCTAGGCTTTCCACAATTTTAACAAGTGGTTTTAGTAGGTTTATTATCTTATGGACTTGTGTATACCTTAGGAGTATTAGATTTTGTCTTAGCACTAGACTTGGATGATTCTCGACTCTCAAATCTGTTATCACCGGTAAATCCTAGGCCAGATGTATCTCTAGATCACCTCTAACTCTTCAGTTTCTCATCGATCTTTTGTATGCTTTGTTCATATTGCTTAAGTTTTGCATTTGTCTCTTTCTCAATCTTCAAGTCTTCTTTCAATCATTCATTCTCCTTTCTCAGTGATTCATTTTCAGCACACAGTTGCAAGGTCTCATCAGCGTTGTCACTCAGCTATTCATTCAGTGCATAGTTCTCATGTGTCAATATTTGAAGTATAATATCTTTCTCTCTGATCATTTCTTCAACATTCTTATTTGTAGTTTCAGCAGTTCATTTTGCATCTTCAACAACCCTCATACCTTCAAGTACTTCACACATCCTTATAGCTTGACTTTATTGTTCTCTTTTCATCTTGGATGCTTCATCAGTCAGGATCTTGTTCTTTCCCATCAAATATTCTATAGTTTCCTTAGCTTCCTCTGAGTTAACACTTCCTTCAAATAATTCATCAATGCTATCTAGACTGTCTCTTAGTTGTTTAGACAATTCTTTCCTTTTTTCTAGAGAAGCCTTAATCTTTTTCTTTATTTCTCCAATCATCTCATTAGCTGCAGCTAGCTATCCTTGATACCTATAGGTTTCCATCTCCACAGATCTACTCCCCAAGTTGTTAAACTTTCCTTCTAGAGAGTCTGGGTTGTGATACCAATTGTTGGAAATAATAGGTACTGAGAGGGGGGTGAATTGGTGCTGACAAAACTTTTAGACTTCTACCAATACCTTTGAATAACAGCAAAATAAACTCCCAAACTATGTAGCATAAAACTGCAAGTGTAAAGTAAAAGTACAGTGAATGAAATAACAACACATGCACACTCATAACACTTAGATTTAACTATGGAAACCCTTATTCAGAGGAAAAAACCACGGAGGGGGTGACACCCACAATCTTCTCACTGCAGCAGAAAAGAGTGCTTTATTAGGAGCTTATAATATGTCACTTTCTAGGTGAATCGTCCTATTAGGAGTGACTGATACTTTTTTAGAAGTATCTAAAGTCCTATATAAAAATACCTTCTTAAAGGATTTAATCCAACTATTACAGTGTTCACCCTGTTAAGAGATTTACAAGAAAAAGTCTTATTAGAGACTACCCGATTAAGGGATTTTAGTTACTTGAAACTATTAGGAATACAAAATATGAATTGACCTGTGAAATGTACTTCAAAATGCTAATCAGATCCTTTGATTCTCTATTCTATTTCTCAACTTTGTTCTAAATCCTTTCTGTAATATTCTCTCCAATCATTGTTCGAGATCTAACACTTCAACTATTTCATCAAAACATATCACACCAACTTCTATTTTTTAACTTTTCTATATATTAATATCACATATCCTCTTATAGCCTTTTACCTTTGATTGCAAACCTAATTAGGGTTTCTATTCCTTTCCTAAATTACTTTTTCAATTACAACCAATTCATAGAAACATTACAATCTCATCGCGTCATCCATAACAAACTTTGAGTTGTCTTATCCAATGTGAAATATCTCTTTAATATTATTGGTCCAAAATGTGCCTTGAATTCATAATTGGATTTGTACACAACTACCAAGGAATTGACTTATTCAACTCTTGAAACAGTGTACTAAGTTTTTCATTATGTCCAGATTCAATGAATCTTGCACCGTCATAACCACTTTGGATAATCATTCAAAACTATTTCTTAACCTTTAACTTTTACCTATTCATTGAACTGACCAGTTGGTAGTATCTTCACTAATGTCTTTTATCAGTGTGACCTAAGTGGTGTGGTCACAAAACTTAGTTCACCTATAGTCTCTGAACCTTCTAGTGTACCGATAGTATTCTTGACTTCTTCAACTGATTTGACCTTCACATGTTCTCATGTTCATCTGTATGTCTGTTCACCTATTCTACTAAACTTGTAGTTACCGATTGGTATAACTTCATGTACTCACACAAAAATTACTTAATTATGTACTATATTTCCATCAATAACAACCATACCTTTATGTGATCATCATCAGTGTCATTCTGATATCATTATCTATCCAGTCAAGACTGGTTATAGGACTTTGGAAAAGGCAATAGATTTGGAAGACTGGCCTTCAGCTCTTTGTTGGAACAAAAATTGATTGCCAAAAGAAAGAATTTTTTCTTGGTTGGCTCTAAGGAGTCAAATTCTCATAGGAGGCAAACTTACAAATTTGGGTTTTTTCGGTCCATTCAGGTGCCTACTATGTGATAACCGTGAAGAATCTTTAGATCTTATGTTGTTGAATTGTGACTTTTCTAACAAATTTTGGCACTATGTACAAGTTAAATTGGATTATACCTTTGCCTCAAACAATCAAGGATTTATTTCAATATTAGTATTCAATCTCATGGGAATCCACCTTTTCTATTATCTGGGAGGTCATCCTGTCAATGGTTATTTAGGAACTATAAAAAGAGAGGAATGGGCTCATCTTTCAAGAAAAATGAGAGACTATCTGATGTGGACAGAAGTCTTGTTGTTGCTACAGAACCAGCTTGGCTCTGCTCTGAGATCTCTCTCCTAGATCTCTTAGGGTGTTCATAACCCTAACTGAGGTAATTCACTAACAAATTTACCTCCTCTTCAAGACCCATTCCCCATCGACATGCTATTCAACTTCTCCTCACTAAACCTACTCAAATAGATTCATTCAACCAATGTTTTCAAAACATTGTTCTCATTCTCTTCCCTAGCCGGACTATTACCAAGCTTGCCTAGGGTAAGATCTCTAGACTCTTTGTTGTTTCTTCTCCTACAGAAAACAAAAAGGAAACTATGTACAAGGGCTCCTCTCAAGTTCCATCCCAACACATGATTCTCACCATGGATTTAGGAATCTCAAAGGGCCATTACTGTTTACAACCCAGAACAGGTGAAGAACTAATAACATGCAAAATAGAAAATAAAGTAACTAATCTACTTGCATGCAAAAGGAACCACAAAGAAACTTGATATCCACTAAACACATAGTCTGCAACTTCTCATTACTAGAAACAAAACAAAATAGTACAATAATCTATAAATCTCTAACTTTCCTATAGCTTCTCTTCTTCTTCAATCTCTACCCTCTAGATCTCTAAAATGTAGGCTTTTGATGTTATTAGTAACCATCCTCTCATAGGAAACAACCCTAATGGTCCACTCATTTACAAGAATCTCTTCAAGAACCGTTACACTAACCATACTGTCCATAAAAGACAAGATCTTCTTTTCACGGGCCGTTACGACTTAATATTATCGAGCAACAGTAAAGAAAATTGAGCTCCAGTGTTGGCCAAGCGTTTAGGCACCAATGTAGGCCGACCTACTAGGAACCAGTGTAGACCGAGCTGCTAGGCAATGTAGGCCGAGATGCTAGGTAGTGTAGGCCGAGCTGCTAGGCAGTGTAGGCCGAGTTGCTAGGCAGTGATACCAAGAAGCTTATCCAAGGTTCTTGATGTCTTGGTTGGATTTCCAGAGGCTTACCAACTACCTCACACACACACGAAACTAAAGGAAACCAACTAAGAAACCTATCTAGACATGGATTGACCTAGTCATATCCATATTAGGGAAATAAAACAAATGATCTTTTAAGGTCCACACACACTCTCTTGACTTGGCTAGAGTCAGTACATGCTAGAAATAAGGAGCTAGGGGTTTGAGTTAGGTGTTCTCCTGCACCATACTCCCCCAAACAAAAGAAAGGTTAATCCATCCTTGGATTGATCATGGTTGGATCAATGCCCAACCTCTTGAAGTTTGTTTTTCTTATCCAAGTAGCATCAACATCTTCTTTTCCATGCCATTTGACAAGGTGCTCCATATAGTCTTTGTTCCTAGTCTTCTTGTAGACCCTTGAGTCTAGTATCTTTTTAGCTATCATAGATGGAGTAGGGG
>MU226251.1:1156371-1173720 GCA_018584345.1 Thuja plicata
ATTTATGGACGGTTGTGGGAGTCCATAAACTGATTTCCTCTTGGATATTCCATTTTAGGCCTCCAAGATACCTAGCCACCTTGATAGTCTCATCCTCTTGGACTCTTGACCTCAAGCACAACTTCTGAAATTCTTCAGTATACGTAGCCACATCCAAATTTTTTTGTTTCAAACTCTACCTCTTCTTGTGTAGCTGGATTTCATAATCCTCAGGTAGGTATTGCTCCTTTACCTTTTTTAACATGGCCTTCCAATTTGAAATTGGATGCTTACCCATCTTCACCCTCTCTTCTTGGAGGTATTTCCACCATGTTAATGCTAAACCTCTTAACCTTGACTTTGCAACTTTTACCTTATGTGCTTCAGTTATGCCCTCACATTCAAAATGATTCTCAATACCTTCTATCCATTCCACCACTAGTTCACTGTCCATTTTTCCATTAAAGAATGGAATTACTTCAATAATTTTGCCTCCTAGGGCTCTGAGAGCTTTTAGAAATGGATCCTCACTCATTGGAGGGTCTGGTTCAAGTATTAAGTCTTCTTCATCAACTTTATGCTTCCCTTTGTTGCTGCTGACTTCATCTCCATCTTTGCTTTTAGTTCCATCTACAACTTCTTGAAGTTTTACCTTCATCTCATCTAGGGCTTCTTCTAGGAGTCTACTCCTTTCCCTTTGATCCTTTATCACTCTCTTCTTCTCATCTACTTCCTTTGCAAGCTCTGCATTGGTGACCATCTTGTTTTCACCTACTGATACTGCTGACTGGAACACTTACCACAAGCCCAATCAATTTAGGCTTTGATACCTTTCTGATGTGGACATAAGTCTTGTTGTTGCTATAGAACCAGCTTGGCTCTGCTCTAAGATCTCTCTCCTAGATCTCTTAGGGTGTTCATAACCCTAACTGAGGTAAGTCAGTAACAACTTTACCTCATCTTCAAGACTCAGTCCCCATCGACATGCTATTCAACTTCTCCTCACTGAACCTACTCAAATAGATTCATTCAACCAATGTTTTTAGAACATTGTTCCCATTCTCTTCCCTAGCCGGACTATTACCAAGCTCTCCTAGGGTAAGATATCCAGAATCTTTGTTGTTGCTTCTCCTATAGAAAGAAAAAAGGAAACTATGTACAAGGGCTCCTCTCGAGTTCCATCCCAACACATGATTCTCACCATGGATTAAGGAATCTCAAGGGGCCATTACTATTTACAACCCAGAACAGGTGAAGAACTAATAACTTGCAAAATAGAAAATAAAGTAACTAATCTACTTGTAGGCAAAAGGAACCACAAATAAACTTGATATCCACTAAACACATAGTCTACAACTTCTCATTACTAGAAACAAAACAAAATAGTACAATAATCTACAAATCTCTAACTTTCCTGTAGCTTCTCTTCTTCTTCAATCTCTACCCTGTAGATCTCTAAAATGCAGGCTTTTGATGTTATTAGTAACCATCCTCTCATAGGAAACAACCCTAACGGTCCACTCATTCGCAAGAATCTCTTCAGGAACCGTTACACTAACCATACTATCCATAAAAGACAAGATTCGCTTTTCACGGGTCGTTACAACTTAATATTGCTGAGCAACAGTAAAGAAAACTGAGCTCTAGCATTGGCCGAGCTATTAGGAACCAATGTAGGCCGAGCTACTAGGAACCAGTGTAGGCCGAGCTACTAGGCAGTGTAGGCCGAGTTGTTAGGCAGTGTAGGCCGAGCTACTAGGCAATGTAGGTTGAGCTGCTAGTGATACCAAGAAGCTTATCCAAAGTTCCCGATGCCTTGGTTGGATTTCCAGAGGCTTACCAACTACCTCACACACACACAAAACTAAAGGAAACCAACAAAGCAACCTATCTAGACATGGATTGACCTAGTCATATCCATCTTAGGGAAATAAAACAAATGACCTTCTAAGGTCCACACACACTCTCCTGACTTGGCTAGAGTTAGTACATGCCAGAAATAAGGAGCTAGGGGTTTGAGTTAGGTGTGCTCCTACACCACTATCCAACAAATGTGTAAGAGAATTGAATTATCCATTTTAAAAATGGTAAGCATTGCAACTTCTAAAACAAACTTTAACAAGATCAATTTCTTGAATGAAGGCTACATTATACAAATGAATTATACATTGACTAAATTTTGGCCTATTCATGGGCCTTATTGGGTTAATCCAATGTTGTCAGAGAAATAAGATAGGAAATGGGAATGATCAAAGGAAGGTTGGATCAAGGTAAACTTTGATGGGGATTTGAGAGGCAACCTAGGTCCTTCAAGTGCAGGGTTTGTAGTTTGAGATTCGACAAGGAATATCATCGCAAAAGGACCAAAAAAACTCAAGAATGGAAAAAACAACGAAGTGGAGGTGCAAGTGACATTTGAAACTATGTTAATGGAAAATAATTTAATAAATTTATTAAACCCATATGCAAAATTTTAAATTCATTCCAAGCATTTAAAGTTCCCCACATCTATCATTGATAGAATGGGGTGGTGTATACATTATCTAAGTGGGAAGTTTCATTCAATAAGGATATTATGGTAGAATATTGTGAGGAGTACAGATATTTTGAATTAGGCAAGGAGATTTAAATTAAATCATTATTGATTGCAAGGAATGATTACTTGGTAGGGAAGAATGAGTGATATGATAGGTGAAGGAGACTTTCATTAAAGAGAGGAGTCATTTCCCAAGACATGACAAGATTTAAGGAGAACATTTTCAGTGGGATCTATTGCATTCTGATGAAGATGATCTTATCCTAAATCATGTGGTGAATTTTGTTGTTTTGTCATTATTGGAAACAAGTCTACTTCACAGATCAAATTAGATATACCAGTGATGAAGGTGATTGCACATGAATGTTTCTTAGTGTTCAGTGTATTGGTGATAATATAGTCAGTCATGGTAATTTTGGTGTGCGGTGATAATCTAAAGGATTCAGATGATGTGATTATGTAGATAGTATCTATAGAGTCATGTTCACCTACATCTATGATCGTGTAAGTTGATTCAATGTTTGAATGGATATTTGAGGAAAACACTAGTGATATCGGAAAGAACAGTCAACCGATCCATTTAAGGTGATGAAATTGAGGTAGCAATCAATTAAGTGTCAAGGTTTGATTTATTTTTGAATTGTATTGTTAAGGTCTGACCTTGAGGAGTTCTTTTCCTATGTTGATTTCTTATGATTTTTTATTAGGTTTTGAAGTTTGATAATAGGTAACACATTTTAGGGTTATTCCACTGACCTAAAACTATTTATAAAATATGAAGTTGAAGGAATTAGTGTTGTTGAGTGTGTTGTTGTTGTTGCGGTGATTGAGATAGTTGAAGGTAGAGTTTATATGTTTACAAAAACATAGTGAGCAATGTTAAAGCAGATCTATCAAGAAGAGTGTGCTACTTTCAAATCATTTTATTTGAGTTTTCTACTCAAAGAAAGTTTTAACAGACTTGCGGTCTAAATCCTTTAACAAGGTTACTCTTAACAGAGTAATTAGGATCCTAACAAGTATGAAGATAAAATCCTCTAGCAAGGTGACTCTCAAAAGGAGATTAAAATCCCTTAACATGGTATTTCCTAATAGGACTGTTGTAAATAGCTTCTAACCAGGCTATAGATACTCTTAATCGGGTATGCCCTTAACTGGGTGGTTGTAATGCTCCTAAGAAGGCAAGACTTATTGGTGCACTAGTGATATTTGTGGGTGGTAATTCTCACCATGGTTTTTCCCTCTAACAAGGGTTTCCACAATAAAATATTGGTGTATTTGTGTTGATTTCATGGATGTATGCTTTGTTATGTTTTTATGTTACTTTTAGCTTTGTGTGTTGGTTCTTGTGGAAGTTGATGAAAATATTTTGTAGATATGTGGTTACATTGATTCACCCCCCCCCCCCTCTTAGTGCCTTATAACATTAACAATCAGTATCAGAGCCAAGCTCCCTTGAAGAATCCTAACAACTTGGGAAGGATCCTTAAGGAAGATATGGAGAGTTTAAGACATCAAAGGTAACTTGAAGATGCAAAAGAGTTCATTGACTAGTTGAAGGAGCAACTCAACCAGTCAAGAGCTAAGAGGTCTGAGCTTGTTCAACAATTATTTGAGAAACAAGATCTTATTGATCATCTATCTGAAGAAAGTGGGCCTGAGGAATCTGAGGTTGCCCTAGAAGCTTTGACCCAAGAGAATAATCAATTGCATAGACACAAGAAAAATCTAAAGAGAGAATTAGAATATTTGTTAATCAGGATGGGTGAATAAATGGAAGCAAGGAAGGTTGTAGAAGAAGCAAAGACAAATATAGAGGAAGCCCTAAAAGCTAAGGTGGATATTTTTTCAAATCTAAACAAGAGGTCGGTACATTGTATGCACATCTACATGAGACAAATGAAAAATATACAAGAGACTATTAAAGCGAATCAAGAAGCCCTAAGGCGGAATGAAAATATGAGAAAAGAAAATGAGAAACAAAAAGGTGAGTTTAAGGCTACAAATGATTGACTCAAGAAATTTAATGAAATTTATGCAAAACCTTATGAACAAATAAAAAATCAGAGAATTACAGGAAAGAAGAAAGGTCTTGGCTACACCAGTCATGAAGTTGTAGAATCCTCTGGAACCAAAGAGTAAATGCAAGAGAAGTTATCCTCACCAAAGGTAAACCCAAGGAGTCCTAGTAAGAAACCTTACAAACTGGTTTGCTTTAATTGTCATAAGGTTGGTCATATTGCTAATGTTTGCAAGACAAATGTCAAATATAGTGTTTCCAGTGTTAGATGTAATTGTAAACCAAGTATATTTCATGGTCATTGTTACAACTAAAAAAAGTATGGACATAGAGCTAATGAGTGCAGGTCAAGATTGAACAATCAATGCGTACAAGTTAACTGGCAGAGTCTGTATCAGAATGAGAACCGGTGGAATGTTAGATGCTCACATTGGCACAACTATGGACACATTTATATCAACTGATGATTGAGGACAAATGGAGGTAATGTTGGACCTTGGAGATCAATAGGTATGACATGTTTTCATTGTTACAAGATAGGACATATTGCAAGGTTTTGTAGAGAAAAGAACAACAAGGTGAACCAATTGGTTAATAAGTTAGACAAGAATAAGGGAAAGAAGATTGTGAATGTTGATGAGCTCAAGAATCATATGAATATGACTTGGGAAAAGAAGAGTGAAGACAAACCATCAGAAGATACCACATCTTCACCAGGTGTGGAGAATTCTTCATCTAACTAAGTCATTATGAACTTCAGGGGAGAAAAAATTGTTGAATCTATTGAAGACCCCCTAGATGCATGTGCAGTAAGTTTTACTTGCATATTTAGATGCATATGATTATTTTTATTTGTTGTATGAGTTTTTTTTTACTACATGAAGATTTAGTTGACCGCTAACAAGTTTTGTAAAGATATATGATATTTTGTTAGTAGTCAGTTATGCAATTAATGTTGTAGAGAGAAAACAAATAAAAGGTGATCATAGATATTATTGTATACCTACACAATCAAGAGCTATATCCAAAAGTGACAAAAGTGAATTTTGAGCAGATTAATAACAATTGAATTGACGGTAGAAGGTTTTGGAAGAAGGATTGTGAGAGGAAACATCAATGGTTTGAATTTTTGTTGAGAGGTAGTTATAAAAGGTATTTATTTGAGATTTTGTGCTAGAATGTGTTATTAGAAGGATAGATACACCTACCATTGTAGAGATTATTGAGAGACCTACACCAAAATTCAAGAAATGTCCTTTCAAATCTATTGAAGATGATCCAAAGGGTTCCCTATCCAGTGTTCCCTATGGTGTGATGCATATTGAAGATGTTAGGTCATATATTCATTGTAAGTTTGAATATCTAGGTGAATCTCATATTCATTCCCTGTATGAGAAGTTGTGTAGCTATGGTATTGAAGGATGAGCACCAAGTGGTTGCAGACAAGGGTTTTGCTCACGCGATCAATTTCCATGATGATTTTGAGGAAGAGCAGGTCAGATATGTATTGAGATGAGTGCATGACTATTTTATGTGGCTTGACCATCCACATAATATCACTAAGGAGGCTATACATGCAGTAATAGGTTTCTATGCAACTGGTGAAGTATCGGTACTTATGTCAATCTCACAGGATGTAGTCACAAAGTTAACTAAATCAAAGTGGGATAAGAGAGAGATAGAATCAGCAGTGTGCTCATTGTTGCAATCCAAAGTGCATATAGAATGGTGATTGAAAATGTTGAGTATGATTTATGTACTGAAATGAGAGATCAATTATTCCTAAACTTGGAGAAGATCATAAAGGACAAAAGGAAAGTATTTAAATTTAGAAAATTGATTTAGGGATTGTTCTTTTACTTTAAGAATTTCATTCCTGGTGTTGATCATATAAATTGGATAGAAGGTACACCAATTGTGGTTCAATTAAAAAATTGTATTAGATTATTCGGTAATGGTTTTAATGCAAAATTTTGGGGCTATTTCAAATACTTTCAAAGAAAACTACATCAGAGGGAAAGGATACCAGCCCATATTGTTGAGAAATACAAGGATGATATATGTTTTATGGTGGATACTAACACTTTTCATATGGAAGCAGTAGTGCCTAGGACATCTTGGGCCATGTCCATGGGATATGAGGTAGAAGGTGAAATGATAGCCTTACATATTGAAGATCTATTATCTAGACCGGTAGATCCAAATGAGCCTAAATTTGGAACCTATGAAGAGAAGAGCATGGAAGTACATAGAAAATTGACCCAACCGGTGATTGAGAAGAAGATTAGAAAAGAGGTTGAACAATTTGCATTGAAGAAAGGCTTCACATAGCAAGATAAAAAGGCAAGAGCCAAACATGTTGTAGAGAAAGTTGGAACATCTAGAGTAGTAGTAGCTATATGTGAAGGTGAAGAAGGTGAAGATGTAGAATTTATTTCTTCTACAACTAGTGGTGCCCCAACTGGTAAGCAAACAAGAAGTGCCTTGATAACAGTCAAGAAAGAGAAACCCTCTCCTCATGTAACGGCACCAGTCAAAGGAAAGAAAAATCTTACTCAACATGAACCTACAAAGGCAAAGGAGTCCACTACAACAAAGGTTGTTGGAAAAAGGAAGAAGGAGAAGGCTCAAATATTTGAGAATATTGAAGAAGAAGTAGAAGAAGAAAACAAGAAGAAGCAAGAGCATGCACATACTGGGGATGTGTAGAAGAAAAGAGAACAAGAAAAGAATGAACAAAAAAAGAAGAAGATTGCTGACAGAGGAAAGGAAAAGGTAATATATCCCATGTCTATTGTTCAACAGAGTTTTGGTGAAATGGATGAAGATGACTTGTTGATCATTCAAGGACCAATACATCTCAGTACAATGAGACTAACAAAGATGATGAATGTTTCTATGGCCATTAATTTGAAGGCCATAAGAGATCAAAAGAGAAAGGAGGCACAAATTTTACAAGATGCAAGAGATATATTGGTTGATCTTGTGCCTAAGGAAACTTATGATGAAGGTCACTACAGACAACATGTGTGCCCTCTTGGCCATGTTGGGAAGAAACTCTTTCCCTACCATTAAAATTGAGGATGATGCAGATAAGGGTGCTACCCCAGCTGATCCGGGTTCTAGGACTAGGGCCAGTACTAAAAATAAAAAAGTGGATCAAAGCAAAGAGATTGTGACTCTTAGGGAGTCGGTTCAAAAATTCAAAGTGTTGAAAGAGGATACTGATGAATTTATGAAAAATAAGGTTTAGTTGGTTGGTTCAGGTCCCCGTTGTGGTTTTTTGGATTTTTGATTTTTTTGTTGGTCGGATGTGCTGGGGGGTTATGTATTATTGTTCTTTTTTCTGCAGTTGTTTCTTTTTTGAGATGTTGTAATTCTGCCTATATTTTGATATTGTAAAGGGTTACGGTTCCCTTCAAAAACTTTTTTTACCTTAATCAAAAACTTATGATGAGAAGGATACACCTATTCAATAATTGGGTCAATTGGTGTTAGCTGCAACTAAACAAATACAAAGTCTAGAGGATGCAGCAGCAATAAAGGCAGAAAAAGGAATATAAAAGAAAGAAATCAGCAAAGTTAGTCCAACAGATTGCACTTCACAGAGGAACTTTGACAGTTGAGATTAAAAGGGTGAAACAGCAATGGTAGTAGGTGATAAGATTCCTTTTTCTATTTCTGATTTCTCACGATTTTTTAAGGATATTGAGCATAAAAGAGTTGAATCTCAACAGGAGCTATAGAAGTTAGTAGTTGATTTTGATCTAGTGAATCATCCCCTTACAAGTTTTGGAGCATTAGTGAACAATGTTAATCATAAGCTCAAAACTTATCATAATGTGCAGGAGTAAAGGGTCTCAGTATTGTTAGAGTTGTAGAGTCTACTGAGTCCAAAGTTGAAAATTTTACAAAAAGGAGTTAAAGATGCAGAAGTTATATCAAATCTACCTGATATGAGTAAAATGGAAGCATTGGAGGAGCAATCCTATCTGCTAACCAGTTAGATAGTGATTAATGAGCATCTCGAGAAGTTATAGGAGACTGACCTACAGGTCTTAAAGACCAATTTTGGTGATATATTTAGTAGATTGTAATAGGTATATGCTACTCTCTAAAAATATATTTTTTCTCTGATTAGTTATTATATACCTTTGTCATTATTGTCAAAGGGGGAGAAGATAGAGTGGGAGTAGATAGAGTAGTAGAGTGAAAAATTGGCTAAGTATTTTGTACAAGGGAGCAGTACAGACATGATCTATTTGTATTTACCATAGGGGGAGTAATCTTAAAGTTTAGCTCTGTATCTGTGTATTTTTTTGTTTTGCTTAGTCAGACACTTACCAAAAATAAATTTCTAAGTGTTGTCATCAATACCAAGGGGGGAGATTATTGGCATCTGATGAATGTGATCTTATCCTAGATCATATGGTGAATATTTTAGTGTTGTCATTGTTGGAAACAAGTGTACTTCATAGAATAGATCAGATATACTAGTGATGAAGGTGATTGCACATGAATTTTTCTAAGTTTTTAGTGCACTGGTGTTAATACAGTCAGTCATAGTAATTTTGGTGTGCAGTGATAATCTGAAGGATTAAGATAATGTGATCATGCAGATAGTATCTACAAAGTCATGTTTACCTAAATCTATGATTGTGTAAGTTGATTCACTGCACAGATGGAGATTTGAGGCAAACATCAGTGATATCGACAAGAACAGCCAACTGGTCCAGTCAAGGTGATGAGATCGAGGTAGCGATCAATTACGTGTCAAGGTTTGATTTATTTGTGAGTTGTATTGTTAAGGGCCAACCTTGAGGAGTTCAATTTCCTATGTTGAGTAATTGCTTATGAGTTTTGATTAGGTTTTGGAGGTAGACAAAAAGTAACACATTTTAGGGGTATTCCACCGACCTAAAACTATTTATAAGTGATGAAATTGAAGGAATTAGTGTTGTTGAGTGTGTTATTTTTGTTTCGGTGATTGAGATAGTTGAAGGCAGAGTCTATATGTTCAAAAAAACATGGTGACTTTCAGATCATTTCATTTGAGTTTTCTAATCAAGGCAAGTTCTAACAGACTTGCAATCTAAATCCTTTAACAAGGTTACTCTTAATAGGGTAAGAAGGATCCTAATCGGTTTGAAGACTAAATCATCTAACAAGGTGACTTTCGGAAGGAGTATTAAATCCCTTAACGGGGTAGTTCCTAATAGGACTATTGTAATAGCTTCTAATCGGGCTATAGATACTTTTAACTGGGTACGCCCTTAACTAGGTGATTGTAATGCTCCTAACAGGGAAAGACATTGGTTCACTAGTGATATTTGTGGGTGGTAATGATTGGATTCTTTGTTTTGATTTCATGGATGTATGCTTCGTTATTTTTTTATGTTACTTTTAGCTTTGCATGTTGGTTATTGTGGAAGTTGATGAAAATATTTTGGAGATCTATGGCTACACTGATTCACCCCCCTCCCCCCTCCCTCTCCATGCCTTATAACATTAATAGAATCCATATAATAGAGTGTCAATCTAGGTTGTTGGAAATGATTTTAGTAATATGGAAGTTGGTTTTACTATGGTCATTGTTGGACTTCTCAATTAGATCAATAACTAGGATGTAAAACTAAAGGATTTGACAACCATCATAAGTATATATCATTATTATGGAGAAGGATCATTTACTTGTCAATCTAGGAATGTGTACTTGAAATGGGACAGCATTGTATGTGCACTAAGTTCCAGCTAAAGCCATGATTTCCTACAACTTGAAGGGAAACAATACTCAAATGACTTAATAAAACCTACTACTAGAGAGAAACCCATGCAAGTAACAACAACAATGTTCAGGAGAGACATATAGTAAATTACTCTATCTGATTTGGCTGTAGGAACAGTCACAGGAAACTGTCTCCAATGGCTGCAGGAAAAGTCAAACTTCAAAACAACAACTATAACTAAAAGGAAACTAAATCTTAAATGAAATGGATTTCTCATCAAGTGATCCCCCTTGGATGAATATAACCAAATCTAAACTAAACTCTATAAAATCATAACATCGTCATTTTATTCATTCCAAAGTTTTGTTACACATCATAAGCTTGAAACTAAACTTAAATTGTTCTTAAATTGAAAACTAGAATTCTAGATTATTTTGAGTTCTCCTTCTGTCTAACCTCTAAGGAGGTTTTTAGAACTTCATTTATAAAAAAATACTACTAACTAACTATTCCACACCCAAAGGAATAGGTGGACAAGAGTTACTACAAAGCAAGAAAGAAGGAAAGATATCCAACAAATAAGGAACAACAAACACTTCGGTTATACAGAGAGAAAATATAGCTTATCTAATCCTTTGCTATATTTATTCCATATTAGGAATGACCATTAAATCCCCATAATCTTATCCATACAATATGTATTCAATTGAATGTTGACTTCTAATGTTGTTCCTTGCTCAATTGTCTTTACTTGGCCTTCATGACATGATCATTCTTGGGCGGCAACTTGACTGTTTTACTTCATTAATTGCGCATGCATCATGATATTAGTATCCAAAAAGACATGTAATTTATATATTCATTTATTTTCATAATAACATTCATCAAACACTAATTAAGATTAATATAGATAGATTGCATAGTTATAACCATACAGGGGCTTTCATCATCCAAAAAGGTATTCAGAGATAAGTTAATCTGCATGCTAATAAGTTCACAAAAACATCAAAAAGACACATATTAACCAAGTCCCATGACTCTTACAATGACCCAAACCTATGAATAAAATAGAGAATACATAATAAACATTGATAACATGGATCCATTATTTTGGCTCATCACTCACAGCAAAATAACAGCTGGTTTTTCTGGGTCGTATTTCAGAGAAGAGGTTGAAAAGAGTATTAAAGATACATGAGTCGGTATTTGTCTAAATTGGTGATATCATCTCAGACAGGAACTCAAGTTGTCTGAGTACCATTATAGAGTATATGTTGATATAGTTTCAATTCTTTTAGCTTAGAGTTTCAAATTGGGGACCAAGGTCAGGGCCAAATGGGTTATGAGGGAGTGCATTGAGGATGAATGGTTGTATCGCCTGCAATCACTAATTTCTATGGTATTCATGAGGAAATTTTTTAAAGATGAATATGGTGATTGGATAGTAACAGAAACTAGAAAATGAGGCTTCTACCCATTTATTGTCTAGAGCATGAAGAGTTGCAAGGCGAAACGTCGAACGAAGGCTCAAGTAGGATGGGAATTGTTGTTGGATTTTCTTCAAGAGAAGGAAATCCTACATCGAGCTAAAGCGAAGGCAAAATCAAAAGGCAAGGGCAGATCGGCATTTGAGCTCAACGAATACCTATTCAATGGTCTAGAAAAACCATGAAAGGAGAAGAAGGGTAAGAAAGTAAAGATATAGGTACGATTCCCTATTTTTAAAATGTTTTTAAAAATTTATATTTTTGGGTATTAGAATGGCAATTTTTTTATTATGTGATAGATATTGTATATCAAGTCATTTTTGGTAACATGGGTATATATACAAGAAAGGGTGATTTTCATCTTCTTGGCGAGTTATGTCTAGTTTATAGTGGGATTTTTTTGTTGAATGAAGAATGTATGGGAATATAGAAGCAACGTGTAGTGTGATCTTGCAGATGCAATATATATATAGACACACACACACACACACACACACACACACACACACACACACACACACATATATATATATATATTCACCAATCCAAAAAATAATAAGGTTTTTAAGAAAAACTTCAATGAAGTGAGAAATGCAACGATTAGGTTTTTAATATTTTGAATTAAGGTGCATAATATGGTGAGGATAAAATTTTAACTCTAAAAATAATCTTCATTTTGGAGTGATAAAGTTAAATTGTATCTTAGATTGATAAGGAGTCATAAGGAGTATTAAGACACATTAATGTGTCTTATGACACCTTATGACCCCTTAGGACCCTTTAGGACCCCTTACCACAAATCTTAAGGGTCTTAGGACACATTAATATGTCATAGAACCCCTTACAACCCCTTACCATACATTAGTGTATGGTAAGGGGTTGTAAGGGATCATAAGGGGTCCTAGGAAATATTAATGTGTTCTACGACCCCTTAACAACACTTACGATGTAGAGAGATGGGTCCTAGGACACATTGATGTGTCCTAAGGGGTCCTCGAACACATTAAAGTGTCCTAGGACCCCTTACCATACATTAGTGTATGGTAAGGGGTCCTAAGGGGTCTTAAGGGGTCCTAGGACACATTAATGTGTCATAGGACCCCTTAAGAGCCCTTACAACTCTTAAGATATAGAGAGAGGGATGGTAAGGGGTCATTAGGTGTCTTAGGAATAATTAATTTGTCCTAGGACCCCTTATGACCCCTTAGGACCCCTTACCATACATCTTAGGGGTCCTAAAGGGTCGTAAGGGGTCAAAAGGGGTCCTAGGACACATTAATGTGTCCTAGACTCCTTAATACCCCTTACCATACATTAGTGTATGGTAAGGGGTCNCCTAGGATACATTAATCTGTCCTATGACCCCTTAACAACCCCTTACCATCGTAAGAGGTCATTAAGGGATCCTAGTAAATATTAATGTGTCCTAGGACCCCTTAAGACCCCTTAAGACCCCTTACCATACACTAATGTTTGGTAAGGGGTCCTAAGGGGTCTTAACAGGTCCTAGGACCTGTTAAGACCCCTTACAACCCCTAAGATGTATGGTAAGGGGTCCAAAAGGGTCATAAGGTTTACTGGGATACATTAATGTGTCCTAGTACTCATTAAGAACCCTTGCGACCCCTTAGGACCCATTACCATATACTAATGTATGCTAAGGGGTTGTAAGGGGTCTTAAGGGGTCCAAGAACACATTAATGTGTCCTAGGACCCCTTATGACCCTTTAGCATATATTAAGGGTTCCTAAGGGGTTGTAAGGGGTCTTAACAGGTCCTACGACACAATAATATGTCCTAGGACCTGTTAAGACCCCTTACTACCCCTAAAATGTATGGTAAGGGGTCCTAAAGGGTCCTAAGGGGTCCTAAGACACCCGTTACGAACCCTTATGACCCCTTAGGACCCATTATCATATACTAATGTATGATAAGGGGTCATAAGAGGTCTTAAGGGGTCCTAGAACACAATAATGTGTCCTAGGACCCCTTATAACCCTTTAGGACCTCTTACCATATAGCTTATGGGTCGTAAGGGGTCTTAAGGGGTCCTATAATGTGTCCTATGACCCCTTAAGACCTTTTATGACCCCTTACCATACATTTTAAGGGGTCTTAAGGGGTTCTAGGACACATTAAGGGGTCTTAGGACACATTAATGTGTCCTAGGACCCCTTAAAAACCATTACAACCCCTAATATATATAGCTATAGGTCCTAAAGGATCATAAAGAGTCCTCTTAGGAACCCTTATAACCCCTTAATACCACTTAGGACCCCTTACCATACATATTAGGGGTCATAAGGGGTTCTAGGACACATTAATGTGTCCTAGAACCCCTTAGGAAACCTTACCATACATTAGTGTATGGTAAGGGGTCTTAAGGGGTCCTAGGACACATTAATGTATCCTATGACCACTTAACAACCCTTTACGACCCCTAAGATATAGAAAGAGGGGTCCTAAAGGGTCTTAAGGGGTTATAAGGGGTCCTACAACATATTAATGTGTCCTAGGACCCCTTAGGACCCTTTAGGACCCCTTACCATACATCTTAGGGGTCTTAAAGGGTCCTAAAGGTTTTGATAATATGGGAGTGAAAAACTAAGGCGGGGGTGAATTAGTTGTTCCCAAAACATAAAAATTCAAGCCCTTAGTCCTTAAAACCCTTAACCTAAAATACCCTAAATTCTAATATGATTACTTGAAAATAAAATATGCATGCATCCACAAATCAGAATCACATCCACACAATTTGACACAAGATTTTTATCGTGGAAACCCTATAGGGGAAAAACTATGGTGGGGTTGATTACCCACAATAAGTAAATACCTTGTTAGAAATATAAACCTATTACATTGTATGGGGAATGCACATGCATTTAGACTCACTATCTAGAGCTCACTACTCAAAAGAAAAAGCCTCGGGCTACAACCCTGAGGAAGATTCATTGCCTTACAATTTGATCACTACAATGATCTAGAGTTTTGTGAACTATGAAAATGACATCTTCCTTATGTTTGATACAAATCCAATGTAGCACAATGGATATCTCTATTCAACCCCTTGTTGAAACACTTCTAATCACCACTAAATCTGGTTATTCCTCTGTTAGTAACCTCTAGCATTCACATCCATGATCCGCACCTTGAATTTTCCCTAATTCATCATCTTATATCAAGAATTAGGTTAGAAAAACATAATTCGCCATCTCTTCAAATCAACGCGCCAAATATCATGTTTAAAATCCATCTCTAATCATCAAATAATAGCCACAACCTATATCAACCACCTCGAGATCATAAATCTCCCAGATTTCACAATTTAGCACTTGCACAACACGATTTACCAACTATGTCAGCCAAGAATAGATATAATATTATTATTATTATTATTATTATTATTGACCAAAAATTCCACCAATCAAATCCTTTTGATCCATGTTTATCACCAACTCATCAAGCACATACTTCAATAATGTCCTATAGCATCATGATAAACACTCAAACACACAAATCCGCCATAGCCATTAGATTTGTCAGCCCTTTTTTATCGAACCTAAAGAACACTGTCAACAAGTCTCTGAGACAATAAAAATATGTCATACAGACCTCTGAAGTAAAAACCCTCTGAATTTAGGTTACCTGATTATTTCCCAAGCACACTCCTCAATTTCATCCCTGAAATTATAACTTGATTGTGCACACCGAACCTCTTTCTATCTTCCTATCAACACAGTATATCACCTTGTCTGTCAGTCACTAATTCTGACCTTAAATCATGTCCAAATCTTCATGATATCCTCTAAAACTAAGAGTTAACTAAGTAATGAACTTATTCAACAATATCCCACATGCGTGACCTCATATCTGTAATATTTGATTCTCACCAGACCTTTGAGCATCCTATTCCACTGGCTAACCTGCAATAGTTAAGTTAGCAAAAACAAATAGATCTTTTGATCAATTCTTTTGATTCCTCTTATATGTTGACATAAATGAAAACACATCCAATTATGTCAATATTCCAATAAAGGGTTCATAAGGGGGGATCCCTTACAACCCCTTAGGTCCCCTTACCATACATTAGTGTATGGTAAGGAGTTCTAAGGGGTCGTAAGGGTTGTTAAGGGCTCCTTGGACACCTAGGACCCCTTAACAACCCTTACAAACCCTAAGATATAGAGAGAGGGGTCCTAAAGGATCATAAGGGGTGATAAGGGGTCCTAGGACATACTAATGTATCATAAGACCCCTTAGGACCCCTTTTGACCCCTTAAGACCCCTTAGGACCCTTTTCAACCTCTTACCATACATTAAACTATGGTAAGGGATCGAAAGGGGTCCTAAGGGGTCCTAGGATACATTAATGTATCTTAGGATCCCTTAGGACCCCTTTTAACCCCTTAGGACCCCTTATCATACATTAATGCATGGTAAGGCATCCTAAGGGGTTGTAAGGGGTCCTAGGATCCCTTAAGACCCCTTTCCATGCATTAATGTATGGTAAGGGGTCATAAGGGGTCGTAAGGGGTCCTTTGATACATTAATGTATCTAAGGACCCCTTTCAACCCCTTTAAACCCCTTACCATACTTTAATGTATGGTAAGGGGTCAAAACGGATCCTAAGGGGTCCTAGGATACATTAATGTATCCTAAGACCCCATACGACCTCCTAGGAATTACCATATATGAATTTTTAGGTGTATGGTAACATGTCCTAAGGGGTCGTAAAGGGTTTTAAGGGGTCCACAAATACATTAACATACCCTAGGACCCCTAAGAACCCCTTATGACCCCTTAGGACCCCTTACCATACATTAATGCATGGTTAGAGGTTGTAAGGGATCGCAAGGGGTCCTAGGATACATTAATATATCCTAGGACTGCTTTCAACCCCTTAGAACCCCTTACCATACTTTAATGTATGGTAAAGGGTCAAAACGGATCCTAAGGGGTCCTAGGATACATTAATGTATCCTAAGACCCCTTATGACCCCCTAGGAATTATTACCATATATAGGTATATGGTAACATGTCCTAAGGGGTTGTAAAGGGTCTTAAAAGGGTCCATAGATACATTAACATACCCTAGGATCCATTAGAACCCCTTATGACCCCTTAGGACCCCTTACCATACATTAATGCATGGTTAGGGGTCGTAAGGGATCGTAAGGGGTCACAAGGGGTCCTAGGATACATTAATGTATCCTAGAACCCCTTACGATCCCTTGTCATGAATTAATGCATGGTAAGGGGTTGTAAGGGGTCTTAGGATACACTAAGGGGTCATAAAGGGTCTTAAAGGGTCCACATATACATTAACATACCCTAGGACCCCTTATGACCCCTTAGGACCCCTTACCATACATTAATGCATGGTTAGGGGTCGTAAGGGATCATAAGGGGTCCCAAGGGGTCCTAGGATACATTAATGTATCCTAAGACACCTTACGATGCCTTACCATGCATTAATGCATGATAAGGGATCCTAAGGGGTCCTAGGATACATTAATGTATCCTAGGACCCCTTATGACCCCTTACCATGCATTAATGCATGGTAAGGGATCCTAAGGGGTCGTAATGGCTCCTAAGATAC
>MU226251.1:1186489-1201173 GCA_018584345.1 Thuja plicata
GAGAATCCTAAACTGATCCATGGTGCCAAACAAGGTGGAGAACTTGTCCCACATATCCCTGGGTGTAGTCAGACCATCCAGGTGGAACAACAACCCATCTGAAATGTTCATGGCAATGAGGCCCATTACCTCATCCATCCTATTTATGTGCATAAGTGCCTCATAAGGCCTCTGAAGGACTGGTTGAATCACATCCATGCAGGACCATAAACCTTGTGACATGAGGAGTCTGGTCATGTGTGGCTTCCATGTGTGGTAGTTGTGAGGTGTCAGTCGGGCCACAGAGGGGTCCGACATTGGAAGAAGAATAAGATGGAAGTAGAAGGGTATTTCTGAAGGAAATTGCAGAAAGTAAAATGCACCCCCCCACAATGTATAATTCTATCCCCTGTGCACCACAAATTATCAACTACTGAAAGCACAGAAAAAAGGGGAGAAAAACCTGAACACCGGATGCAGAGTGGAAGGAAAGCAAAGCCTCAACTTCAATGCTGAAAATAGGAACTCAAACAATCAAATTAGCAAACAAAACTAGCATCATTGCGTCTGTCTCAGAAACACCTTTCCGACGATATTTTATTTTCCAAAAAAGGACACCGTATGCCCAAGATATGGGCAAAAAACCACAGGTACCTCCAAAAATATGCTCACTGGAAAAAACTAGTCATGCAAATAAATTTGACGGCCAAACGCCCGTCACCTGGTTGCGGGTTTAAATTTGACGGCTGTCACATTCGCCGAAAAAAATTTCTGACTGCCGGAAAAAATAAAGTTGCCGGAAACTTTTTAAAAATACCCGCCAGAAAAACTTTGCCGGCAGCTGACGTCATAGGTGACGTCAGCACTGTGCTGTGTTGCGGGCCGGTGGCGGCTAGGCGGCGACGCCGGAGGCAGAGGCGGCCGGGTGGGGGCGGGCGGTGGGTGGGCCGGGCGCGGGCGGCGGCCGAGCGGCCGGTGGGCGGCGTCGGGCCCGGGTGGCGGCGCAGTGGCCCTGGGTGGCGCACTGGCCAGCAGCAGCGAGCGTGCGGCNGGGGGGGCCGGGGCGCGGGCGGCGGCCGAGCGGCCGGTGGGCGGCGTCGGGCCCGGGTGGCGGCGCAGTGGCCCTGGGTGGCGCACTGGCCAGCAGCAGCGAGCGTGCGGCGCGCTGGTGGCGCGGGCTGGCAGCACCCAAAAAGTGCTCAAAAAGACCTTTTTAAATTATTATTTTCGAGTTTTTGTCTCGATTTTTGAGCCGTACGGCCCTAGGAGGCCAAAAAAATTTCCCTGTGGTCACAGAGGCCAAAATAGTCAAACTTTATATGATTTTTTACTCTCCCGGGCCTTCTAAACGCAATGGCAGAGTCCGTTTTGGCTCAAATGACTCTAAAAATTTGCAACCCTCCAAATCCAATATAGAAAACACCAGAAAACCCCAGAAAGAGAGGGCTTGATCCACAGCTCCAAAAAACTTGAACACGCTGCAGTAGCAAGGCTCTGATACCATGTAGAAACTGATGAAATATCATATTCAACTCCAGGATCCAGCTGCATGCAAAAAACCTGTTACAAGAGAGAAGCAGAAGGAGGAAAAAGCAGAACTCAGAAGTTACTCAAAATGAGAGCAAAATTATAATCTGAATTAATTCACGACAATTACAAAGTTCAACCTTAAAAAGGTGAACGAAACCCTTAAAGGTAAAAGGTAAGTTGCACATTATTAATTAATAATGCACCTAAGTGAAGCTTAAGCAACTAGAGTAATAGGAACTTATATAATTAAATCAATATGATTTAATTAATAAGCGTAAGGTAAGAATACTCTAACATGCACCTCATCCTTCTTATGCATATTATCAATAACCTTTTGAGATATCAACCATCTTTTTGCATATAATGCCTTATGTGAAGTTCGAGCACGGGCTCCTGACATCCATTGCATCATTTTCTTTTGTTTCTTGCATTCAGCTATATACACCTGTCTATTTGCACACAAAATACCACTCAATTTATTAGGTCATCAAATCATATGCACCAATTAATGTTTGTGAGTGAATGTAAGATAACATTCACTCATGAATATTGGTTGGTTTGTGTTATTTGGTGAACTCATAGGTTGATCTAATCATGAAAAAGGTTTCTCAGATGGTAATACTAAGTCCCTTTTCATTCAGATATCTGATTATATAGAGAAGAATAACATATATAAAAGTGATCATACATAGCAAAAGGTTTCATGTTCAGAACAAGTCCCTTTAATACTATTCTTCAGATATTATAGATGAATGTTTTCTCATTACATTAATTTCATCAAATTGATATGTTGTTTTCAGAAAGATTGATTGTGTGTTGTTTATGTTCCATGTATTGCTTAGATCCAACTTGATCTAATATATTTTTCACCATGATGCAGGTAAACCCTAAGAAGACCTATATGCAGATGAAGATGGACTATGAAGACCTAGGACCTGATATGCAACCAGCAATGGAGACCTAATATGCAAGCATAAAAAAAAAAAAACCACAAGGCAATGTATGGGACCTCTACTCTATACTTTCAATTATGCCTTTTATTCTACAATGTACTATTGTTTAGACATGAAAAGAAAGATGAAATAACTTTTGTATAATACATTCAGCTTGAATGCACAATGTAATTGATCAAAATTGTAATTTAAAAATTCTGGAATGTGATCAATTCTTAGAGTACAAAATGACAATTTCTAAAAATGAATGTAATTACAAAATGTTGATTAATAATACCTGAAGGATACTATTAATGGGACTCCTAAAATGCAATCTCTTCCTATTTATGATTATTTTGATGCATTTTGAAAATTAGGATAACAATGACAACACAAAATAATTCATATACACACAGATTGTCAACTTGCCAACAATCTCCCCCTTTGTCATTAATGGCAACAAAGGAATGTGGCCAAGTTGTTTTAAACTTTGACTTAACAACAAAAACTGTATATTATGACTTTGGCTATATAACATACTCCTTATATACATACATACATTACTCCCCCTTTGACATTAATGATAAAGGTGTCAAAATTGTGAGTCACTAGGTACTTACTCCAAGTACACATCTGGATAAGCCATTTGAAGATTCTTGATCTCTTGTTGCCAGAATGCCTTCACTACATCAACTGTCTGAAGATGGGCGCATAAGGCATATGTAATATTCTCCATCTTTGTTAGATCCATACAGGGTCCTTGATCATAGGTGGAAATGGTTGCATCTATCTATTTGATGTTCTCGTTCAAAATAGCTAAGGAGGGCGCTAGTGCACTTCTTAGTTGGGTCTACCTGATCCTTATCTTACTAATCTCCATCTTAGCTTTTTCAATCTTGTCTATCTGCCCTTGATAGATATTGTTGCAGATATTGATGTCTTGGGATGATGTTTCAAGTGATTGGCTTATGTTATCAACTAAGATATCTGCCTCCTCAATATTTTTGATGTGCTCAGAGGTGAGTTTGCCTCTGTCCATGCAATTTGCTATTAATTTCCTTCATTTTGATGCCAACTCTTTTAGAATAGTCTGACCAATCTTCAATGAATTGAGATATAAAGAGAAGTTCTTTACTAATTCATCCAATCTTTCTTTTTTGTAATTTTCTTCTGCAGTTCTAGTAGCAGAGTCTACTAAACTTGTGAAGTGTGCTTTGAAGCTTGCTAAGATGCTATCAACATCATCAACTCACTGAATTTTAGCCACTTTATTATATGCAGGCGCTAACTCATTCAATATGTTCACTGACTTCAGAAAGATAGGGTTTCTCATAACTTGTTTCTCTTTGGCTTTCTCCATGGCTAAGACATTGATCTTGATCAAATCTTCTTCTCCCCATGCATCTAGGCTTGCTGAGTCAGGGGTTAAACTTGACAACAATGAAGTTGATGGATGAATAGATGGAGTGAATATAGAATTTTGACTAGTATCCATACATTCACTTTTCACTGGGATCTCCATAATAGGTGGTTCATTAGATTTATTGTATTCCTCATTATTCAAACCTGTTGAATCTTTAAGAGGAGCTTCATCTTGTTGTAGGGAAACATTATCTGTCCATACCTTCTTTGTCTCTTCAGTGCTGAAAAATGATCTTTCAAATTCGTCCATGTCATTATGTGAAGCTTTCATGGATATCTTAACATCATTGATTAAAATGGTCTCTTTTAAATGTTTGGTTGTGTCAGAAGGTGATGAAACTGTGGGGGTTGAATCCTGTGGACCTGTCATAGGCGCATTTGCAACCACTGATTCTTTATCCTATTTGGGAGAGATTGGAGTTACTTTAGCTATATGTGACGTATATGGATACATGTACCTATCCAAAAATACTTGCTCAAATGCTTTCCAAGTCTCTTCACCAACCAGTTCATACTCTTTGTTCATTATATGAAGAGTTCTTGTTTTGGTTCTAAGATGAGGTTTTACCAAATCCAACAATAAAGCTTTCTCATCATGTGAGAAAATAGTGAGAAGACTATTTAATGTTTCTTCTCTAATCCTCATATCTTCCTCTATTGCTTGTCTCTTCAATAGGTCTAGTATGTTCCATACTTTGTCTGGTATGATTGTCTTGAGTTCCAATACTGTCCTCTTAAACTTGATCATATGTGAGATAATCACAGAGTGAATTTCTGATTTATCTATCTCTTGGTACTTGTCATAGACAGTTTTAATAGAGTCTAGTCTTCCTTCATTAACAATTCTATTCCTTAAGACTGTCAGACTAGGTCTGAATCCTACCTCAGGAGGGGCTTGAGCGTTCTTTACTTTGCTCCTTGTTGTTCTTGAGGATGGGTGACCTGTGAAATATTGCTTCCTTCTTCTGGTCAACTTTATTGGTACTGATGGTAGAGAGGAATCCAAGTCAATAGTAGTTGATGGTGCAAATGTACCTTCATCAAATTTCTTCTTCTTCTGCATCTTGATCCTGAATGTTTTGATCTCCATGTCCATAGAATCCTTTACACTACTTTCTGATGTAGCTTTTAGTAAAATTTGTGACATAGTGGGTTTTCTCCTGTCTAGGTAAAGATTAGAGACTTTACCAACAATGTGGAAGTATAGGTAGATGATCAAAGAGACAAATCTGAATATTTTGCTCTTGTCATCTTTGATAGCTCTTATATTCTCAATCAGTTGTGCGTGCAATATCTCACAAAGTTTATACTGTGTATTATCTCTTACCATCCTTATTGTTGCTAGAACTGTTGTTGCGGATACACTATTGAGTTTGCTAGCATGTTGGAACTTGTAGCCGAGTATCATGGTGATGATTTTGATATCATCCTCTTTAATAGGATCAACAGTCATCCCGCACCTATCACTTCTTGATAAGCATGCTTGTTCAACTTTTTTATTTACATCTTTACCAGTGGGAAGAACTGGTCCAACCTTAGGGAGTCTGGTCATTTCGTGAATAAGATCAGTAGTAATGCGGACAGGAACTTTACCAATCCAATACAAATAATCATGTATCCTACTAAGTAATATTTTGAGCCATTCTGGTTCATAGAACTCATGCGCGTTTGAATACTTGAAGATAGGGTTATCAGCGAGATGTGAGAATTCATCCTTGAATGAGTAGTCTCGTTTCATCATTGATGCCATGAGCATTGTTATGCTATTATCCCCAATAGTTTCCTTCTTACAATAGATGTAAGCGCGAATGTCCTCTACATGCACGAATCCTAGCAGAGTCTTGGAGAATGCCCCTTCTACATCATCTAATATAGACTTGAATGGATGCTTCTTAAACACATATCTCTTCTTCTCAGAGATTTCAAACATTGTAGGAGTAGCCATTACTTATTTGTTGCTTTCTTAAGTAGGGTTTCCAGAGATTTTGAAATGACGCGCCCGCTAGGGTTCTGTTTCAACTTTGATTCGTCTTGATAATCAACCAATTGGTTTATCCTTCAACACTTTGATGCTAACTATTGTTGCGCTCTCTGAATTCTCAATCTTGAAAGCAAAGTGAGGATAAAAAATTGTTTACTGACTTATATAAAAGTTACTGCATTTAATGCTCGAAGCCATAACACGGTTAACATAGAGAATTTCAATATTTGCTTCTATCACTGTTCAAGCTATGCATCCATGCATACTTCCTCAATTCGTTACCAAATACATGAATTCATAGGCGCATACTCAGAAGTGAGTATACCAGCCATGCAGGGGTTCAGAGCTAGAATAGCTCCCCCTAAGACCATGAGGGTCATCTAACCAAAAGTAGAAGGTGCGTCCACTATGGATGTATCTACTACCTTGTTCTCATAATTATCTTTCTTTACTTCAACCCATATTTTACCTAAATCTTTTTTAGATTGTACAAACTTGACTTCACCAGATTCTTCAAATAAAGATTCTTTAGGCTTCTCTTATTTTTGAATTCTGGATCTACAGAACCTTGAGATGTGTCCAGCTTTGCCACATGAGTGACAAATGATTGGAAGTATATTGATATTTTTTATCATATTGCACTGCTTGGCTATGTGTCAATTATAATTACATATCTGACATGTAATGTTTTGATAGTTTCTCTGAGGTTGATTTCTTTGATTGTGTTGATTCAAATTTTTTTGATTCTGTTGTGACTGATTTCTTTGACTTGTTTTGCAGTGAATAGCCCTGTGACCAGATTTATTACAGAAGTAACAATAGCCATTGAAACGTCTTACCTCTTTACAATCTCTTATCAATTGTCCATGCTTGTTACAAGCATAACAAGTTCTGTTAACTTTCTTGAGTTCATCTTTAGGTGGTTCTATTTTAGTCTCTGCAAGATTCTTAGTTTTCTTTGCCTCGGTAGATATCTATTGTGCTTTGTTTCTTTCTTGCATTGAATTGATTTCAATTTGAGCTACACTATATCCAACACCAGTAGTATCACCTTTTAGCTTTTGTGCATAAAGTTGTGATTAAATTAGATCAGAATTTGTGTGTAGTTTGTCAATCTTATATTTTGATTCTATTAATTCAGATTGTATCTTTTTCTTGATGTTTTCCAACTCCAAGATTTTCATGTTTGCTTGTATAAGTTCATCATCTAATTGTTTACTCTCTTTGGTCTTTTCTTTAATAGCAGTTAGGCTATCTGTAAGTTGTTCATTCAGATCTTCAATCTTATCTTTCAAAGACATGTTTTCTTCATTCATCTTTTTGACCATTTTTCCCAAATCATTTGTGGAGCAATCTTTCAAATATTTTCTTAATTTCTTGATAAGCATTTGGGAGCAATCAACTTTTAGTTTTAGCTCTTTATTTTCTTTTTTAGATCTGTCAAGATCTTCAAGGGCTGCTTCAAGATTCTTTTTCAGATTTTTTGCTTCAACTGAATCCATGATCTCCTCAAGTGGTTAAACTTTCTTTCAGAGGACCAGAGCTCTGATACCAATTGTTAGAAACACTGAGAGGGGGGGTGAATCAGTGTTTGTATATTAATTATAATTCAGCAACTTTAAACTTGAATCAAATAGATAAAAAAAAATGAAGCACAACATAATAACTCATAACACAAGATATGATTACGAAGAAATCTTGATCAGAGGAAAACCCCGGTGGGAATTAGTACCCACAAATGATTGTACTAGTATAATGAACCTGTTAAAGTTCATTTGCCCTGTTAGGAGTTGTCTTTACAATTCAAGTACAATGGCCCTATTAGGATTCTTTACAAAAACCCTGTTAGAGGTGGTTGGCTCATTGCCAGAGCTCACTGCTCAATAAGGTGAAGGCTACAACCTTCAGATAACTAATATACACTATATCAAAAATGAACTGCTGAAATGATACTGTTGTCTGATCAGTTTCATTTATGCGTTGATGCTTTAATCTCTTGTATACTTCTACTTCATACTAGTTTTCTCATATTTATCTTCTGATTAACTTATTTTCTTCTTCTTTTCGACGACACCCTAATACAAAAATGCATGTCTAATATATATACATGCCTGAATAGACGCGACTAAAAACAAGACCTTAGTCAGCCCAAAAACAATATATACAATGCTTCTAAACAAATTGGCTGAAGCGTGTTTACAATAATGTTTAAGATATCTTTACAAACTTATTACAATAGGCACATAGCCTTTACAAAACAAAATATTATGCGCTAATCCACAAACTAAGGTCGGCTTCATACTCTATTTTATGAACTGTTAGTGCACTTAATTTTCTTGTAACTTCTTCGTACTTTCATTTTGTATCATGCGTGTATAGGGTAAGCTAAACAACATATCATAGAGCTTAAGTATGAACATGCATATCTTGACTCGATCGTACACACGTGCGTTGGTGCTCTGATCAACTGAATAACTTTGTACTGTTCTATTTTTTTGTACTTAGTCAATTTTTCTCTTCAAAGTTTATTGTCAAAACTTCATATGACTTTGTTGCCATAATGACAACACAAAATAAGTCATATACACACAAATTGTCAACTTTCCAACAACTTCATTCCTGATACTAGACATCATTATTATCAAAACAAAAACATTCAAGTTTACTGATAAGATCCAAATGGCTATCGACTTAGTTGGTTTAGTGAATCTTATCTTTCATTGATTTATCTTTGGCCATGGTCCTATGCTTCTCAAACATATCCACAAGTGATTAGAGTGTCGAGGATGGTTCATAGTCTTTTTTTGTTTTGATTAAGTAAAAATAGGTTTTGAAAGGACCCAAAACCTTGTACAAAAGTAGGAAAAGATAAGGCAATGAGAGAAAAAATAAACTACTATGGTGTACCACCAAACAAGCCAAAGGGAACAAAATATTGTTCCCACCTAATGGAGCAGAAACCAGAAAAAAAAAATGCAATCAAGATTTACATTTTATCCCATCCTTATGTGAATGTAAATTCATATCAAAAGAAGGCTTGGAAGACTTTAATTTCTTTCCTTTTAACTATTGTACATCCATCCTCCACCTTCTCATAAACTTGGAAATCCATAGGAGGGACAGGGACAAGGACAGCATCAGTCCCCTTTTAACCCCTTGGAGAAATAGGAATAGCAGGAACCACAACACCTACAGAAGTGATAGTTGATCCAGAGATAGCATCAGCACTCCGAACAGGAACAACAGTAGCAACACTTGAAAGGATAGCATCAACAGTCTGCAAGGTTGCATCCGAAACAACATCAGTAGCACCAGCCTTAGTGTGATCATCCTGAGAGGAGAAAAAATTTGAACCCCCATCCTTAGAAACTTTACCAACCATATAATGGTGGCCAGAAGCCCCCAACCACCAAGAAGGTGATTTCTTCGTTTTAACCTTATCAGATAAGCACCGCGCAGAAATATGGCCAATCATATGGCATTTCTTGCATCTGAACGGGATGCCCTCACAATCTAGATTCTAGATCCAAGAGCCCCTAGGGGAAGCCAAAGTAATATTCTCTGGGAGACCCTTAGAAACATCAACCTCCACAAGGATATGAGCATACGTCATATGAAAAACTTCAGAGGAGTCCAGATCAACCATCTGGAAATACCCAATAGCCTTCCCAACAAATTCCAGAATAGAATCCATCCAAAGATGAAGGGGAATATTCGGGAGCCTTACCCATAAGGGTATTTTATTGAAGGACTCAGTAAGAGGATCGAATTTCTGAAGCCAGGGTTTGTCCATCAGGGGGAAACGCTCCTCCCAAGAGAAACAACTATCACACAAAAAATTTCCTATCTTCAGCATTTTCAAACTTAGAAATAAAAAAAAAACCTTAGCCACAAGGTAAATCTGAACGGCATCAGATAAAATGGGTTCACAATGTTTGGATATCCAAGCATGTAAGTCTGATAGAAAGGGCCAAAAACCCCTGAATCTAAAGATAGCAGCATTAGAGGAGAAATCCTCCGTATTTGTAAAGATTTCATCTACTATATCATATTCTAGATTAACCACAATATGATCACTTACAAAGACAAGTTGCATAGAAGGAGAACGGAGGCCCCCTCTCCCAGCTGAAGGCACAGCACCATTGATATTTTCTTCAAATGTTGCAACATCTGCATAAGAGACCGTAGTCCCCATAACTGTAGAGGATGTCGCCAACACCCGCACATCTCCCCCACCAAGAGTAGCCACACCCACACAGGCAGGAGATTTAAAACCTAACAGGTGAGAGATAGCAGTGGCAGCGGCACTTGACATTTTTGGAGCAGCATCGACAGATATTTTTAGGAATATTCAAATACTAAAATATGTTTTTATAGTCTTTTGTTGTTATCTTCTATTTGTAGAATTTTTTCATTAAGTTAAAGGGAAAATATGTCTCGGGTGTCTGTGTTGGCATGTTTAATTTAGGCAAAGATCATTATGCTTGTGACTGTCACACATATCTTGACCATTAACATACAACATTTCAAAATGAATGGAAAAATATTATTATGTTTATGATTGTCACACACGCCTCAACCATTACTATACAACATTTCAAAATGAATGGAAAAAGATCATTATGCTTATGACTGTCACACATACCTCGACCATTAATATACAACATTTCAAAAAAAATAGAAACATTACTTGTCTACAATGTGTATGTTTTAACCAAGGATAGCATTATCACCTTGGTTTTATATACCTTGGTGTTAATCATTTATTTACCACATTAATAACACTTTACTTATATGCAATGTGTCTGTTTTAACCAAAAGAATGGCATTATCACCTTGGTTTTATATACCTTGGTGCAAAACATCCATTTACTAGATTAATAACGCTTTGAGATGATAAAGTGCATTTAAGAAAGCTAAACATCACCACTACTAACTATTCTTCACTTTTCTTACCAATTTCTTCTTCCATCTAACTTTTCTTCTGGTAGTTCTTAATTTCTTCTAGTATTTTATTAAACAAATTTAATTATTTAATCATAATTTCCAGTCTTTTATTAAACAATTTTAATTGTTTACCTTACAATTCTTCCACAATTAAACAAACCTTTTAATCGTTTATCTTAACTAACTTCTAGTATTAAATAATTATTTAATCTATTTTCCCAATCCTCGTAATTGAAACCATGTTGCTTATCACTTAATTTCCATCTTCTTTCCATTTTCAACCCCACCTATGGAAAATAAATAGTTTATTTATTTTAGCTGGACTCTTACTTTCCTCCACTTTTGAGATAGAATAACTTACTTCACTCCACTTTTTCTCAACTCATCTTCCAAATTCGAATGGAAACTTTAAGTATCATTCAATCTTATATGTTGATTCCTCATTTTTTCCACCTACAAATCTTCTTGTCACCATTATCAATCAATAGCTTTCAATTATGTTTATGTATTAAATGGAGTGTTTTGTTTACATTTGCTCGCTTGTTATTTTCATTTCCATTTGATTTCTCTATTGTGTAAATTAGATTTATTTTCATGAAATTGTTTTTCGCATTTCCATTTGATAGATCATGTTTATTTGCATGAAATTGTGAATTTTCATGGTGGTCTTTATATTTATGCATTTTCCCCCTAAATTCCTAGACAATACAACAACCATGAAGCATTTTTTAAGACATGGAGTTCAAGGGAAAATTAACCCATAATGATAAAATAACAATGTAAACAGTTGTTGTTAATCAATTGATGAAGATCTAATGGAGATGATAAAGACCGAATGATATCGAGTATCATGATTGTAGAAATGGTTAAATCAGTTGTTGTTTTGTCATTAATGTCAAGCAATTAATTAATTGATTTTCATTATGTTGCCATATCTTAAGAGAAGAAGTTAAATGGGTGACAAATGACAATGATGAAGTAATGATGATACAGTTGTTTGCTACTATATATTTGATGTTATCAAATCGGTACAATTGATTGATTAAGTTGGAAACTACAAAGAGTTAAAATTATGACTAAAAGAGTTACTTTACCGAGCTAGACAGAGTTAGTCAGTAGAATGATATGTGAGTGTCACAGTTACCAAACACCGAGTGAAATTCAAGCACCGAGCACCGAAGATGAGTTAGACACTGAACAGTGAATGAAGACAATTATTGAGTTGCAAAGCAAGTTTTACCAAATACAGTTTATTGATTATAAATTATGATAAGATCAAATTTAATGTGAAGCAATGATGAGCTGGATGAGGATATGAATTAAATGAAAATTGTTAGAAGATCTATAAACGTGAAAAATCAATTAGAATATCTAAGGCAAAGATCAACTGGCTAAACCGAATTGTGAGAGTTCCAAGAAAGCAAAGTTCCAAGGTGAAAGTGAAATGGTTTACTGAGTTGTGAATTATGAAGAAGATGATCGAACGACAGAGCGCAAATGATGGAAAATATAATTAAGGTGATTAAGAGGAAAAAGTGTGTCTATATAAAGAATGAGAAATTAACAAAGAGTAATGTTGCTGGCAGAATTGAACAGAGAAGAAGAAGCTGAAGAACATCATTTACCGAAAAGAACAGAGAAACAGAGATTGAAGAACCTACAGTCTGAGAAAGAGATCAATGGAGTATGTGATGTCAGTATTCAATTGAGCATAAAGGATTTGACACAAGCAAAGGTAGTTGCTATATTTACAGATTAAAATTTATTGTTGCTTATTAGTATTTGTAACAGAGAAATCTCGTAACTAAGTGGATTTAACCGTCTTATTTATAAAACCTAGACTTAGGTGACATTCCAAAAGAGTGTTTAAAGACCTCTAACAAGACCACTCCTAACAGGGTGAAAATCTTAATAGATCTGAGGTAAATCCCCTAATAGGGTCACATTTAGCAAATGTATTTGTAATCTTTAACAAGATAAGTTCTTAGCCGAGTGTACTTCAGAAGCGTACATTTGTATTCTAGGTCACAATTTCCATAGAGATTTTTTCCAAATTGGGTTTCCTCATTAAATCTGGAGTTAATCTAATGTTACTAAATTTGAATGATTGATTTACATATATGAGATGTATTATTGTTTAAGTTATTAAGTTGATTGGTGAATTGGTTACTACTGTGTTCAGTGTTACCGAGTGATTCGGAGAGTTTAATTTTAAGTGTTTAAGTTTGATGTTGTTATCATGAAGAAATTGATGCAATTTTGTAATTTAAAAATCTCCCACATCTATAGAGAAGGAAACATGGTGGTAGACACATTGTCCAAGTTAGCAATAGGTAAGTGATGAGGTGGACCATTTTTTGGTGAATTGAGGGAAGTTGATGTGTCATGATTGAGGTGGAAGATGACACATGACACAAATGACATTCAATATTTAAATTTGGAGGCATAACATGTGTTGATGTGACGTGACTTCCAATCCAAGGAGGTTGGATAGCAACTTGGCATGGCCGAAAGGACTGCTAATGAATGCTCACTTTGTCTGAGCATTTCTCATATACAAATGGTATTGATTACATTTCCTTCGCATTGGTTGTTTTGGAGGCGTCTCAAAGAAGTCTTGGTTCGATGGAAGCAAATTTCCATTTGGATGCCTCAAAAGAACAAATGGCCTTTTAGGCTCGAATTTCGACGAAGAGATTGAAGAATGTTTTTACGACTAACAATCCATTCTTCCTCATTATGGTTCGTGGTCTTTTTGGAATTGATTTCTTAATTACAAAATACAAATGGCGCATAATTACAGACATTTCTTATTTGTTCTACGCCTGAGGGTGGGAATTCAGCAATGTGTACATGGTTTGTAGGGTGGTGACACGATGTGTTCACAAGTGGAGGAAGAACCTTGAATTTTTTCTACAAGTTGCAGAAACAGATATTGGGTTCAGAATGCAAAGAGGAATTTGGATACATGTCCCAAGGTATCCTTTGTATCTCCACCCATTTGTAGTAAAACATGCCTTAGAAAATAGGGTTGCAAGAAGGGAAGACACAAAACATGTGGAAGGTTCTATGTGAATACACCGAGGATTGGAAGAAATTTCTCCTGTTTGGACAATATAGGGAAGAATTTGACAAGTTTGTGTTGAGGTTTCAACTGGCAGACTATTGGATAGTCCTAGGGGTTCACAATGAGGTGCAACGAGCAGGATAGAATCATCGTGCAAGGGAAAGGTATGGAAAAGAGGAAGGCGAAGGATTGTTGAATCAGAGGTGGATCGGGGTGGCTTTCCAAGCCAATGGAACCAGTGCCGAGGAAGGATGTGTTATGACTGTAAAAAATTTTGATGGTTTTGAATCCTACTCTTATTTTTGCAAAGTTTTAACCACTGGTTCTTAAACCCTAGTGGCTTTGTTCTTAAACCTTGGTTCATTTCATGACAAAAACCCTAAGTCTTGGTATTTTTTATAAATCGATGTTACTTTTTCCAATAACTTAAGTCTTTATCTCATGTGTTTAAAGTCATCGTGTGTGGGGCCCTTTTTTATTTAACATTTCCTAATTCCTAGCGGGGTCTAAATTTTTTTTTCCTCAGTTTAAAGTCCCCACGACATTTTACCTGTTTCCAAAGTGTCGTGCAAGTCAATTTTCATCTAATGGCAGGCGTGATCCCTCAAATACAAGATGCAGACTTTTTATTCATTAAGGCGTCGCGCTCGGTCATCGTGTGTTCATCTTCAAACCATGGAGCCCTCTCTTCCTTGTTAGAGTAATCTTTAGTTATTACTCTTTAGTGCTTAAGTTTCACTTAGGCAGTTTCTATTTCTGATAGTTTCCCTTTTAGGGCTTCGGTATCCTTTATAAGGAATCACCGCTTAGTTTTATTCAAGGAGTT
>MU226251.1:1203147-1236316 GCA_018584345.1 Thuja plicata
ATTATTCATTTCAACATGATGTCTCCTCTGGCCTTTTGGCCGCCATAGCCATTCTTCTGTCTTCTCTCTTCTGTCTGCTTCTTCTTCTTTGTAACAGCTTTGCATGCAGGTGTTCTTGGGAAGATTGCAGTTTAGCAATCTTAACATTCCTAAGTCAGCGGTGAATTAAAGATAAGAAAAATTCACTTTAATCTAACGGCTGGCACATTTCCTCAATCAAGAAATGCACGATGGTTTATCATTGAAGCGTCGCACCTAAAGGACACATGGAGATAGTGGGACCTGGGCAGAGATAAAGTAAAATTAAAGTTAGATCAGATCTTTTTTATCTAACGGTGATCGCATTGCCTTAATCACAAGACGCAGTCTCTTTATTCATTAAGGCATTGCGTCGTGCTGCCAAGTGTCATTTCTAGATTGTGGGGCCAGCGTCTTCCGAGCTAAGGTAGTTGTAAATCACGGACAAATCAAAGTTGATACAACGATGGGTGAAATCTCATGAAGTATAGATAATCGATTGATACTCATTAAGGCATTGCGCCTATATGACACATGTCTTTGGCAGGGCCAGACTGGGGTCGAAGGTAAGGTAAGCATCGAGTTGATCAGATTTAATCCAACGGTCGGCACATTGCCTTCAAGAAAAGTTGCAGGGGGTATATTCATTGAGGCATTGCGCCTAGTTGCCACGTAGAACTTGGTGGGTCTAGCCTAGGGTTAATGGTGAAGTTAAAGCAGGTCATATTTGTTTTGATCCTACCATTGTCACAATGCCTTAAACAGAAGATGCAAGGTGGTTACTCATTGCGGCATTGCAACTAGGCGACAAATGGCAGAAGAGGTCAATGTTGCAGTTAGTTGGTGATTAACCACTAACGATCTGGGTCACAAACTTGTCGGTCAATATGGCAGTTAGTGAAAAAGGTTTGTGAGTATGCGAGGTGTCGCCATGTGTCCAGTCTGAGATTTTGGGGCCTGCAGTTTCAAATCCAAAAGGTGAGGTTAACATGTAGTTTAGTTAGATTTCATCGGACGGCCAACGCTTTCCCTCAAACATAAGATGCACGAGGATCAGATATCAAGGCATCACGCCTTGTAGACATGTAGCATATTTTTTAATGACTCAAAGTGCATTAATGCTGAGAAGTGATATTTGAGGGTTTCTGATTAGATTTTCAAGACTTTTGTTAACCCTAAAGGATTGTTCTCCAACATCCCGAGGTGAATGGTGATTGCAGATCAGATTGTATATAGAAAGGTGTATCAGCTTGTCGTTGGGTCTGATGCATGTTGTCTTTCATGTCTTGTTAGGGTTTGATTGTTAGTTTTTTTCCCTAAATGATCCAAGGCTTGTGGAAATCCTTGTTCTATAAAAGGATTTCCAAGATCATTTAATAGGGGTTGAAAACTTGGGGAAGTATAGAAAGCATTAAATTGCGTACTTTTTCCAGTGAGAGTATAGCAAAGATAATTTGAATAAGATTAGTGAGAGTATAGAAAAGATAATTTGAATCTGATTAAAACAAGAACCCAGCTCTTGATACTTAATATAAGTTTTCCTTGTTCAAGTCTCTCCTTTGTGTTTATTTCTTGAGTTGTGAAGTCTTCTGATTCATTGCATAGAGTTTATCTGTGTATGTTGTTGTTCATCAGTTTTGATCCAGGATCAAATTAAATGATGCTATAAATAAACATAAGTTGATTTGATGTGCACAAGGATTTTATAAGAAGTGTATGGTCTGAGATGCTTGTATTTATGACTCTGAACCTTTGATCATAAATTAGTATTTCTATGATGATACATGTGTGTTTGGTTGTTGTTTTTCATGGTGATTGAGAGTTAATGAATGTTTGGTTATCATTTAGTACTTTCTTACCATTATCTTCTATTAAAATCTAGAATGAGTTGTAAAGTGTTGTGTATTAAACTAGATTAGATACACCCGCCTTGTCTTGCAGATCCAGAAGTGCAAAGAGCAGTCTTGTCCCTATAGTTGGTCCAGTTACCTTAAATCTTTCCATATTTGGAGCTAACCACTCTTAAAATCCATCTCAAGGTATATTGGTAGCTTTCAAATAATAAATATTTTAAAACACCAACATGACGCAAATACATTGAGGGTGAGCAAGGTTGGTGCCACCAACAGACGCAGGTCCGTCAAACTCCAGGTTGTGAATCCTCATGTGGGTCAATTTTTTGTGGTATTTTTCTGTCTTGTCAAATATGTGATGTCACATTTAGATAGTTGCAGAGATTCATTTTGAGGTAGGGTTGTCTTTGTATAGAAAGGGTTGTTAATGGTCACAAGTCTATATATGGACAAATTTTTTGATGTGGGTAGTTGCATGTTTTTATGGTATGTGGAGTGATAGGATTCGAAAGGTGGTTATACATTGTCAACTAAAGCTTGGAATCAGAAGCCTCGAACAATCAAATGACCATCATTTACATCCTTCCACCAAGTAACACCACCTTTGCAACGTAAAAGAAAATAGTCGATAGCCACATGTCTAGTAGAGAAGCATCACCAACATCAAAAAGGGGAGGCCCTCAAAATCTAGCAATTGAGAAGGCATGTCCCCAACCATGAGCACCACATCCCCCAAACATGGTGTGAGGATATCCATGCCAACTAAAATGTGAGTGAAGGTAAAGATGACCAACGAAGTTGTAGCCTTGTCCCCCTTCACAAAATGGCCAAAAGAGTTACTAATGGCCTCAAAGAAAGAAATCCCCAATAATAGAGTGGAAGATTATGGATACAGATCTATATAAGACACACATTGAGTGGTTCAATAAGAGGGTTGAAGCAGAATTTTCAAGGTTTGGCTAAAAGAGAGTGATTCCTCCAAACCCACAACTTGCTCAAAACCAAATCACAATCTTAGAAAAGAAAATGTAGCAATAAAATAACTCTTTTTCACAAGGGAAAAGCTCTCAATGTAGACTAAGGGTTTCCAACAACTTGTTACCGAGATGCACAAGCAATGGACCAAGATTTCAACCTTTAGATGAATGATAGCAACAAATTTGGCAACATGGGCATAGCTCTGTCCACCACCAATAGTAAATATTAGGGGGGAACCACATCTATGACCACCTAGAAGCAAAAACCCCTCCACCTCCAACACCAGGATCTACAGCACCAACTGAAGCCTCCAACCCAATCAAAGAAGAGGCAAATAGACAATAGGACACACTCAAACAAGGCAGGATAAGGGGCCACAATATATGGTGTCTCCAAAACAAGCCAATGAGAGGGCCAAAAATTTCAAAATTTTCATTTTATATTGATGTTGATTCAGCTTTGTCTTTCGATATTGGCACTTACAATATAATTTATTGCATGTATTAAAGAACATTTGAAATAAACATTGGAGTGATGTCAAAAAAGTGTCATAGAATGTGTTCTCAAGTTAAAAAAAACCTTGAGAATGGGAATAATACATTACCTAAAATAGGTGTAGTCCAGGAAGTGGCCCTTTATTATTAGCTAAAAATGAGAAATCCAACCATATGTTTTGGGTTTCACTCAGCAAACCCAAGCACACCTTTCAAATAGGCCAAAAAAAAATCAAATAAAAAAAATGTAGTGCAAAGTGAGGAATCTAGATAGCTGTGTTCTCAAGTAAAAAAACCTTGAGAATGGGAACAATACATTACCTAAAATAGGTGCAGTCCAAGAAGTGTCCCTTTATTATTAGCTAAAAATGAGATACCCAACCATTTGTTTGGGTTTCACTCAGCAAACCCAAGGAAACCAACATTACTCCAATAGTGATTATGCATAATCTGAGGGCAATTATAGCATTCTTCACACTCCTCTTAGATAGGAAGCAGTAAGTCAATTTTAGTGTTTGATTTGATGGCTTATTCTTTGTTTTTCACTAATGTAATGACTTATTGAAGTGTTGTGTTGCAGCTTGCAGGAACCACAAAATACACACATTTTTGGCACCCACCATGGGGCAGAATCTAGTTCAAGATAAACATATCCACCTGTTTTCCAGTGGCTTTGATCAGCGGCACGGATTCGACCCACTTAGTAAAATAATCAGTGGCCGTAATGATGTATTTGTGTCCACTTGAGGAATTAGCATATATTTGTCCAACCAAATCAAAGGCCCATTTCTGAAATAGACGATGTGTTATAAACAGTACAAGTTCTCTAACAGGAGCATGGATGAGATTTCCATGTGTTTGGCATTTGTGACATGTCTTTGAAAATAGAACATCTTTTTCCATCGTGGGCCAGTAATAGCCTACTCTTAGCAGTTTTTTAGCTAGTGAAAAGTCATTTGAGTGTGATCCACATACACCTTCATGGACTTCTTTCAATGCGTGATCTGACTCTCCTTGTTCTGAACACCTAAGAAGTGTACCGTTGATACCTCATCTATATAAGTTATTAGTAATGAGGACATAACGCGATGTTATCCTAATTAAGGCTCGTTTTTCATTCCTTGATAAACCATCGGGTAGAGTTTGGTCAGTTATATATGAAATGAGTTTGGCGTATCGGGATTGGTCTTGGGCATTCAAAGCACAAATTATTTGGTACTCAGGGGTATCAAAAGCTGGGTAGGATAGTTCCTCCACAAAGATGTCATAGAAGAACTGATGTTCTTCTAGTTGTAACATGGATGCCAATGTGGCCATAACATCTGCAGCGTTTTTTTTGTTCGTGGTATTTGCTAGAATGTGACGAAGACAAAATACTCCTTAAGTTCATCAACCAATTTTTTATAAGGCATCAGCTTTTCATTTGTATTCTAATAGTCTCCATTTACTTGATTAATAATAAGCTGAGAGTCACTATACACATGTAACTCTATAATCTTTCATTCCATAGCCAGTTTAAGACCATTCTCTAATGCTTCATATTCAAAAATGTTATTGGTGCATGGAAACATTAATTTGTATGCCTAGGGAATCTTGTAGCCTTAAGGAGTAATGAAGAGAACTCCTTCTCCAGAACCTTGTTGCGTGAAAGAACCATCAAAGTATATCTTCCACGGATGTTCAGTTAAATGCATTATTGTTTCATAAAGAAATTCAATTATCAGAGGTGTGTCATCTTGCAAGGGTGAATAAGCTAATTGATCTGTGAGGACTTTTCCTTTAATAGCCCTTCTATCCACATACTCAATATCAAATTTTCTCAGAATCAGGACCCACTTTGCTAGCCTTCCTGTTAATGTTGTCTTGCTTAAGAGGTATTTCAAAATATCTATCTTTGCAATAAGCTTTACTATGTGTAATAGCATATAATGTCTTAAATTTTGTGATGCAAAGACAACTACTAAGCAAGCTTTATCAATTATACTATAATTGAGTTCATAAGATACTAGTGTTTTGTTGATATAATAGATTGCTCTTTCCTTTTTAGTTTCATCTTCTTGAGCTAGCAATACTCCTAGCGATGTATCCGTAGTTGAAATGTATAGGAGTAATGGATTTTCATAAATGGGTGCCATGAGAACAGGAGGAGTAGCTAAGTACTCTTTTAATTCTTTGAAGTTATTTTCACAATGTTCGTTTCATTTGAAGGTAACACCTTTATGTAACAATTTAGTAAAAAGTTGTGCTCTGTCTGCAAGTTGACATAAATCTCATGATTGACTAGAGTCTTCCTTGTAATGTCCTCATTTGAATAATGTTGCATGGAGGAGACATTTCTAGTATAGCTTGAACTTTTGTAGGGTCTACCTCAATTCCTTTTGCTGATACGATAAACCCTAGTAGCTTTCCTGATTGAACTCCAAAGGCACACTTCTTCGGATTGAGCCTGAGTTGGAATTGTTCCATGCGATCTAATATCCTCCGCAAGTCTTCAATATGAGTAATCCTTGTTTTTGACTTTGCTAAGGTATTGTCCACGTAATCCTCCATGTTTTTATGTATCATATCATGGAATATGGTAGCCATAGCTCTTGGTTGCATTCTTTAATCCAAACGGCATAATGTTCCAGCAAAAAGTTCCCCATGTGCAGGTAAATGTGGTCTTCTCTTGGTCTTCAAGAGCAATCTTAACCTGATTATAGCCCAAGAAACCATCCATTAATGAGTACATTTGATAGCTTGTTGTAAGATCTATGATCATATCAATGTTTGGCAATGGAAAATCATCTTTAGTACATGCTTTGTTCAAGTCTCTAAAGTCTGTGCAGATCCTGATAGATTTATCTGTTTTAGATACTGGAACTACATTAGAAATTCATCCTGCATAAGTGATGATTCTTATGAATCCAGCTTTCATTAATTTTTCTAGCTTTGCTTTCACCAGTAATGCAACATGAGGATGCACCTTTCTTAGTTTTTGTTTCACCGGTTTAATCCCAGGAGCTATAGATAAATGGTGCATTATTAATTCAGGATCTAGTCTAGGCATATCTGTGTAAGACCATGCAAAGTTGATCTTTTTCTCTTTCAGGAACTCAGTGAATTGTATCTTCTCCTCTTCTAACAAGGATTGTGCTAGGTGAACAATTTGAGAAACTTCAGTTGTGCCCAAGTTAACTGGTTGTGTTGGTTCTATCAAAACTGAAGATCTTTCTGAAAAGTGCTTAGGGAGGATATCAAGAATCCCATCTTTTGGCGCCTCTAGGAGGTTTTCACCATCAGATACGTCTTTTATTTTTATTTTTTTAGAATCTGACACTACCACAACATGGTTTTAACCATCAATTCTTTTTTTCTTTTTATTTTTCAATTTGTGACTAAGAAACTTGATATCCTCCTCTGACATGTTCACGCTCCTTGCATTGGTGGAAGAAGGATAAAGTTCACAAGCATTTAGGTAACAGGTCAAAGTGTAGTCATTAGGGAAGTTCATGATAGGATTAGGATCTGAATTCGTCCAATCAATTAGGTTAAGGTTTATCAAGGATAATGAATTGGAGTTTAGCAAGGACAGCATCGCGTCAGCGTCAAAACTATTAACTGACAAGACATGTTATGTTAAGTCAACTTCTACAGCATTTAGATCATCAAGAGTTAAATCGTCATTAATAGGGTTGTTGTTAGTAATATGTGGACCTAACTCTAGCGACTCATCAGTTGAGCTTTCTTCTTCTTCTCTCAGCAAAATAGAACTCATTGCTTGTAGTCTCATAATGTCCTCTAGACCTAGTAAAACACCAGTTTCTTCATCAAGAATTCTAGGTAATGGTATCTCATCTAATTCTAGAACAACAGTAGTATCAAGGGAAGTGTTAGAACTCTCTCCTCTTTGAAGTATTGGTGCCAATTTATGAATCACATCTACTTCAATGTCCATGGAAACATCAGATAGGACATCCCATTCATAATCATGTGAGTTTGTTATTTCACCATCTGATCTGTTTAGAAACTTAGCAATAGTTACCTAATGTACCCTGTTAGCCACTTGTAGATCAAAGTGAGGTAAATCTAGGACGTGTGAAATTGTGGCCAACTGCCCCCAGTTAGGATGTAAAACTTGTTGTTGGGGTGTTTCTTCAGGAGTTGTTTCTATCAATGGAACTTCTGGAGTGTCTTCTATTGTTTCCTCTACTTCTTGAATAGTAGTTTGTGTCAATAAAGGAACATGAGTGTGTTGTTGTGTCTCAAAGCTAGGTACATATCTTTCTCCTTGATATTAGGGATACTTTGTACCAATATGCAATAATCTCTCATTGGTCCATTGTTCTAGTTCTGTTTCTTCTTCTTCGTCAAAGATTGGACCATCTCTTTAAGTAGGGTTTTCAAATTTGTTATTGAAACCTAGTCATGTCTTATCTTTGGTATTTTTGAATTCCATGTGTATAGGTTCAACCAGTCCTTTTCCTTTATCTCCTAAAGGTCCCTTCCCTTTATATCCCATTTGTTTGAGAAGGTCATATCCTTTACCATACTTTTCTGGGGATATTTCCACATGTTTTACCTCATTTTCTTTTAGTTCTCCCTTGTAAAGCCAAGCCAAGCCAAGCCAATACTTCTTTTTCTTCTTTTTCATCCTCTTAAGAGGTAGATGTTTTAACCATACCAGTTGCTTTGTGAATTTCTGGCTCTTTAGATGTAGTAGATGTGAAAGATGAGGAAGGTTTTTTATAAGATCTTGGAGATACTAGAAGTTCTTTCAATAATGGGGTCATATCTAGCTTGTATTCTCCCATACTAGTTTCTTCAAGTTTTAATGTCTTTCCAAAGCTTCTCATAACCATGTCTTTAGTAGTTTCAGGTACAGTTTCTTTTGAAACTTCCTTGTTATGAGGGACCATACTATCTGCTTTAACATTGTTGCAAGTATAACTAGCATTTGCAGAAATTGTTACTTTCACCCCATTATGTGGAAATTTGATACACTGGTGGTAAGTAGATGGTACTGCTTGCATTTCATGGATCTAAGGTCTCCCTAATAGTATGTTGTAAGCCAAAGGTGGATCTAGAACTTGACATCACATTTCTTTCAACTGGTCCTATTATGATTGGTAGAACAATGAGGCCTTTAGAGGATATTTCTTCTTCATCGTAAGCTTTGATAATGATCTTACTTCTTGAATCAATGGTTTGTTCTGAGAGACCCAACTTCCTGATTAGATTGAGAGTATAAATGTTCAACCCTGCACCTCTATCTATCAATACACGTCTGACACGGGATTTGTGAATTAGGACTTCAATGTGTAAAGGTTGGTTATGCGGATGTGTCAGTGATTTGTCATTATCTTCTGAAAAAGAGAGATAGTATGGTGCTGAGATATGATTTACCATTGCTTCAAATTTGTCTACATCAATGTTTTTTGGCACATTTGTAGAATGTAGGGCGTGTTCAAGAACTTCCCTATGCACTGGGGAGATTTTAAGTAACTCAAAGATAGAAATTTGAGCAGAGATTCGTTGCAATTGATCCACCAAGTTATAGTTTGTTGCGGGAATGGTAACGGTTTGTCTTGTTGCTGCTGGTTTGGGAATAGTGACAATAGGTACCTTGGAAGATGTTGGTTTTGATGAGGAACTAGGTCCTTTGATTGTGACTTGTTCTTGACTTCGAGTCATTGCATTTGATTGTGTAGATGTGTCTTTAGCACCTTTAATAGTGATCACATTGATTGATTCGTATTTTATGTCTAATATGTTGATCACGTTATCGCTATTGGAATAGGTGTAATTTACTTCATTTCCTTTTCCTTTAGAAGCTTCCCCTTTCTCGTAATTAGGGAATGGTTTGTTAAATATCGTGTGGTCTTCATTAGTGGTGTGTCCCTCCACTTTTATTTTACCTCCTTCAATAAGGTCTTGTATAACGTGTTTAAGCTTCACATGGTTATTGGTCTTATGTCCCTTGTTCTTGTGAAAGACACAATAAGAATTATCATCCCACCATTTCGGTTTGACTTTTGGTTCTCATGGTTTTGAATCGGGAATTGTAAGAACTTTGTTGTCCAAGAGTGTCTTCAAAACGGTCTCAAGAGGTTCACCCAAAGGATTGAATGTTCATTGAGGTTTAGAAGTCCATGGCCTACTCTTGTTGTCATTGTTTACTTTAGGTATTGTGGTTGTTACCTTGACTTCTCTGTTTGCTTGCATGTTATTCGTTAGATTAAACACTGTTGGTTTAGGATTAACATTAGATGCATCTACCACTCCATCGTTAACAACATTCTTGGTTTGTTTCCACCACTTAGGCTTGTTGTTATAGTTGATAGATTTTTTATCACTTTGAACGGTGATTTCTCCTTTCTTAACCATGACCTCTTCAATACGGATGGTGTTTTTTATCATCCTATCAAAGCTAGGTGAATCTTGCATTTGCAAAGCATAGTTTAATTCAGGTATCAAGTTGTTTATGAAGATTTCCATCTTTTCTAATTCGGGAATTGCTCTTGAATACCTCACAAAGATTTTCCTCCACCTTTGTAAAAAGTGTGTAAAGGATTCACCGGTTCTTTGTTTTGTGTTACACAAGTCCATCATGGTTACATCGTGTTCTATATTGTAGGAGTAATGTTGGATAAAACTATCCATACCCAGATCCAGATACAGATCGAAACCACCGCCGTAGGGAATATCCCTGACCTCCAACTATATACCTCCCGAAATAGACTGACTCCCAGAATATACATACCCTCCCAGAATATGACGTCGCCCTCCGCCCTCTCCAATAATTATCAGTCGAGTGCCTATTATTTCTTTAGAATGAAGGTAAGGATCTGAAACTACTCGAAGGGATGCGACCTATGCTGCCACCTATGTTTTTGTACCAACCTATGCCTTGGCCTCTACTTCTATTGTTGGTCCGACAACTCCGACAAGTGACTCCGCGCCGTTGGAATATCCCTAGCTACCCCCAATATAGCCGGGGCTTGGCCAAGATCTAAAGAGTCCATTTCTTTAATCACTAACGTTGTATCAACTCCTCAAAAGATTTCACGTTAGGTGTGAGTTTGGAGAACCACTCCATAACATTTCCGCCTAGACTTCCCGAAAATAACCTCAATAGGTATGTTGGTTCATGCATGTATTCTATGCTTAAAGCACAAAACTCTCTCACATGGTCATGTTGATCAGTCTCTCCCTTATACTTATCGTATTTAGGCCTTGTCATGTTGGGAGGAAATGGAATCATGTTAATACTCTTGTCAAATGGAAATGGACAAATGGAGTCCAAAGAGTATTTTGTTTTTGGTTTAACCTTCTCTTATTTGAGTGTTGAAAGTTTGGCTTGCATCAAGGTTAATTGTTTGGTGAGAATAGAGATACGGGTTGCTATCTCTTTTTCTTGTAGTCTTTCAACATCATAATCTTTAAATAGCTTCACTCCAATGGATGCTAGATGTAGAAAGTATTTCTCTTTGTCCTCACCAATTATCTTTTCCAATGTTCTTTGGAATTTCCTACTTTGTTTGAGTCTATTGTACTCTTCCTCAGGTAATGCCCCCATCACTCTCTAAGTCAAACAAAGGGTGAGTGATGTGAATGTCTTCCTCACTACTAGTGTCTTCTTGTCTTCGGTTCTTGCCATTGTTCTATTCCTCAAAGGTTGTACTCTATTCGTTTCTAGGAGTTTCCATTGTGGGTGCGGGTGATTCTGTATCACATAGAGGATTGTGAGATGTTTCTCCTTGTTGAAAATGTAGCAATCTAGGAGGTATTTCTGATTCGTCAGCAAGATACTTGTTGTGTCTTGTATTAACTATGAATTTGTATCTCAACTATGTCCAAAGTTTCCCAATAATGTCAAGTGAAGTCTCAAATTGTCCAACTAAGTGTGTCCAAGTTGTAAAGATTGTTTGTTGTTTGATAGAAGTAAATGACTCCAACGTCAAAGGGTTAGAATGCCCTGATAATAAGTTGGGAATCAAGTTGTTTTTTAGAGTGAATAGACCACACGTTTTGAGACCAATTGTAAGAGTCCAAAATGACATGCAAGGTAGACTTGTGAAAAGTTTTGAAATAGCAGCAAAGAGACCAGAAAAAGCAACAGGGTCAAACTAAGGAGCCAAAAGGGTACCAAAATATATTGATTTTCTCTGAGACAACTATGCAACTGCCCACTGTTTTAGATGTGACACTCTACAGGCGAGCTAGGAAATACTAGATGCGAGCTTATGAATAGCCAAATGCGAGTCTAGATATCCTAGATGCGACCTTTCTCCCTAAAAGTGATGCAATACTGACAAGATGTGAGCCAGAATACAAAATGCAACTGTGCACAACCAGATGCGAGCCAGGACAGACTAAAAGTGACTCTCTGATGTTCTGTCAAGTTTTTGTCAAATTTGTTAAGTTTGTCTCGGAATACGTGAAGTTTGTCTAATTGCAAATTGTTCTCTCAGACTTTCCAGTGAGTGAAAAACACAGCATGTAGTCTTGAGGATTGAATTTTGTTGTTTGTTTGAAGGATTGATCTTTTTAGTGATCTTTGATGCACATCAAACAATTTTGCATTGTTAGAGGTGAACAAACACATCCTTAATCCCTAGTGTCTAAGCATAGGATAAAAATCTTTGCTCGTAAACTCAAGTACACACTCAAATGTTAATCAGAATATGGCTATCACCAACCATGCAATGACTCTCATTATGATACCATATTAGTCGACTTCAAACACAAGTGAGGGCACGAAATGACGAGTATCTTGGGGCAATTACTTTTTGCCTTACATAAAGATTATCACTCTTTCGGGGATGAATTAAACAATGTGATGTTTGCCTTGTTCATTTACTCCAAATTCCTCTCAAGTCTTAAATCAACTTTTGAGTTTCTGATTTTCCTTGAAGGAAAAGAGCATACTCCTCTGGTTGATTTATTAAATGATGAGAATTTGTATTTAATTTGAAACTTTGAACAAGTAAATGAATTTGATCTATCAAAAATTTGCAAAACACAAGTTAACAATTTCATTTGCCACCCTTTTTTAGAAAAAAGGTACAAACAACAATCTGCAAACAAGTTTTAGGTTGTTTAAAAGACAGAGACAAAAAATATTCAAGGATCGATGGTTAGACTTTTCAATTTTCAACATTAAAACCCAGATGCGATCCTATTTTCCCTAGATGCGACTGCCTTTCCCTAATGCGATCCAGAATTCACTAGATGTGATGCTTTACCAGAAATGATTCAAGATTCCCTAGATACAAGCCCTAATATCCTGGGTGCGAGCCTATTTCTTGAAATCGATCCAATTTCCTGAAAACGAGCCTTGATAACTTAAGGCAACTCTGAACCTACAAACAGAGAAATGAAATTAACTCAAAATGAAAAATAAGATGAGGTAAAATATGAGATTCTACCCCACGGTGGGTGCTAGAAATGTGTGTATTTTGTGGTTCCTGCAAGCTGCAACACAACACTTCAATAAGTCATTACATTAGTGCAAAACAAAGAATAAGTCATCAAATCAAACACTAAAACTGACTTATTGCTTCCTATCTAAGAGGAGTGTGAAGAATGTTATAATTGCCCTCAGATTATGCATTAATCAGTGACATACAACTTAGAATGAAAGATTCAAAATAAACTAGCCTATATGCTCAAGAAATGGTTCATTTTAACTCTTAAATTTGAAGATTATAACAATGCAATAAAGATTTTTTTGAATTTTTTTGCTATTTTCTGAGATTTTCCCTGCATAGGCTCTGCTAGTCAGGTATCAAATGTAGAATCACTTCAAATGTAGAGTATTAAAGGGATCATGGAGAACATCTCCCTCAGGTGTGGCTAGTTGATAAGCTCTAGTCCCAAAAGTTGCAGTAATGACATAAGGTCCCAGCCAGTTGGGTTCAAACTTTCATTTCTATTCTTTGTTAGGCTGGTTCTTAGGATTCTCTTTCAGAACGAGATCCCCCTCTTGGAAGTATCGTGGTTTGACATTTTTATTGTACCCTTTTGACATACGTTTTTGGTACACTTTCAGATGATCGAATGCTTGTTGCCTGCGCTCATCAAATAAGTCTAAAGAATTCACCCTATCAATGCAGTATTTTTCGTAAGTAACAAGACCTTGTAAAGATACCCGCAAATATGGGATTTCAACCTTAATAGGTAATACTGCGTCAGCGCCATAGACTAGAGCAAATGGTGTGGCTCCAGTTGGTATTCTAATGCTTGTTCTATAGGCCCAAAGTGTCAGATTTAATTGTAAATGTCAGTCTCTACCAGATTTATTCACAGTTCTGTGTAGGATTTTGAAAATGTTCTTGTTATGACCTCAACTTATCAATTACCTTGAAGATAATAAATTGAGAAATAATGCTGAGAAATGTGAAATTGTGTGCAAAAGTCTTCAATGTCTTGATTTTTAAATTGGCCCCCATTGTCTGTTACAATTGAAGAGGGTATCCCGTACCTACAAATAATGTAGTTCAAGATAAGCATAGCCACCTGTTTGCTAGTGGTTTTGATCAGCGACACGGCTTCAACCCACTTAGTAAAATACTCAGTAGCCATAATGATGTATTGGTGTCCACTTGAAAAATTAGGATATATTTGTCCAACCAAATCAAAGGTTCATTGTTGAAATGGCCAATGTGTTCTAAACAGTATGAGTTCTCTACCAAGAGCATGAATGAGATTTCCATGTGTTTGGCATTTGTGACATGTCTTTGAAAATAGAACAGCATATTTTTTCATCGTGACGCAGTAATAGCCTACTCTTAGCAGTTTTTTAGCTAGTGAAAAGCCATTTGAATGTGATCCACATACATCATGGACTTCTTTCAATGCGTGATCCGACTATCCTTGTTCTAAACACCTAAGAAGTGTACCATCAAAACCTCGTCTATATAAATTATTAGTAATGAGAACATAACACGATGTTGTCCTAATTAAAGCTCATTTTATATTCCTTGATAAACCTTCAAGTAGAGTTTGGTCAATTAGATATGAAATGAGTTTGGCGCATCGGGATTGGTCTTGCGCTTTCAAAGCACAAATTATTTGGTACTCAAGGGTATCAAAAGCTGGGTAGGATAGTTCTTCCACCAAAATGTCATAGCAAAACTGATGTTCTTCTAGTTGTAACATGGATGTCAGTGTAGCCATAACATCTGCAGGTTTATTTTCTATTCGTGGTATTTGCTAGAATGTGAAAAAGACAAAATACTTCTTTAGATCATCAACCAATTGTTTATAAGGCATCAGCTTTTCATGTTTAGTTTAATAGTCTTCATTTACTTGATTAATAATAAGCTGAGAGTCACCATACACGTGTAACTCTATAATCTTGCAGGTTTATTTTTTGTTCGTGGTATTTGCTAGAATGTGACGAAGACAAAATACTTCTTCAGATCATCAACCAATTGTTTATAAGACATCAGCTTTTCACGTTTAGTCTAATAGTCTTCATTTACTTGATTAATAATAAGCTGAGAGTCACCATACACAAGTAACTCTATAATCTTCCATTCCATAGCCAATTTAAGACCATTCACTAATGTTTCATATTCAGAAATGTTATTGGAGCAGGGAAACATTAATTTGTATGCCTTGGGAATCTTGTAGCCTTCAAGAGTAAAAAAGAGAACTACTCTAGAACCTTGTTGCGTGAAAGAGCCATCAAAGTACATCTTCCACGGATGTTCAGTTAAATGCATTATCGTTTCATCAGAAAATTCAATTATCAAAGGTGCGTCCTCTAGCAAGGGTGAATCAACTAATTGATCTGCAAGAACTTGTCCTTTAATAGTCATGCTATCCATGTACTCAATATCAAATTCGCTAAGAATCAGGACCCACTTTGCTAGCCTTCCTGATAATGTTATCTTGTTTAAAAGGTATTTCAAAATATTTATCTTTTCAATAAGCTTTACTGTGTGATAGCATATAATGTCTTAATTTTTGTGATGCAAAGACAACTGCTAAGCAAGCTTTCTCAATTATACTATAATTGAGCTCATAAGATACTAGTGTTATGCTAATATAGTAGATTGCTCTTTCAGTTTTAGTTCATCTTTTTGAGCTAGCAATACTCCCAGCAATGTAGTCGTAGTTGAAATGTATAAGAGTAATGGATTTTCATGAATGGGTGTCATTAGAACGAGAGGAGTAGCTAAGTACTCTTTTAATTCTTTGAAGTTATTTTCACAATGTTCATCTCATTTAAAGGTAACACCTTTATGTAGCAATTTAATAAAAGGTTGTGTTGTCTGCAAGTTGTGACATAAATCTCCTAATTGACTAGAGTCTTCCTTGTATTGTCCTCATTTAAATAATGTTGTGTGGAAGAGACATTTCTAAAGTAGCTTGAACTTTTGCAAGCTCTATCTCAATTCCTTATGTTGATATGATAAACCCTAGTAGCTTTCTTGATTGAACTCCAAATGCACACTTCTTCGGATTGAGCCTAAGTTGCAATTGTTCTATGCGATCTAATATCTTCCGCAAGTCTTCAATATGAGTAATTCTTGTTTTTTACTTTGCTAAGGTATCGTCCACGTAATCCTCCATGTTTTTATGTATCATATCATGAAATATGATAGTCATAGCTCTTTGGTATGTAGCACCTACATTCTTTAATCCAAACGGCATAATATTCAAGCTAAAAGTTCCCTATACGCATGTAAATGTGATCTTCTCTTGGTCTTCAAGAGCAATCTTAATCTAGTTATAGCCCGAGAAACCATCCATTAATGAGTACATTTGATAGCCTGTTGTAAAATCTATGATCATATCAATGTTTGGCAATGGAAATCATCTTTAGTACATACTTTGTTCAAGTCTCTTAAGTCTGTGCAAATACTAAGGGCCCGTTTGTTTCGTGGAATTTGTGCATGCTGGAATTGCCAATTCTGGAATTGAATCCATTCTGGCAATTGGGCTATTCTCAAAATGAATTCTAGAATTAGGTTGTCCTGTTTGGTTCACCTGGAAGATGACTGAGAAGATGCAGATTCTGCGTTTGGTTCCACAAAATTGGAATTGGAATTGGAACTTTGTTTTTGCACACATACACATATACACACACACGTGTATATATACACATACACATATATACACATGTGTATATACATACACATATATACACGTGTGTATATACACACACGTGTATATATACACGTGTATATACACACACATGTATATACACACGTGTATATATATATACACATGTGTATATACACATGCATTTATACAAACATGTGTATATATACACATACACGTGTGTATACACATATATACACACATACATGTATGTATATACACATGTATACACATATATAGACATTCATACATTTGTGTATATATATACACATATACACATGTATATATGTCTATATACACTTGTGTGTGTATATATACATACGTATATAAGGATATATATATATATATATTATTGAAACAAAAATGGGAATGAATTTTCCTTCCTAAAATAATACTTTCAATTCCAATTCCAGGGCTGAGAAGGAATTGTGGAATGCTCAAAATGACCCAAAATTAGAATTCGCATAACCCTTTTCCAATTTTTAATTTTGGAACCAAACAGGGAATTGAACATTTTGGGAATTTGAAAATGTCAATTCCCGTTCAATTCCAATTCCACCCCTCAACCAAACGGGCCCTAATAGATTTATCTGTTTTAGATACTGGAGCTACATTAGAAATCCATCCTGCGTAAGCAATGACTTATGAATCCAGCTTTCAGTCATTTTTTTATCTCTAATTTTCACCAATAATGCAACATGAGGATGCATCTTTCTTAGTTTTTGTTTCACGGGTTTGATCCCAGGAACTATAGATAAATGGTGCGTTATTAATTCAGGATCTAATCCAGGCATATTTGTGTAAGACCATGCAGAGTTGATCTTTTTCTCTTTCAGGGACTTAGTAAATTGTATCTTCTCCTCTTCTAACAAGGATTGTGCTAAGTTAACAATTTGAGAAACTTCAGTTGTGCCCAAGTTAACTGGTTGTGCTGGTTCTATCAAAACTGAAGATCTTTCTTGAAAGTGCTCAGGGAGGATATCAAAAATCTCATCTTTTGGAGCCTCTAGGAGATTTTCACTATCAGATGTCTTTTATTTTTACTTTTTTAGAATTTGACACTGCCACAATGTGGTTTTCACCATCAATTATTTTCTTCTTTTTATTTTTCAATTTGTGACTAAGAAACTTGATATCCTTCTTTGACATGTTTACGCTCTTTGCATTGGTGGAAGATGGATAAGGTTCACAAGCATTTAGGTAACAGGCCAAAGTGTAGTCATTATGGAAGTTCATGATAGGATTAGGATCTCAATTCATCCAATCAATTAGGTTAGGGTTTATTAAGGATAATGAATCAGAGTTTGGTATGAACAGCATCGCGTCAACATCAAAACTATTAACTGACAAGACATGTTTTGTTAAGTCAACTTCTATAGCATTTAGATCATCAAGAGTTAAATTGTCATTAATAGGGTCCTTAGTAATATGTGGACCTGACTCTAGCGACTCATCAGTTGAGCTTTCTTTTTCTCTCAGCAATATAGAACTCATTGCTTGTAGTCTCAAAATGTCCTCTAGACCTAGTAAAACTCCAATTTCTTTATCAAGAATTCTAGGTAATGGTATCTCGTCTGATTCTAGAAGAATAGTAGTATCAGTGGAAGTGTTAGAACTCTCCTCTTTGAAATATTGGTGCCAATTTATGGATCACATCTACTTCAATGTCTATTGCAGCATCAGATAGGACATCCCATTCATAATCATGTGAGTATTATTTCATCATCTGATCTGTTTAGAAATTCAGCAATAGTTACCTGATGTACCATATTAGCCACTTGTAGATCAAAGTGAGATAAATCTAAGACGTAAAATTGTGACCAACTGCCCCCAATTAGAAAGTAAATCTTGTTGTTGGGGTGTTTCTTCAAGATACTATGTACCAATATGCAATAATCTCCCATAGGTCCATTGTTCTAGTTCTATTTCTTCTTCTTCATCACTTCTTTCGTCAAAGATTGGACCATCTCTTGACGTAGGGTTTTTAGATTTGTTATTGAAACCTAGTCCTTTTCCTTTATCTCATAAAAGTCTATTCCCTTTATATCCCATTTGTTTGAGAAGGTCATATCCTTTACCATACTTTTCTGGGGATATTTTATCATGTTTTACCTCATTTTCTTTTGGTTCTCCTTTGTAAAGTCAAATCAAGACTGTCTTTTCTTCTTTTTCATCCTGTTGAAAGGTAGATGCTTTAACCATACCACTTACTTTGTAAATTTTTGGTTCTTTAGATGTAGTAGGTGTGAAAGATGAAGAAGGTTTTACATAAGATCTTGGAGATACTGGAAGTTCTGTCAATAATGGGTCATATCTAGCTTGTATTCTCTCATACTATTTTCTTCAAGTTTTAATGTATTTCCAAAGCTTCTCATAACCATGTCTTTAATAGTTTCAGGTACAATTTTTTTTTCCTTGTTATGAAGGACCATACTATCTGTTTTAACATTGTTGCAAATATATCTAGCATCTACTTTTTCCTTGTTATGAGGGACCATACTATCTGTTTTAACATTGTTGCAAATATAACTAGCATCAGGAATTGTTACTTCCACCCCATTATATGGGAATTTGATACATTGGTGGTAAGTAAATGGTATTGCTTGCATTTCATAGATCCAAGGTCTCCCTAATAGTATGTTGTAAGGCAAAGGTAGATCTAGAATTTGACATCACATTTATTTCAACTGGTCTTATTTTAATTGGTAGAACAATGAGGCATTTAGAGGATTTTTCTTCTTCATCGTAAACTTTGATAGTGATTTTACTTTTGAATCAATGGTTTGTTCTAAAAGACTCAACTTCCTTATTAGATTAAAAATACAAATATTCAACCCTGCACCTTCATTTATCAATAGACGTTGACACGTGATTTGTGAATTAGAACTTCGATGCGTAAAGGTTGGTTATGCAAATGTGTCAGTAATTTGACATCTTATTTTGAAAAAGAGAGATAGTGTGGTGTTGAGATATGATTTACATTACTTCGAATTTGTCTACATCAATGTCTTTTGGCACATTTGCATAATATAGGACTAGTTCAAGAACTTCCATATGCAGTGAGAAGATTTTAAATCTTCCCTATCTTTAAGTTATTTAAAATCTTCTCAGTGCATGGAGAAGTTCTTGAACAAGTTGTAGGGCTTCTTCAAGAACTTTCAGATGCAGTGAAGAGATTTTAAATCTTCCCTATCTTTAAATTACTTGAAATCTCCTCAGTGCATAGAGAAGTTCTTGAACAAGCCCTACATTCTGCAAATGTGGCAAAAGACATTGATGTATACAAATTCCAAATAATGATAAATCATATCTCAGTACCACACTATCTCTCTTTTTCATAAGAAGATGATAAATCACTAACACATCTGCATAACCATCCTCTACACATTAAAGTCCTAATTTACAAATTTCGTATCAAATGTGTATTGATAGATGGAAATGCAAGGTTGAACATTTGTACTCTCATTCTAATCAAAAAATTGGGTCTCTCAAAAACAAACCATTAATTCAAGAAGTAAGATTACTATCAAAGCTTATGATGAAAAAAAAAAATTCTCCTAAAGGCCTCATTATTCTACCAATTAGAATAGGACCACTTGAAATAAATGTGATATGTCAAGTTCTAGATCTACTTTTGGCTTACAACATACTATTAGAGAGACCTTATATCCATGAAATGCAAACAATACCATCTACTTACCACCAGTGTATCAAATTCTCACATAATGGGGTGGAGATAACAATTCCTACAAATGTCAATTATACTTGCAACAATGTTAAAACAAATAATATGGTCCCTCGTAACAAAGAAATTTCAAAAGAAACTGCACCTAAAACTACTAAAAACATGGTTATGAGAAGCTTTGAAAAGACTTAAAAACTAGAAGAAACTACTAGTATAGGAGAATACAAGCTAAACATGACACACAACTTCCAGTATCTCCAAGATACTATGGTATCTCCAAGATACTATGGAAAACATTGCTCACCTTTTACACCTACTACATCTAAAAAACCAAAAATTTACAAAGCAACTAGTATGATTAAAGCATCTATCTCTGAAGAGGATGAAAAAGAAAAAAAAGTAGTCTTGGTTAGACTTTACAATCCCCAGAATATGACCTTCTCAAACAAATGGGATATAAAGGAAGGGACCTTTAGGAGAAAGAAAAAAGACTGGTTGAACCTATACACATGGAATTCAATAACAAATCTAAAAAACCTACGTCAAGAGATAATCCAATTTTTTACAAAGGAAGTGATGAAGTGGAAGTAACAAAACTAGAACAATGAATCTATGAGAGATTATTACATATTGGTACAGAGTATCCCAAATATCAAGGAGAAAAATATGTACCTAGCTTTATTGACACAAACTACTATTCAAGAAGTAGAGGAAACAATAGAAGACACTCCTAAGAGATTATTGCATATTGGTACAGAGTATCCCAAATATCAAGGAGAAAAATATGTACCTAGCTTTAAGCCAATAAGACACTCGAGTTCATTTATTGACACAAACTACTATTCAAGAAGCAGAGGAAACAATAGAAGACACTCCAAAAGCTCCATTGATAGAAACAACTCTTGAAAAAAACACCCCAACAACAAGGTTTACATCTTAACTAGGGGCAATTGGTCACAATTTCAAGTCCTAGATTTACCTCCCTTTGATCTACAAGTGGCTAATAGAGTACATCAAGTAACTATAGATGAGTTTCTAAACAAATAAATAATGAAATAACATACTCACATAATTATGAATAGGATGTCCTATCTAATGCTGCCATGGACATTGAAATAGATGTGACTCATAAATTGGCACCAATATTTCAAAGAGGAGAGAGTTCCAAAAAAAAATCAACTAAAAAAAACGTAGTGCAAAGTGAGGAATCTAGATAGCCTTCCACATTTGGCAATACCAAACCAATAAGAAATAACCTGCTTGAATTGGTCACACTTTATTCTAGTCCACTCCAACGATAGTAAGCAATCGCCCGCTTGTATTTGTCTCACTTGATTATGGTTTACTCACACAATCCAAACTAAGTTTTAAAACTCGTTCTACAAAGCAAGTAAATTCTGATTCTATCCAAATACAAACCAATTGTACCAAAAATGCATTCACGAACAAAGATGAACATCAACACCTTGGAATCCATCTTGCTATTAAAAAACAAGCCTCCATACAGCAAGGAATACAACACAGCCAATAGGGACCAGTTGAAAGGAAAAGACACTCGTGACTCGTCTTGTTCATGGAAGTCCAAGTTTATTCATATATCACAGTTAAAGCATTGTCGGTGGAATAAAATCAACCATAAGATTACTAAAGCCTGCACGGCTTTAATTTCAATGTTTAAAATCCTTTTAGGTATATCTATAATTCTTAAGGGCCCGTTTGTTTCGTGGAATTTGTGCATGCTGGAATTGCCTATTCTGGAATTGAATCCATTCTGGCAATTGGGCTATTCTCAAAATGAATTCTAGAATTAGTCTGTCCTGTTTGGTGCACCTAGAAGATGACCGAGAAGATGCAGATTCTGCGTTTGGTTCCACAAAATTGGAATTGGAATTGGAACTTTGTTTTTGCACACATACACATACACACACACACACGTGTGTATATACACACACATGTATATACACATGTATACACGTGTACACACACACATATATATATACACACATGTATATATACACTTCTATATATACACAAATATATGTGTATATACACATATATATGTGTATATACACACATACACATTTGTGTGTATATATACACACACATACAAATGTGTATATATACACACATGTATGTATATACACGTGTATATAGAGACTTGTGTGTATATATACACATGTATATATACACACGTGTGTACACACACACATATATACACATACACGTGTGTACACACACATACATGTATGTATATACACATACACACATGTATACACATATATATACATACATTTGTGTATATATATACACATATACACACATGTATGTGTATATATACATGTGTGTATATACACATGTATATATATACATTCTTATAGCAATATAATATACATTATTGAAACAAAAATGGGAATGAATTTTCCTTCCTAAAATAATACTTCCAATTCCAATTCCAATAACAGGTCCGAGAAGGAATTGTGGAATGCTCAAAATGACCCAAAATTAAAATTCGCATAACCCTATTCAAATTTTTAATTTTGGAACCAAACAGGGAATTGAACATTTTGGGAATTCGGAAATGCCAATTCCCATTTAATTCCAATTCCACCCCTCAACCAAACGGGCCCTAAGAGCGCATGGGAACAGAATAATATCACTGTTTCGTAACTTTCAAAATTATTAGGGAATATATCATTCTTTTTACCGACGCCCGAGTAAATCTCCTTTTCAAAATTATTAGGGAATATATCATTCTTTTTACTGACGCCCCAGTAAATCTCCTTTACAGCTGCTGACTTCTCTGGACTGCAGCATACGTCCAGGGATCCCTCAACAATTCCAGATACACATCAGTTCATCCATGTGCTTAAATTTTAAAATTTCAAGCCTTCACAATATGTTTAAATTCCTTTTAGGTATATCTTTATCCTCAAGGTTCTAAATATTAAATCATATTTTTAATTGTTGCCCGCATCAACAAAAAGCCCCAAATCACAGTAAAACATCGATCAAAATTTTCTTCTCATTGGTCTTCCTTACCTTGGAACGCTTACAAAACCTCTTATATTTTACTCTCATAACACCATATCCAGCATAAGACTATTGCCTTGCGAATAAGTTGGTCATAACACCATGCTAGTAAGTTGGGCATAACATTTGGCAGAGAAATGGCAACTATTTCTGAAAGACACTGTTCAACAGTTGAGAAGGCACACTAACAAAAAAATTATTATATTCTTGTTTCTTAAGTCACTATAATGCAAGCAAACATTTAATCAGTAAATTTTGGGTGGCATACAGCAAAATCCAACCCATTGCTAACAACAAACAAGAATAACACAAATATCCACCCAGGACATCCCCGGGACCGAACCCCACATCTCAGACACCCAAGGACACATGGGAACAGAGTAGTATCATCACTGTTTCTTAATTTTCAAAATCATTAGGGAACATAATCATTCTTTTTACTGATGCCTTTGTAAATCTCCCTTACAGCTGCTTGCTTCTCTGGACTGCAGGGTACGTCCAGGCATCCCTCAACAAATCCAGATACACATCAGCTCGTCCCTGTGACCCTAACTGTGACAAAGACGAAAGATTTAAAACGTATGATGAAAAATCATCAAATACCCTACACCTAAAGTAGAGCCCACAACCCCTACAGATAACCCTCAACCTTCACTGGTATCAATTGTATATTAAGTGTCTAACTCTGTAATGACTTCCATCAGTAAAAACTTAAAAGGCCTGCTATAGCTCACACCCTCTCTCGTATCATTCAATAACTGTCTTAATCAGGACTTAAGTGTAATTGGGATGAAGGCTTGCTAGTACTCAACTCACTCTGTTATTCAAATATTGTCTCAATCAAGCCTTAAGAGTGATTAGCACACTCTTGCTTGCTACCATATTGACATCGATTAGCACGTTCTACGAATCTACACTACAAAATGAGTTCAAAATCAAAATATTGAAGAAAAGTTAGCTCTCAACTAAAACGACTGTTAATGCCATAATAACTTGTCAAGATAATTTGCGAGATATTGTGAAGACACATAATATAACAATCACCAAAAATCAGCATAATTTTCCTCTGATTTATGATGATCACCCTGGAATTTATTTATACTTCCAATAGCCTTAGCATATTGTTATGTCCTTAACATAAAATCTATTAACTAGAGAGCCTAGAGATACTAACCACCATAGATAAAAATGACTCTTACATAGCCAATATGTTAGATTAGGCTTCACAACATTACAGCTAGAAAGCCAAAAAAGTCCAGTTGTATGGTGTGTGAAAGCTGTGGCAGACCCCTTATAGAGTACATTTGAGTGGTTAATGCCAATAAATCTGAATGTTCGTAAATTTTTTTATCCATAACTGCAAATCTTTATTAAAAAAGAACTGACCAGCATTGACTAAAGCAGCCACGAACCGATATGCAACTTATGTTCATAATTCTTACATCAAAACAATAGTCGCTTTGTGATAATGGGCATTAAAATCATACAGCATCTCTATTATAACAATTACAAAATATATTGCAATTTCCATTCATAACTCTAGATCAAAGCAATGGATGCTTAGTTAAGATAAGGATTAAATCATACCGCATTTCCATAAAAACACATTTCAAGCTACAGCTTTAAAAAAGAGTTTATGCAATCCCGACCAAATAAAAGGAAGCTTCATAACAAGCTATACAAAAGTAATGCAAGAATTATTCAGAACTGTCCTCAGCTCTCATAGCTTAGCCATCATCGGAGGCGTCAATTTAGGAGCCTTCCCTGTATGCCACTTGCACAAGGAATGTGGATGAAATGGAAAAGTTCACGAGGGATGAAATGAAATGAAATGAAAGTCTTTAATGGAGTGGAAAACTAGATCAGTCAAGGTGATTAAAAGGCAGTGAGCTTTCATAGTGATATGTGCAAGAGACATACAAAGATGCAACCTACTACCACCCTGGTCAGTTGTATGTTTACATCATCGGACAGCAGAACTTCTACGCAATCATTTGAAAAATAACATCAATAGATGCAGCACAAACATGGTGTATGAATACCAAAGAACATGCAACAAACGATAATAATTTACAAGGATCTGACTGCGAATAAAAATGCTGGGTTTATTCAAAGCAAAAGCATCTTCCTAAATCTAAAACAACTCAAGACTGCAATAAAACGGCGGCCAAAAAGAGACTTAGCTTTCGCCATGTTAATATATTCCACTTCCCAAGGCGGCAGAGCTGCAATTCAGGCAGGTAATGGATACACGTAATACAGTTTAAATCAGCAACGTAACATGCCAAGGCAATACCCGCAGTGATATATAAACCGCATTACGTAGAGAAACCATTACCTGGCCTGAGAGGCTAATGCCACAAGACACAAAAGAGGAAAAGGCTTCAGAGTAACCTCTGATAACCCCTAGTTTAATATCGCACAGTTATGACTCGAATCCCTTCCATACCGAAGATCCAGGAAGGCGCTCTTAAGGACTGTGCCTCAAATCACAGAAACAATTGAAAACGCCACTAAAACAATTAACTAGTTGACTTTACGTTGGGAGAAGGATGCATCAATTTAAAATACCTGATCTATAACTCAAAACCTTGAAATTTAGTTGCAGTGTAGAATACGGATCTTTGTTAGGGCAAGTCAGAAGAATAAATGCCTCAAATTTTAACACTCAGAAACAGATAAATCTGTCTCGGCCATCTAATTGATTCATCACTCTTGCCACGATGCAACATCAGAATTAAAGCATGCAAACAAAAAATTGAAGTATGCTTGTTGACTTAACGTTAGGAGAAGGATGCATCAATTTAAAATACCTGATCTTTATCTCAAAAACTTGAAACCTAGTTGCAGTGTAGAAGACGGATCTTTGGTGGGGCAAGTCAGAAGAATAAATGCCTCAGATTTTAACTCTCAGAAACAGATAAATCTGTCTCGGCCATCTAATTGATTCATCACTCTTGCCACGATGCAGCATCAGAATTAAAGAATGCAAAAAAAATAAATTGGAGTATGCTAAACCAACTTACAGATCCCCAATAACCATAACAACTACTCGAAAGGCCCTGTAGCACAAACCCTTACTTGGATATGCAAAATAGAGTGCCTTTTATGCAGGAGGAGAAAAAATGGAACCCTAGGGTGTTCTTCTGTAAACCCTAACTTGCGGAACTCACAGGATATACATTCACCCATAATTTATCGGTTAGCAATACGATTTACCAAACAAATTTTGCATTAGTTTTTGAAAGGAACCAAGAGTTAGGTTTAAGGTTAGTTTGCTAATTTGTCTTGGGTAGTATACTAGCATTTATATCTTAAATAAAATTTATATAGAGAATTTGAAAGGAACTAAGAGTTAAGTTTAGAGTTAATTTGTCTTGGGTAGTATAATAGCATATATATCTTCAATATAATTTATATAGAGTGTGGAGAGATATCTTAAATTTTAATTTCATCTAATTTATTAAGATAAATAAATTAATACTTACATGTTATTTTTTTTATTTTATTTTTTTTGGTTAGATTATAATAAGATTAAAAATAAAAAAATTATATATGCATTGAATGGTTGTGATATTAAAGAAGTTGATAGGTATAAGGATTGAGTTTCTATATATACGGATGGTTGAGGTGCATAGGGGTGGTTATGATTATAGTTTACACCTCTTGGTGTGATTATAAAGTCTATTTAATTTTTTAATTGTAATTAATATAAGTATTATATTAATAATAATAATTAATGGCCCGTTCAGGGGCCTCGAAGGGCTACTCCTTTAGGTGGGGAACATAGGGTTGCTTGGGAACCCCAGGAAAGTGGATGGGTGAAGGTCAATTTCGATGGAGCCTCAGAAGGAAATCTCGGACCGAGTGGCGTTGGGTGTATCATAAGAGATAGTGATGGTAATACATTGGCAATTGGGGCAAGAGACTTCTAGTCGAAACAAACAATGAGGCTGAAGTTCAGGTTGATCTTTTGCAATCCAAAAGGAGAAGCAATTTGAAGTGAGGAAGCTACATATTGAGGGTGATTGATTGATAACAGTAATGCCAATAATGAATGGAACATCTCAGGCTTGGTACCTTAAAAAATATATCAAGATTATTCAAGATTTGCTTGGGGAATTTGAAGACTATAAGGTATCACATGTATAAAGGGAAATAAACGTGGAGGTGGATGTTATGTCCAACCAGGCTATCAGATTGATTGAGGAAGGGAAGGATGAGATATTGGAGAACTTTCGTGATGTTGTCGGTGAGTGGTTGGATTGATCTAATATGGAAATAGATGGGTGTTAATCAAAAGAGCATGTAAAAGAAATTAATGTGGAATATGTTATCAACAAACATTGCATAAATTTAAATAAATCGATGTGGGTGCATTTAAGAGATAATGTTGAGTTATATGCATTGTTTAAGAAAGTCATCATCGTTCCAAATCTTTATTAACTATCTAAAGACTTTAGAAAATTTAAAATCTTGTTGTTTTATACACATTGATTACTATTGCTTATTCATCACAAATTCAAGTGCTTGGGTGATTGTCATAACTACTTGTATCAAGGAATCGAGGAGTTACATGCAAATAAATTATACAATTTGCTTTCATGCTTTACAGTACCTCTTGAGTCTTTATGAACATGTATCTATGCACTTTAAGAATATTATAAATAACACGAGTACATACAATGGTCCAAATAAGTTATTGAGCAAGTATATATGAGAGTAATTACAATAAGTAATGAATCTAACTTTCCTAAGATCGATGTTCATCTTATCCCCCTGCATCTTATACTTTGTTGAATTTTATTTATGACTTGGCTAGTAATTATTTGCATATAGTAAGACAAACCTTACATGTTGGAATTATGTGATGTGCCCAAAGACTGAGAGGGGGGGTGAATCAGGAACCAGTAAAACTTAATCCTTTTAATCCATAATTAGATTAGCTTATTTGTTTGCATGCATATAACTTGAAAGTAAAGAATCAGATACAACACATAACACAATATTTGGTTACCCATAAACCTTCCAAAAGAAAGTAAAACTGCGGTGGGGATGATACCCACAAGATTTAGTACTGCAGTATAAATTTAGCCTGTTAAAGCTTACAATGACCACTTCTAATGGTCTGCCCTGTTATGAGCATAGAAAGGATTGTTAGGTCCACCTTGTTAAAGGATTTTGTTGATCCACCTGTGAGGATGAACCAGTTGATGATCTGCTCTGTGCAACTGTAATTGTTGAATAAGATCCTTTGAAAATAACCGATCACCTGAATGTGATAGATAAGTCTCTGTTGTCCTGAACACTTCTGCACTTAACTCAAACTGCCATTCGCATAATCATATTCATCTTCTCATTATGCATACCTTCATTCTACATATTGGATAAAACAAACTATCTTACATATATATCTTTATCCAACAAATAACTTTGTAAGTCGGCTTGCAATAAACAAATTTATATTTAACAATATATGCAAAGTCAGCTTCAAACTGTCACTCGGGTCCAAAAGACTACTCGGGTGATAAACTGTCACTCGAGCGATACTGAACACTCGAGCGATGCTGAACACTCGGGCGACACTGTATACTCGGGTAACACTGTATACTTAGGTAATACTGAATGACTAAGTATTTTGACACTAATTGACAACATGTCTTGCCATAAGGTCTACAATCTCCCCCTTTGGCATGCATTAGTGACAAAAACACTTATCATTAAACTTTGTAACTGATATGTCAAAACTCCCCCTTACAAATTGCTCAGGTTTTGACACATGCTCTGCTGCTCGGGTCTAACTAACTCTATTTTTGTATTTTTCAAAATTGTTATTGTAGCATATATCTTCTACACTATTCATTGTATATGTGATATTTACAATGACATTTCCCTCTTATACAATGATATTTCCCCTTGATTTGACAAGAATGCCAAAAAAAATTCATCTACAAGGTTATCCCGAAGTAGGATAGAAAATCACTATGTACCTTCAAAATTTGAGAGAGTGTTGTCCCAATTATCCTGTAGCACCTTCAAGATGTGCAATTCAACTTGTAGTTTTGTAGATAGTTCTATCATCAGCTCAGCAATTGAGAAGTTGTTTTCATGGATGAGAGTTTTAGCATGTGTTATATGTTTATGCATTCCATCCATGTGTGGTAGAAGTTGGCTCTTAATGGTTGTAAGAGATTCTCTGATTATTTCTTCTTCTCTCAACACTTCAGCCTGCAAATCAGTAAGATACTTTATTTTCATGAAGTGAGCAGAACTGGTGCTCGGATCAAGTGCTAACTTCCTTGCACTTTCCTTCATGTTTGCATCAATCTTTACTATCTTATTCTTGATTTCCATGGTAAAGTTAGAGGAGTCACTCAACTTTACAAATAATGCTACCACATTTTTCACAGTGGTTTCTAGAGTGCTGATAATCTGTGTAAGCTGCACCTAGTCAATTGCAATCTTCTTTGCAATGCTCTCTAGAACCTTGTTCTCAAATTTCTTCTCTGCCTTCTCAAGTAACTTCTCTTGACCATTCATGTTTGTGTTGAACTTGTGGAAAATGTCAACAAGTTGGTCCATTATTGAGTCACTTTCATTGACTTCAATCTGCAAAGCATCTACAAATATGCCTTTTACATCTTCAAGTACTTTGTTCCTTTGTCTTTCCTTTATGAGTTTCTGCTGCGAGGCCCTTTTCTTCCACAGTTCTCCCAAAATATCCATTTGTTCTATAAATAGGTTGGATAGATCCCAATTAGGAATCACAATCTCTTTATCCAGATCTATCTCATCAGTTATTACTCCCTTTGATTTAGGGCTCGGTGAAGGAACAATTTCCTTACCTTTATCTACCTTGTCCTTTGTTTTAGTATTCAATCCAATTAGGTCATTGACCTTTATAGTACCAAATTGTTGGATCAACACTTACTGATGAATCAAAATTAGAAATGTCTACCTTGCCTTTCTGCAACTCGAGTGTGCATGTCTCAGTAGTAAGAGGAGCCTATTGCTCGGGCTTTGTCTGTTTTGATGTAGATTCTGCAACCTTGTCTTTGCTTGGAGTCACTATACTGTGTATGGGAGATTGGGATAGTGATGTCATTACCTCAACTGCAATCTGCTCTGCGTTGGACTCTTCAATAGTCTATACCTCGGGTAGAGTATCATCATTTCCTTGTGTTGGAGGGTTTGTACTCGGTACTTCTTCCTTCACATTGCTTTCTACAATCTCAAATATTGATTTCCACACTAATGTGGCACACTGAGCTACTTATTCTATATTCTTGTTCAATATTTGAAATGCCCTAAATCTGGGGGTGTGATTATTCTCATATTTTCTCAAGGCCTCTTTCACTTCTTTGCCTTTCATTGCAGACATGACCTGCTTCAATGTCTCTTCCCTTATATCTCTTTCAATTTGTACTGCATTCTTCCAAGGAATAGAGACTGCCTTAAATAAGTCTTCAGTCATATAACTCTTCAACTCGGAAGGGTCATACTTTGCCATCTTATCCACCACTTCTTGCTCAATTTTCTTCTTTTCTTCTTCTGTCCTAGAAGCATACTTCAATGATTTCAAAGAACTCATGGCTCTTCCTTCTTTAAGGTCTTTGATCTTTTGATCAAGTGTGGGTGTGGGTTTAGTGAAGACCATAGTATCTTCTTCATCTTCATCCTCTTCATCACTTAATATAAGCTTTCTCCTTGATCTTATCAGAGTGACAACAGAAGTAGTGCATTTTTCCTTTTTTTGTCTAGATGTTGTCTTCCTCTTCTTCTGTGGAGGATTAACATCAGTTTCTTCCTCGTCAGATTCAATTTCCTCTATCTCCTCTGTTTTAACTGTTTCCTCTTTGCTCTCAGATATTGTAGGAGAGTCGGAGGTCTTTCCATACTTCTTCTTGAATGTATCAAGTATCTTTATTCCTCTCTTCAATATCTTAGGAATCTCAATTTCCAAAGATATCCCACTCTTTTCTTCCTCATAGGTTCCAAAGTAAGGTGCCTTTGGATTGACAGGTTCATTCACAAAAGCCTCTATGATATCTTTAGTGTCCTCGTTATTAACTTCATATGGAAAGAGTTGTACCCATGCAACACTGGGCTTTACTGCTTGTATATACACTTTATCACAATCAACTAGAAAACAAATTTCTTCTTTGTGCTTCTCAACTAGTTGTTTGGGAATTCTATATCTAGTTTGCATTTCTGTTTGAAACTTTCAAAGTATCCATCCATAATGCTATCAAAATTATCTCCCATCTCAACTATGAAATCATTAATTTGATGGATCATTGGTCTATCCTTTTCCCATGCTAATGTTCCTTTGGAGGGAAAGAACTTCTCAACATAAAATAGTATGCAGATTAGAAGAGAACCAAACTTACATGAATTGGTTTTTGATACTCGGATGCTCTCCATGTTCTTTCTCAACTGAGTGAGTTGCAATTATGCTAAGTCGAATACTAGATTCTTCTTGACTACTTTGTAAGCTAGGTCAACAGCTTTGCATGCAACACTGTTGGGTCTGCTCGAGTTGTATATCTTGTGTGCTATCACATGAATGCCAAATTTCATCTCCATATCTGTTACTATGTTGAGTCTCATGCCTCATCCGTCCCACTCGGAAAGAGTTAACTATGATAGTTCATCCATGTTTAAGGTTTTGGTAGCTTTTGGCTTGTCTAGCATAGGGAACCCGATAACACGATGAATTATCTGTCTAGTGATCTTCACAAGATGATCCATCCATAGTTGCATGTCGTGAACACGACTAAGAACATATCTCATCCATTTTGTCTGGAAGTCCCTCGACATATGCATGATATGTGTCAAACCCTTGGTTTTGAGGTACTTATGCTCGGGCTTGAGTTTCCTATTGGTACATAACTTCTCATATGTTTGATTCATCTCACTGGTTGCAAGCTCCTGTATGTTGCAGTGATAAAAGCTGTGAATGTCATTGACCAGTAACACTCTCAGAGGGATTAGCGAATGAGCTCCCATCGGGTCTATCTCCTCTGCAATTGCTGGATGAAGCTTGAACATGGGAGGATCACAGATTGTATTCCTTACTAGCATCTCTGAACCTTTCTTGACCTTGCTACTGGAAGTGGATGCCATATTGCTCGAACGAAATAATTGAACTCCGCTTTCAATCATGAATTCACACTGAATTGCTAAAGTCTCTAAATTGACTTGTAAACTGAAAGCATTGCAAACAATACTCTTCACAATCCTTCATAAATAAGAGATTTTCAACCATTAGAGTATTTCATTAAATGCTCCGTACATAGTAGCTAGCGTGAATTGGGTGTTTCTCCAAGATTCACTCAGAAGCTCGGGTGAAACTAACTTTCCGGTTATCAATACTGCCCGAATCAGCTTGGGTGAGCTAGAGTGACTCGGGTGTAACTAACATTTTGACTCGGGTTGAACTACAATATGTCCTCATGCATCAATATGTGGATATGGATCATATTTCTTACTTGGAACTGATGTAGGATGGCTTGTTATTGCACAATTCCAATTGTCTCCTTACTTTCCTATTCTGTAATGATGGATCCACCCATCTCACTATTTAGGGTGTCATTAGATCCTTCATTGCTTTGATCTGAATTATCTGAGGATTTCCTTACCCATTGCTTTCTCATCTAAGTTCTAATTTTTGAGACTTTAGTTTTATCAGTATCAACCTTTTCTCTGTTCATACAGTTCTTGCTCAGATGACCGAGTTGTTTACACACATAGCATCTCTTAGTAGTGTAACATATAAAATAGATGTTACCAAAATGTAAGGTAAGAAATTTATGTCCTATCTTACGAATATGTAAAGGGGGGTTGAAATAGAGATATGTTTATTAAGAATCTTAAAATGTAATGTTTGAAAATAGGAAATGTGTTGATGTGCAAATTGCTCTTTGAGTTGCCTAGATTGTATTGAATTCCTTAACCTTAATTGAATTGATTTGATTGATTGATTGTATATTGTAATTAAGGAGAAGATAAGATGC
>MU226251.1:1248865-1262563 GCA_018584345.1 Thuja plicata
GCCTTCATTTTACATTTTTACACATCCATGACTAGAGAGCTATGGATCGATATTTGAGGCCTCATTCTTGAGCAACCTTGAATGGAATGATTCATAGAAGTGTGACAACATTTATGCACACAGTAACCAGTTAGGGAACATTGGTGATAGGGAGACCTCAGACATGATTTTAGGGCCAATAAATCCAAAATCATATTTATATATTATAGTCTATTGTCACTTCTTCAACAATTTAACATTTTTTTTGCAATGGAAGTCGTTGGAGAATGGAGATGTTGAACAAAAATAAGGGTAACAAGAATAAGGGTAAGGCTCCTGCAAGTGGGGCAAGCCAAGAGAGGCCAGAAAAATGCAGAACCTTATCATCATACTTTGGTCATGATGTTGGAAATGTTTCTATCCAAAATCGGGAAGCTGCTTCATCAAAAGTAGATTTTGAAGATTCACAACCTGAAACTACATGACATATTGAAGAGGTAGGCAAACCCGATATCTCAGATCATGATGAACTTGAAGAGGATTTTTAGTTAAATACCCAGAGTCGCCATAATGATATAATCGACTTGGATAAGACTGAGAATGTCAGAGATGATGATGGTGCAGGGAAAAAGAAAAGAAAAAACAATTCAAAAAAAGATCGGAAGTGGGAGTTGTCGAGGAATTTTCAAATAGAATGGGTGTCAAGTATCTATTCATTGAACCAGTGGACAATCCAATTGAAGGTCAACCTCTGGTAGAATGCAGATGTAAGATAAATAAGAAGGAAAAGAAGTTGCAGTTAAAAATTGACACCATAGAGAAGCATATGGGTAAAGTTTACGAAAAGAAAACCACAAATGGAGTTGAAAAATCAGTGATAAGATGGAAAACAAAGGATGACTCTCTGCATGTTAGGAATGCAAAATTATATGAATTTTATCTGAATATACAAACGAAGCCTGCTCAAGTTAAAGGCTCTATTGAAGCTTGTTTTGGAAAAGCATTGGAAGTAGAACTAATGGGAAAAGTTGTTCAGTTAAGTGTTATTTTTAATATTTTGAGCAGAGGGCGTCCTATGACAGACTACCCATCATTGAGTGCTTTATTACACTTTCTAAAAGTTCCTATCTATCCTAACAATCATTGGTCATAAAATAGTGGATGGGAATGGGCAAGTTGTCTTGCCGATGTTGAAAAAGAGGATCTAAAGGCAAAAATTAAAGAGTCAAATTTTATTGCATTGTCTTTAGACGAGGTTACAATAGTAGATAATACTTCATGGGTATGCATGCATGTTTATACTGTACACAATTTTGTCCGCCAACCTCATCTACTAACTGTTGCTAAAATGAAGGATAATGCAACAGCTAAAAATCTCTTTGAACTAGTAAAGAGATCTCTAATTGAATATGGAGGTATAAATGACATGACGATTGCCAATAAGTTGGTGTGTGTTGGAGAGGATGGAGCTTCAGTAATGTAAGGCCATAGGGGTGATCTTTGCACAAAGATATAATCTTCTTGTGCGTCGTACGTTACTCCGATTCACTGCATGGCCCACAAAATGAATCTATCTTTTGGAGTTGTTAGCAAGCATGGTCAAGTACAAAATATTGAAGTTTTAATCAAAGAGCTCTACCAATACTTCTGTCAAAGTCGAAAATGATTGAGGGAATTTCAACACTTTGTCTAAGGACTAACCGATGGGAACAAGCTTCTGAAGGATAATGATACTAGATGGATCTCTTTAGATGGACCAGCACATCGAGTGTTTTCAGAATATCAATTGTTGCTTGGTCTAATGAACTCAAGTCATGAAGAAGCAGGGCTACCCAAATTTCTTGAGCTGCTACGAAGGTTATCTAATGTAGAGACACTCTTAACGTTAGCAGGTATTCTTCCCCTACTGGAGGAAATGAGAAATGTAATGAAAAAGGCCCAACAAAGAGCAATGTATATTGCAGAATATGTTGCGCTTCATAAATTGACGTGCATGATGCTAGATAATCTCTATCGATCATGTGATGATGTAAAATTTGCCAGCTGGCTTAAAATCACATATTTGGACAATCCTGACAAATTTTTAAAGATCAGTGTAAACGGGGAGTTATGTGCACAAGTACACTGAGTTGAGATACCAATGTACTACTATGCTAGGGTTGAGTCTGAGGAACCAGGAAGGAAGAACAGGAAGCGAGTATCAAGTGTTAAAAGGGAAGACTTTACCAAGATCATTGAGTCTGTAACTGCTTCTGTGAAGCGCATTGCCTATGATGTTTCCTCAGAGATTAGAGTAAGATTCCCTCCAGTCAAACTACTTGAATCCATGTCTATTGTGTTTCCTCGATATTGGAGTATGAATAATTCGAAGGATTATCGAAATAAGCTACTAACTTTGATAGATCATTTTTGCAAAACCATAGAGTTAAATGGAGTAAATCTAAATGGAATTTTAGATGAATCTCATTTGAGAGAAGAATCGGGCCATTTTTCATAGACAATGATTGAACAATATAATATTATGGAGAACCCCCACGAAGATTGATCGACAACAAGACTTTGGAAATATCTAGCTAAGAGCGAAATGTTGATTGATTCAATATCAAAAAAAAATCAAGCTTGCTGATTTATGTCTGACCATGATATTGGGGTCGGTGGAGGATGAGAGAGTTTTTAGTGCTTTGGGGTTCCTAAAGTCAAAGCTAAGAAACAAACTAGACAAGAATTTGGAAAATTGCTTGAGGCTCTATACATCCAGGTATGAAGTTCATACTTTTCCTTACGACAAGGCACTGGAAGTGTGGAAGAATAAATGTCAGAGAAGAGGGTTGGGCAACATTTCAAACCAAAGTGGGAGTGCCAGAGACAATGACGTGACTGTCATTGACTCATGTACTGGTACTGGTAATGCTAGCATTGAACTTGATTTAAGCGGAGGTATGCAAAGTGCAAAAAACATATCGAAGAACCAAGGAGGCTATGAAGTTGATGGCGATGAATCCGAGGATCCCGATAATGAGATGACGTGGCAACTTGAACCTTTGTAGAAGTAGCGGGTCCTAGGTATTTATTAAACTTTTTGTTGTAGTCTACTATAACACTGTCAGTTTCTGTATCTCATCATCATTCATCAATCATGCATAATATCATATTCCAATGTCAAAATTCAAAAACATGAATGTGGTTGATAATCTCATGATTTCTACAATTAATAATGGTTTCTTTTGCATTATTCAACTCATATGGAACAATTCTTAAAGTTTTTTTTTTTTTTGAAAACTTAGCAATTCATATGATACAATTCTTATAAATAGAGATTCTCATTAATTTATTTACAAATATGACACAATGTAACAATTCATTCGTTAATACTAGTAAGAAGTAGAACACAACTCTGTGTGATTCTGTTTGCAAAAGTGAATTGACAATGAATTATGACTCGAGAGTCAATACCCAATTTCAATTTCATTACCCTTAGCAAATGACCCTGAATTCCCTTTTATAGAAACAAGGGAGCAACAATAGCTTCAGGTTGATTTTCCTAATGTGAAGTCTCTACTACATTGATCCTGTTAAAAAAACAAAGTTCAAAATTGTTACTTTTAACTTCTATTACTTTTAAATTGTTACTTTCTCATTCTATTTTTTTATTACATCAAGATGATTCTGCTAGTTTGTTTAATAAGCTCCATTCTGCATCGCTTGGAAGGTTAATATTTGTCAAGTTATAGCAGATGACCTGCAACCTCGTCAACCATTCATACTTGTTAGACTGACTTGAAAAAGCAATGATCCTTCCAATACTGCATTCAAATTTGTTAATGGTTTGATGCAGTTTGCAATGCCTTCATGAGTTTTGTCCTAAGGAAGCTTGCCTAAATAGTGCTCATTGTCTCCTCCAACCTTTTTTGTAAGCTTCTCTTCCAACGAAATTCATTAATGAGTTACTAGGACCAGGACTCGGCAAACCATGACCTATAATTTCGGTTGTTGTTTGATTCATCTTGGTGAGCTTTATCTCAAATAAGGCAAGAGTTTCCTCTACTTCCTTTAGTTTCTAACAGTTTTGTAAGACAAAGGTTGCTTTTATTGATGCAAGAGCGTGTTCATTAATTCCCTTTCTTTCCAAACGCCTGTCACTGGTTGTGTTAATTTTTTTCAAAATATGTTTTGCTATTTTCTGTCTCTGACACAAAAATTTTTTTTGTCAATGTGCTCTTTGAGCTTCTCAAAAACATCTCTAATAATTTCATTAAATTCAAACCAATCACACAACCTATCACCAATCACCTTTATTTTCCCCCAAAGGTCTCTTTTTATTTGCTTGACTGCATTTTTCATTTGGTCATTCAAGTTGTTTTCGTAAGTTTTCATTGTCTTTTTTTTCCTTCTTTAGGTCTTCTCTCAATTCTGACAACTGGTGTTCACTCTATTTTTTTATTTTCTCTGCTTCCTCTTCCCACTGGTTTTCTTTCTCTTCCCACTATTTTTCTTTTACCCTCTCATCCTCTAATTCTTTGCTTAATTTATTGTTTACTTGTGCCGCTCTCTCCAAGCTTTTGTATAAATTTACTGAAGAGTCTTTTTCATCCTCTAGATTTTTATCGCTCTCTTCCAATTTTTCCCTCACAAATTTTAGTTCTGCCTCCATATGTTCTTGCTGAACAATTACTTCTTTAGAGGATCAATTTTTTATCCTTTTCTCTAATTCTTTGCACTTGTTATCTGTTGCTTTCTACTTTGCCTTTTCATTTGTCAGGTCTGCCTGTAACTTTTGTATTCTACCCCGAAGCTTTCCATTTTCTCTCTCCAACTTCATCACTGAACTGTAGACAACTTGGTTGGTCATTTTTGACACATTTATCTTGTCCACTTTTTTAATTTTTGATAAATCCATTTGGAGGGTGCTAACTTGAATTTCAGATAGATCTATTTGACTCTCTGGTGGATTGTTATCTCTAGCTGGGGGAATAACAACCATGAACTCCATCATTTCATTCTTTGGGTTATATGTGGGAAATAACCTATTTGATGCAGGTTCTACATCACGAGCTACAACAACTGCATCCCTCTTCAATGTCTTAGTATTTTGTCTATTCCTATTTTTTGTTTGTTCAAAGTTCGTTACAAAATCATTGTAATGAAAACCAGGGTTTTCTGATACAATTGAATGTTTGAAAGGTGAAATAGAACTTGTAGCTATGTACGATCTTCCACATGTGGTTCTAATAATTACACCACAAGGATTAGTAGCAGTAACACCCTGACCCATTACAAGTGGAGTATTTGGACTGTTTGGAAGGTTTTGTTCTGAAGGAGTGGCAATTGTTGGACTCACAGTCATAGACACCATTGACATTGTTGTCATAACCTTTTGCTTCTTTACACTGCCTTGATCTTTGGGATCCACTGATTTTGTGTCCAGTTGTAATGTCCTTTTCAGACCACTAGTACTACCCATGCATCCCCACCACTGGTAGTGGCACTTGATTCAAATTGAATCTGAGTGCTTGGCAAAGGTGGAACTGGATTTGAAGCTGGAACAAATGAAGGTTCAAGGGTATGAGACTAAGTAGTACCTTTTTTGATGAACTTCTAATTACTGGTCCACTACCACATTTTGGTGGAGTGGGTGTGGCAAGTGGATACCAATTCCCTTCTCCTGTGATACCATCCCTACTTGGAAAACCCATTTTTTCTACCATCTCTGCCACTTTGCATATTTTTCTTTTGTGAACACACTGACTCCAGTAGCAATTGTCATAGAATCCCGCCCATCAAAACCAGTATCTTGATCATCATAATCACTATAATCAATATGATGTGCTTGACCAGGATGCTCCGCATTCCACAAATTGCTAAATATTTCATCCTCGTCTGGATCATAAAGATCTGCAGAGGTCTTTGGCTTGCTGAGATTCTTCCTCATTTCCCAAAAATCTTTAATTTTGGTTGCAGTCCAATTATCATCTTCACATTGAAGCATTATTTTGCTTGAAATAGTTTTTGTAGATGGTTTAGCAGCTTGCTAGTAGAAATTGTAGGATGTTTTTTGCTGCTCTTTTACTTTATGCTTTTGCAATGCAATAATTTGTGATGACAATACCTGTATTGAAATATTATTTTCAGCGGCGTATTTCTCCATCTCTTTTTTGACCTCGTCCCAGGACCCCATGTTTTTAAATTTTTCTATCAATGACATACTTTCATGTTGACATTTGCTTGCAGAGCTCCCATTCGCTCTAAGCTTTGATCCAATTATGTTTAGTGGATCATACTGCCAGTGACTGTCAACAACAAAGCAAAAAAAAAAAAAAGAAAGCCTCTGCCACTTTGAATCCTCTTCTCTCAAATGTGAACCCTCCCAATGAGAAAGGCAAGGAAGGAAATATCATTTTCTTTTGCTGACCATTAAAGAGTGCATCTATGCTCTCCATTTGCCAAACATATTCCAATGCCAAAACCCTCTTTGTAACATGTATTGGAAGTTTGTAGGGTTCTACCACTAAACTGTAAAACCTTAACACAGTGTAGTCTTCCATGAAGTACCTGTCAGCCAATTGTGTTTGACTTTCGAGTTGAATGCAATCTCTATAAGACACAGACAATCTAGGCAACGGAGTGCCTGTAATTTTATGATACATAGGTGCAAAAAAGAAGTCTGCAAAATTGTTATAGTTCCTTCTGTTATCACTCATCCTTATCTGAGGTTTCCATTCATATAGTGCATTTTGGACCTGACTTTGAAGCTTGTTTGTCTGAAATATTGCATGATGCTTTGCTAAAAGAAGATAGCACAAGTAGGTTGTGAACCTAAATGTCTTCTGTGAGCCTCTTTTAATCATTATAAATTGTTCTTGCATGCAATGAGCAGTGTGTTCAATAAAATTATATTTTACTGGTTCTTTTTCACAATGAATTTGAAAAATCATTTCAAGAATGTTGGCACCCACTTCTTTATTACTATCCAATCCCAAACAAAATGCTAGCAAGGAAATACTATCCTGAACCCATTGTACAAAAATATCATAATCATAAGGAGGCTTATGATCTAGATCCATACTAGAACTGCTTGTTATTCCTCTGATATATGAATCTTTCCTTTGTGAATCTGAATTTTCGTAAGTCTCTGCTAGCTTTCCCAACTTAATGTGCACATTTGATTTTTGTGCTTCAAACCCTAGGTCCAACAGACTACAAAATTCAATCTCTGTTATCGACAAAATTTCCTCCTGAGTATTTTTATTGAAAATTGCTTTTCTATTTTCATCATAATTTTGGGTGCAGAGCATGACAATTTCTGGACAAGGGAATACTTAAGGTAACGCCATGCATGCTGACCCAACAACCCACAGTGCAATTTTATTTGTCTTTGCCTTTAACATGTTGTTAAATGGACAAAATTTTGAATCCTTCAATGGATCTTTACACTTATTTTCAAGTGCAAATATAATTTCCATGATTCCCTTATTTCCATGGATAACAGGATCAAAAATATCATGGAATTCATTAGTGAAACCTGGTGTTTTAACTAGTTTGTGGAAGTCTATTATCTCTGTTTTCTTTCTTTGCCCTTTACTCGTACTCTTGATATTTGTTTTTCCCATTGTGGACCATGGTATACTAGTGACAACTATAATTTACAGGTGTGTTTGAAAATTCAACCCTAATTCTATGACTACAATCTAAACAATAAACCTCTAGATTTGAAAAATTTAAAGGGCGGGACGTGGGTGTTTAGGATTTTACTTGGAAATTTAATTTGTGCAAACTGTGAGTGGGAAGAGAGCTGAGAGACTCTGTTGCATTCCTCAATCCTCAACCTTGAAGCCGTTACCTATAACCCCTTTCTGAATATCTGATTCTCCAATACATAATACTAGTAAGAACTGAAAATATAAAAACTTAGGTTAAAATTGTACAATAGTGAGTAGTACTAAATTGTCAGTCGTGACTCGTCACTCGTGTTAACTTTTACTATCACTCGTGTTAACGGTCGCTAGTTTCTTTTAATATTCCTTTATCTTTTCGTCTTCCAATCATCACTCTTCATCGAATGACACCGATTGAATGAGTGTACATGTGTCGTTATTTCAGAATAGGACTGCTAAAATGGGATTTCTTTTCCCTTTCAACCCAAAATACAACGTACATCATTGATCTTTGCTCATCCAACGGTCGATGGCAGTCACCATAATTTGTAATTGTGGCGGGTCCCATTTATTTACTTTGAATTATATCTATCGGATGACACCGATTGTGTGAGTGGTCATGTGTTGTCCGATTGAATGAGTGTACACATGTTTTTGATTTCAGAATAGGATTACTAAAATGAGATTTCTTTTCCCTTTCAGCCTGAAATACAATGTACATCATTGATCTCTACTCATCCAATGATCGGTGGCAGTCACCATCATTTATAATTGTGGCGGGTCCCATTTATCTACTTTGAATTATATCTATCGAATGACACTAATTGTGTGAGTGGTCATGTGTTGTCCGATTGAATGAGTGTACACATGTTTTTAATTTCGGAATAGGTTTGTGTGAGTGGTCACGTGTCGTCTGATTGAATGAGTGTACAAGTGTCGTGATTTTGGAATACGATTACAGAAATGGGATTTCTTTTCCCTTTCGGCCCAAAAATACATCGTACGTCGTTGATCTCTGCTCATCCAACGGTCTCCAAAAATACAGTTACAGGTAACACCATATGCCACAAATGTATTAAATTTAAATAAGATTAAATATTGAAACTGTCTAATATAAAAACAACTAATTAAATTTAAAATATTGCAATCACAGATAACTGTTTAATACTCTAATTATTTATTAATTGATTACTAACCATAATTTATAAAAGGCTTTAAACTTTTACAATTCCACATTCGCAGTCGCACACATGCCACATAATGATAATTACAATTGTCATTGACATGGAAAAATTAAGTTAATACTCTTAAATAAATCACACACATACATTAAACATTGTTACATTTTTTTTGTTCATAAATTATAATACATATTATATGATATCACAGATTCACACATTGATTTGGCAATGTGAATCATGATTCACTGAATGGGCATTGGGCATATAATTTATTATTTATTATTTATCAAAATTAAAGTCCAAGGTCTAAGGTCTAAGGTCTTTAGATTTCTTTACAAAATTGTAATTAAACAATATGAAGTCTTCAGATTTCTTTAAAAAATTGCAATTAAACAATATTACGCAGACAATCTATTATCTCACACACTGATACGAGTCTCGTTTGCAGAGGAAGATAGAAAAATTAAAATAATTATTAAGAGTCAAACAAAAAAAATTTCATTAATTATTTCAAAAATTTACATCACTAAATTATAATATACTTTATAATTATAGAGTTTTACAGTTAACTTTAGACTATAGTCGCTCGGTAAACACCTACAAAATGGGAAGTATGTTTACCCACAAAATGGGAAGTATCCAAACAGTTACAAAATATGTTGCCACAAGGGCACTAGTTGATCATATAAGAAAAAACAAAAAAATAAACGAAATGCAGAAACCCATTTCAAGAACATAAACACTAAGGGTCTTCATCTCCATCCCTGTCTGAGAAGAATTGTCTATTGAGGATAATCTCCCCGAATTCATCGAGCCAGTTGTAGTCTGTCTCCTCAAAGTCGTCGAGCTGAAACCACTTCCGCAGGAAGTCCTTCCCCAGTCACACCCACTTCTGATGCCACGTCAGCTGCCTTTCACTAAGGTTCAGTAGGAAGGGTTGCCTTTCCACATTGCTGCTTCACTGGATAAGCTTTTCAATTTCATCAGCCCAAGGGATACCCAACCCCGATTCTGTGAAGACAATGACTTGGATGTCGTCCACCAAAAATTGATCCTTGAAAACATTCTGCAGCAGCATAAGCATGTCTAACTTCTCTCCTCTAAGGTCGAGAAGAGACGCCAGGAAGCAGGACGTAATGTCCGTGCTGACATGGTATCTCTTCTTGTTGCGAATGAACTCATGGCCAAGCACCATCAACACAACATTGTTAATGAAAGAACCCACTTCCTTGCAAACGGAAGTGAGTACTTCGTCTGGTATCCTACCCAAAAAGGGATTTTTCTCATCAATTGATGTAGTTCTCAACCTAATTGGTGTGTCCATCTTTGCCTAAACTTAAAACCTAAATCTTCAAACTACACAAAAAATTGAAATTCGAGGGCCGAGGTTGAAAGGCAAAAGAAAATTGAAATTGACAAAGAAGCAAGCAAGAATGTCTATTAATATCCCTATGAATCCATATCTTTGATATCGTTAGGTAAATCATTCTCATTAATGCAGGAGTGTGGGAAATTACTAATATAGTCAGTGGTCACTATACTAATAACTATAGTTTGTACTAGTACAATTTTGGAAACCGTGTGAATTGCCTAATGGCTAAAGAATGTCACTTTCACTCTGACAAGACATTCATTTTGAGAAACTGTGCCCGAGATAAAATTGTAGCCATTGATCTACATCAATCAACGGTCTCGAATAATACATTTACAAATTAGGTTTCTAAATAAATAGGTTTAAGGTAAGTGTTGACGGTATCAATGCTCATAGTTGATAGTACAATGTACATACCACATGCAGTTGCCAAATGTACATACCACTTGCAGTTGCCAGTGACGGCGGACAACTCTGCTACCAAAGAGGCGGTATTAACTCGATGTGACTGGTAGTCTGGAAATTGTAATTATTAGATGTTTTATGAGTTGCCATTTGGCATTTGCTAATTTTAGATTTTATTTTTAGTTTAAATTTTAAAGAATAACTACTTTAAAATTTCACAATTCAGCAGTCGCACAGTCACACATGTGACATGATACATGCAAAAGTTAAGTTATATTACTGTTAAATAAATAACATGCTATCATACATTAACAATTTAACATTTGTTTGGTTCATTTTCAATTTCACAAATTATAAAATCACATATGTCACGACTCACGACTCACACATACACATTTTACAATTAAATCCATAAAAAAAATATTGAAATGAAGTTGCAAACTTTTCATTAATATTTTCTATAAATTTACAATATTTAGAATTTCTCAGAAATTTGGAATTTCGGACTTGGAGACTTTCACTTGAAGTCCTTACAAAATCTTAAATACAAAACCTACTATAGTGAAAATTTCAAAATTTTCAGGTGGAGGCCACTGGCCATAGGGACACAACACTAAGGATTTTCCCCTCCGTCTAAGTAGAACTTTCCAGAGATGACAAGCTCTGCAAATTCATACAACCATCCATAGTCCACCAAGTCATCCAACAAAAACCATTTGCGAAGAAAATCCCTACCAATCTGTGCCCATTTCCTATGGCGCGTCAACTGCTGAACATCCAGGTTCAAAAGAAAAGGTTGAATGGCCACATCTTCATCTGACTCGAAAAGCTTGCGTATATCACTTGCCCAAGGGATCCCCACCCCTAATTTTGCATAAACAACAACCTCAACAATGTCACCCAGGAATTCAGGTTTAAATAGCTTCCTTAACAGAAGGAACATATCCACCTTCTCTCCCCAGAGGTCCAAAAGAGATGCCAAAAAATGAAACGTAATGTCTGTGTTAACTCGGTACCTATTGACATTTTCCAAAAATTGACAGCCCAGTACCATCCTCACAACCTCATTTGTGAAGGCTCCAAACTCCTTGCAAACTGAATCAAGGGTTTGGTTTGAGACCAGGCCCAAAAAGGCCTTATGTTCCTCCGTAGACATGCTTATCAAACGGATAGGAGTGTCCATCTTCAAAAAACAACTAGCACAATATCTGAAATTATACTAATACAACCTAAATACCAAAACCAGAGGCAATCTTTCAAGCACTAGCATTGAAGAAGAAGGAAGCGTAGATCATCTATAAATAGCCCTTAATTCTTTCTCTAACCTAATTAATTCATTTGTCCTTCAAAATTTTTCTAAATCTTTCATATTAAAAGCACGAGTGTGTGAAATTAGAAATAGCTAGATTGAGTGTCAGTGATAAAACATTTATTTTATTAATGACAACTGTGATACATTATCAACTGTCCACCTAAACAGATGTCAGACTTGATACGTGTAAATAATGATGTCATTACGTGATGTTGCATTAATTAGATAATAGTTATGGTGCATATTAATTAAACTTCAACCATTCATCTAGGATCATCAAACGGTCTCAAATAAGACATTTAACATTATAAAATGATGGATGTTACTGTTAGGTTGTGTGTCGATGTAAATTTTTGTGCTTATGGATACCAACATGTGTTTAATCTGCAAACAAATTAGTTGGTGTTGGCCCACATGACGTTTTGACGCATTGACAAGTCCCATCTTTTGAAAATTGCCAATCAAATATTTATTTTTCCCATACTTAACGATAGATTAGCCAAAAATATATATATTTTTTCAAAGGGCACATAAAATTCACCAGGACAATTATTTTTTTACCCTTCAACAAAAAATCATTCGCCTCATATATTATAATGTATTTACTTCAAAAGAAAAAAAATCGCCTCACACAATATATATTTTCCCCACATTAATGTATTATTCGCCAGGATTTTATGGAATTTTCATTGGGCAGGGAAAAAATCGCCTTCACCTTTATATTATTTTGCTAATTTGGAAAAAAAATTCCCATCATCAAGAAAAAATTTCCCCTAAATTAATGTGCGATTCGCTAGGATTTTACACTTTTTCCTAGGAGGGGGTTTCTTAAAGTTATCCCTGAATGTGTCCATATTCACCACAGTGACAACATCTATACCAAGTGTTGTAATCCCAACCAAAAAATTGCCTTGGTTAATTGTTCAGCGGGATTCTGATTCTTAGTTCTACACTCAGAAGATTTATGACCTTGTTTGTTGTATTTGTAGCATTTCCCTTCAAACTTAGGTTTCTCTTTGCATTCACTTGCTCTATGTCCATGTTTTTTGCAGCTATAGCATTTACCATTAAATCTTGACTTTCCATTGCTCCAACATTTATTTGATGTATGCCTTGTCTTACCACAGTGATTGCATTTAGGTTTGTTGTTCCTTTGAGTTCCTTATTGTGAGGATTCACCTTTTTCAGTATATCCTAATCCAGTCTTTCCATGATGTCTGAGTTATGTTGCCTAATCCATGCTAGATTGTGAATTCACCATACTTTCATTTGTTTGTTTTTCAGTATTGAGATCATTCTGCAGTCTTTCATTTTGTGTCCTTAGATTGACAACTTCTTGTGTTGCATTGTTGGGTTGACTTACCAAATCAGCTTGCTGAAGTGATAAGTGTTGGATTTCTTTTTCTTTTTCTTCTAATCTTGTACTCAACAGTCTTTTATCTTCTTGTGCTATATTACTGTCTTCTTTTGCTTTGTTCTTTAGTTCCATGACTTCACACATTCTGATTGAGTTAACTTCCTGTTCTCTTTTCAACCTTCTAACTTCTTCATGTAAATTGAGATTCTTTGCAAGCAAGTCTTCAATGGCTACATCAGCTTCTTCTATCTTTGCAAATTTCTTCAATTATTTCTTCTATATAGTTCTTGTCATTCATTTGCACTGTTAATTCTTTTCTTCTCTTTAGGGAAAGAGAGAGTTGCCCCTTAAGTTTTATGATCTGATCCATGGCCACTTTAAGATCTATCTTTTCATTCTCAATGGCTTTCTCCAGTCTATATGTTTCCATATCCTCTGAT
>MU226251.1:1271254-1315643 GCA_018584345.1 Thuja plicata
GAGAGAGAGAGAGAGAGAGAGAGAGAGAGAGAGAGAGAGAGAGAGAGAGAGAGAGAGAGTAGTTAAGGCTTCATACAATTCACAGCTATGGAAAAGCAGAATGTTTGAAGAGGAACTAATTTTTTTAATGGTTACCAAAACTGGGGATTTTGATAGTCTACAGAGAAAGATATAGATAAAAGGAAAGTTCATTTTTGGATAAAATAAAATGTCTTCAGGTGTTTTTGTTCCCTTTTACTGTTATTCCATTTTTGCATACAAAGAATGTTTACGGTTTTGTTTAGAAGAAAAAGTTTATGGTATTGATTCATTGGTTTAAAGTTTAATTTTTCAGTTGGGGCTTATGGAAAACGTTAATCTCATATAGTTTATATTTAATCTAAAAATGTTAATAGGGGTTTCTTGTTCTATTAAGTCTCATGTTTGTGTTGCAAAGCTTGTGTTAAGAGAAAGAGGGTTTAGTTAATCTCAATGTCGTGAACAAGTTTTTTACAAAGTTTTGTTCAGTTATTATGAAATAAATTATTGCTAAAGTTTTCTTTATAACCACAGTCTATAACTGTATGTGGTCGGGTTCTTGATCCATTTTATAATTGTATGGATTTATAGTTACTAAACCCTAGTTTACTTTGTGTTGTCACTGTGAAATTTTTGAAATAAACAAATGTTTAAGAATTTGTCTGTAATCCTAGTTGGGGTTTTATGAGAAGCATTATATTTTGTATATGTGTCTCTTTTACAACCCTTTTATTTTGAGTTAAAGGCTTGTCAAGAAACCCTAGTTCAAGTTTGTATTCTGTTAAGGGTTTCACCATGATTAATGTTGCAGTTTTCTTTGTCTATCCAAGTATGCATATTGCACAACATTATGTCTTAATCCTGGTATGAGTATGGAGTTTTCAGTGTGGTTAACATGCATTCTCTATTTGGTTAAGTTGAAAATGCACTACATTCTTTACCCTAGTTTGCGTTTGGTGAATATACTATAGTTTGGTTACAATTATTTGTTAAAAGGAAATTGGCAAATAGTTATGAAGCTGGCAGATTGTTTTTAGGACTATGAACATTATATATCCTTTGTTGAAGATATGCAAAGTGGTGGTTGTTTCTGAATGGAAAATCATTTGAGTATCATACTCTGTATAGAGTTATTATTGGAGTTGATGCAAAACTATCAACCTCACAACTCCCAAGGATCACCTGCATGCAAACACCTGTCACAGAAAGATATAAGAAAAAGCCATGGAGGCCATAAACAACAGATCTGTGGAAGAGGAAACATCCTCAATTAATTCAATAATAATGGAATGAAATTACAAAAGAATTAACAATTACAAAGAGATCAATCCTTATAAAGGAAATTGAACACAAGAAGGTGGAGAAACCTAGGTTGCATGATAATAATTAATTATTATATGCCTAAAGTTTAGTTTAAGTGAACTAGAGATAAAAAGTGACTTTTTATTTAAATCAATAATAATTTAATTAATAAGTGAAAATGTGACTTAATAAGTAAATCAATAATTGATTTAATTAATAAGTGAAAAGGCCTTTTTACTCTAACACTCCCCCTTAAGATAAACTTAGGGAAAAGCTAAAAACCTAGAAATAACTACTGAAAGCATGAAATGGGTCCCGACAACAAGGCCTGATCAGGTACCCAAGTACAAAAATATTTGTAAAGAAGAGAAAAGGAGAAAACCCAGTGGGAAAAACCCCTCTCTGAAAAGAGATGAAGACTAGTGAAGGATTGAAGAAGACTCCAAACTAGAGAATGTCCTAGAAGATAAGAACAAAGGAAGAACATGAAGAACATCACTGAAGCATGAAGCTGCAAACACTGTTGAAGAATAACTGTTGAAACCTCCACTATAATAGAACATGATCAGGTAGAGAAGACTGTAAACAAAGTCTTAAGATCTGATCAATCAAATATGGAAGGATGCCTCCAAACATGAATGAAAGAGTGTTCATATGGTAAATTATCCATCTCATCGAAATGCATAGGTACCCAGCCAATGCATCCGCCTAGTACATAGGAATAAATACTAAATACATAGATCACTGCATCAAACCAAGGAAGAATTGGAAGCAATAAGAGACACCCCCCCATAATGTTGAGTAGGGAGAGGCATGACAGGTATACTAAAGCAGACTGCCAAGAATAACTGCATGATGAAGAACCAAGAACATAGATAGTGCAATAGAAAGTACAAACACATATAAAAGGATGGTGTCATGGAAGGATCACTCTCTTGACACACATCATGAGGCTATTGTCATGGAAGGAACACTCACTTGACAAAGGTAAAACAAATCCCACATGACACTTTATAATGTAGTGTGAGTACAAAAAACCACAAAAAAGTCCAAGATCTCAAGCATGCATTAAATGTCACTTTATCCCAGTGCATTTACAAAAAATAAATGCTACTGAAAATGTCTAAAATGCTCAAGAATTACAAGAAAGTTGTAGAAACATGAATAACAGCTAACAAGGAGTCACCCCATGCACGAAAAATGATCCCAGGACCTGAAACAACCAAGATAACTACCAGATTGCAAAAATGCAAAAAATTGAATATAAAGTACTGGATAAGATTCTATGTCTGAGACCCATAAAATAATATAGAGCACAAAATCATCTTTCCAACGCCATGCGAAAGTCAAAAAATAGAGTTTGGATGAGCAAGATATTACTCCCGGAGTGCAAAAAGGAACCCTGACTTTGACTGAAAAAATAGAAACAAGATTGAAAAATCAGGAAGCCAAAACTTAAAAATCAGGTCGGGCTCGGAAACATCTTTCCGATGATATCTTGTTTGGCAAAAAATGCCTCTGTTTGCTCAAGATACAAGCAAAAAATCGAAGACTGCTCCAAAACAAGAACCCAAGAAACCCCTAAATTTTTCATGCAAATTATTTTTTCAAAAAACGGTGGCGTGAATTTGGAGGTGTCACAGAAACTGAAGCCACGTGAAAACTGAGGCATTTTTTGCCTCAAAAAGCATGCCAAGGTCGTGCATGCAAAAAAGAGGGCCCAGAATTCAATTGTGTCCAAATTGGACATGCCTTATATCAAAATAGGGTTTTGGGGGCCTTCCGGACACAGTTGTGAGGTCCATTTGTGCTTAAAGTGCTCCAAAAAATAACTTCCCCCAAATCCACAAAACTCTGAGATAAAAAACTGTTGAAAAACACAGATCTGATGAAAAGGCCAAATCTCTCATGAAGAGAACATGGGAATGAAGATCTGGAGCTTTGATACCATATTGGAGTTGATGAAAAACTATCAACCCCACAACTCCTAAGGATCACATGCATGCAAACACCTATCACAGAAAGAGAGAAGCAAAATCTATGGAAGCCAGAAACAACAAATCTGTGGAAGAGGAGACATCCTTCATTAATTCAATAATAATGGAATGAAATTACAAAATAATTAATAATTATAAATAGATCAATCCTTATAAAGGATATTGAACAACAGAAGGCGGAGAAACAAAGGTTGCATGATAATAATCAATAATAGAATTAATTATTGTATACCTAAAGTTTAACTTAAGTGAACTAGAGATAAAAAGTGACTTAATAATTAAATCAATAATGATTTAATTAACAAGTGTAAAGGTGACTTAGTTATTAAATTAATAATGATTTAATTAATAAGTGAAAAAGGCCTTTTTACTCTAACAGTTATTTGTATAAGTGATATAAAGGCATTATCATTCAGTTGTGTATATTTGAACATTGAGAGTTTTATAGAGCACTTACAGTGCATTGAGAATTTGGTTCATTATATTATATATCACTTTGTATAATTCAATATTCCCAATGATATATTATATGAGAATACTTGATATATATTGTACTTTTGCATCCGAATATCAAGTGATGCAAGATTAGAAGATGTTGTTGTAAGAATTTGCAAATAAAAATGAACCAAGGATCTAGAGGTCAAAGAACAACACAAAGACAAGAGAGATGATATGAACAAGAATAAAGTGTATTCTCATTAATGATTCAATATGAAAATAGGAGATATTAGAGATGTGTACAATATAGAAGTGCCTTCTTATAGAGGAAAGGCAATGAGAGATAGTGATAAGCAGAAGATAAGATATCGCCAATACAAGGTGGAATCACATGTACACCAAAGGTGGATCATCCTCCATTATGCAATGAAGTATGTTCAACATGTGGAGGATGATAATGTGATATGTGCACTAAAGGTGGATCTCAGACATAAAGTGGAGTGTGATAACAACTATCACTGCCTAAATTGGAATTTCTCCTACACCAAGTGCAAATATAGGTGCAAAATCCTAGGTGTCTCATATGCAAACTACTATGCAATGCATTATCCTGAGTAAGATTATGTAAAGTGTAATTAATGAATCACACCAACATTGTAAAGTGAAGCAGAGACAATACTCTGTATTTGTATCATAACCATGATGATATGATATAGATTGTATTAGCCAGTGAGGCACACTCTTGCTAGTGTAGCACATGTCGATAATACACATTCTTAATTGCTAATGAGACACATTTAAATGTTAGTGAGACACATTGTATTCAGTAGGCTATGCCAGTGAGGCATTTTCTAAATAAGCTAGTGAGGCACTTTTAAGTGGTTTTTATTCCCCATGAGGGTTTTCCACTTGGGACAATATTTGTGTTATGAGTTTTCATTGTCCACTCATTATCGTTGATGTGTTTGGTCCTCATATTCATTTACTTATCATTTGTCATTCAATTTTTTTAGAATTTGGGTTTCTATAATGCTATCAGTCGATGTGACCTAGTTATGTTCTTTATGTTCACTCATGTTAAATATCCTCACATATACTTGATAACTAGATTGCTCTAAAACTTGATATTTATGTATTCAAATTTGTAAAATTTTAAGTCATGGTCATTTTGATTTGATATACTATTGATTTACCCCCCCTCCCCCCCGCTCAGTGGTATTGTACTCGAACATCAGGGCCTTACTTGTAGATTTTATGGGTAATTTATCATGTTATGTACTTCAATATCATTCACCATTAACATAGAGAATAATTGCAAATTAGTGAGAAAATATTCTTTGTTCCTTACACGTAACTTGAATTGTATTTTGACATGATTGTAAGAGTGACCCAAGGATAAGAAATGCCTACAAGATGTGGACAACTATTGCATAATAATATTAAAATGACTTATGAGTTTAATGCTAATTTACATGCCCCCTTGAAGTTGGTAGAAATTTGTTGGGGGATACCTGAGGTGAAAAGTCTCATTTGTGAAGGGAATCTAGAAATAAAAAGATACATAGTGTTTACAAAACCAATAGAAGGAAGAATGTATTCATAAAAGGAAGAATATATTCATAAGAAGCCATAAAGTTTCAAGTCTCATTTTTGGTCTTATATTTTTGATACCATGTTCATGTGGGTTTGTTTGAATATTCTAATTACTTCCTTGAAACCTCTAAAGATTGAATTTAAAGTGCATATTCAACCTTGATTTAGTGTATCCAATTGTAGCATGTTCATTTCTAAATGTGATTGTGATAAGTTAATCAACTAGAACATTGTAAAATATTCACAATTCTTTTCTAAAGTACTTTTTTAATAATAATAATGTAAATGTTCCTTGTAGGGATTACTAAATATATCTCTTCTAACAGATCATAAATCTATATGTATTTCCATTCATATCCATACAACCTAGTATTCTTGTATGTTTAGAATTATATAGTACTTTTGTGGGACCTTCACTAGGATCTCAAATTTGGTTTCAATGGTTACATAATTTTAGTAAATTCAATAAATTTATGTCCAATTGGATTGAGACATCATTCTATTATTTTCTCTATATTCCATCACCTTAACACGCTAAAAGAAATAAATAAATAAATCATTAATTAACAAATTATGTTTTTTTTAGTAATTCCCAACTTCCATATATTCAATTGTATAAAAATAATAGGGTTTGTACATTCATATCTTCATTTGCACTACCTATAGTAATTATTTATCGATTTAACTACAGGTGTTTGACCTTACATGATCAAACTAGCATATAGATACATTGCAACAATCAAAATAGGATACACTCTATATATTGGGTATTATCTCCAATTGTGAAACTATTTATATTTCATGATTTCATTCTGCTATAATTTATTAGGAAATTTATCTTGCTTTAGTAGAGCTAGAAGTGAAGAAGGTTTTATCCACCTTAAAAATTGGTCCAAAGTTTTGTACTTGATCATAAGATTAATGTTTTTGTTTGGGTTTTGACACCCCTGATATCCAATAAATAGTCTTACCTTTAAACATAGAGTAATTTTGATTAAAATAATTAAATAAATAAAATATTTATTTAATTAAGTGAGGATAATTTTTAGTTTATGTAGAGCCTAATAAATCCTTAAATTAAAATACCACGCAACAAATAATATTATGTTAAATTAGGACATTATAACTATCGTGCCAAAAATAGTTGATCTATTTCCATCTAATGACTTTCACTCCTAGTTTGATGAAAATTTTAAGAAAGTTCCTCTTGAACTATAAACTAAATTATTAGCAAACAAGTCCAATGAAATACATGCATACGAGGAAGACATAAATGTACAACATGAGGAAGCTAAAATATTGGTCTCCATCCCTTTTTAATATCATAATAGGAGACACAAAAGGTCAAAGCTAACTACAACCCCAAAATAAGAAAGAGGTGTAATATAGTTCAAGATGTCACAACTGAAGAGATCAAATCTAGTTCTCAATCTACATTAAATTTTTATTAAAAAATATCAAAGTAGGGGAAAGTACCCCAACCATTACAATGACAATCATAAATTTGAATGTTAGGGGCCTCATTGCCTCTAACAAAAGTAATGTAAAAGCATCCCTAGGCAATGGAAAGTGATGTAGAGCTTCAACCAAATAAAATAATAATTACAAGGATTTTTAAGCCCTTGACAATAACTTTTGATTACCACGTGGAGGTTTCTCCATTATTTAATCCTTTGAATTTGTAAGTAGATTATTTTTGGTTGATGAAATGTTACATGTGGTATTGGAATTTACACTATATTATGGAAACAATTTTTAATTGGAAAATGCGTTGATTTTATACATAATATGTTTTAGATCAAAGGAAGGCAAGCAAAGAAGTACTTGACAAGGACTAAATAGGTAGAACAAAAGAAGTGTGAGACTATGCGGTTTAGAATGGAGATTGTGAGTATAGAACAAGAAGTAGTGAGCATGGACAATTGGGTGTCTACATAAATGGTATAAAATTTAGGCTAAGGTGGATAAATTAGTCACACCCATACAAGATTGACCGGTTATAGTAGTGAGATGAGATGCTATAGAAGAAAAATATTTCGTGAGGTTAAACATAAGACCATATTAAGTGACAATCCACAAAGGATCAGAATTTGTCATTAGTATACAAGCAGACAGTTTTGGTCGGTCGGTCATGATCACCGAGTGATAGTGATTACCGAGCGTAGTGATTACTGAGCAACAACACTCACCGAGCGCAGTGATAACCGAAATATTTTGAACACTGAGAAGTATAAATTAACCGAGCACCAGTGTATATATACATAACCAAGCACTAGTCTACATAGACATAACTAAGCACCAATCTACAGAAACATCACCGAGCACCAGTCTACATCGAGAGACAGTTTTATCACTGAGAAAAGTGGATCTCAACTACACGTCAGATAAAACACTTTAATCTTTAAAATAGCTTTTTTTCTTAGCTGGATAACCGTTTCTTGTGGATCAAGAAAAGCATTAATTGCGGATATAATTAGTTAACTTATTGTATTCATGCAAACTAGGAGATCAAGGTCAATTTGTAAACCTTTGATCTTAGAGTTTTTCAAGAAAAGCGTGAAACCTAATTAGGTCAAATATTGTATATATAGATGTAATAATCAATCAAGAAGATGGTGATTGTAGCCGAGAAGGATATCTATGGATCAGACAGAGAGTTTCATGCACAAGGACAGATAAAGGAGAATTCGGTTTATCAAGAACTACATACAAGGCTACCAAGTATAACAAAGGTATTATCCATCACAATAAGGTGATACAATTTTGTGTACTTTATGGATCTATAATCAACAATATAAGATTGCAGCAATCAGATCATGTATCTTGTTACTCTCTAAAAATTGTAGCAAATAGTAAAATCCTTTAAGAAGGTGGACTTAACAACATTATTGTAAATCTCTTAACCAAGTGCACACATAAATTGTGTTGCTAAAATCTCTTAACCGGGTATACTTAACAAGTCTGACATGTTACTCCCAACATGGTAAGATCATCAGAAGTGATCACAACTTGTAGCCCTAACAAGCACCTTCCATTCTGCAGATACTGAAGCTTTGTAGGTTTCATCCCCACCGTTGTTTTTACCTTCTAACAAGGGTTTCTGCGTTAACAAATACTTGTGTCATGTGTTAATGAGTTTCATGAATGTTTCAATATTTTCTTACATGCATTTACATTTATGCTATCATATTGCATGCATGAAGTAGAAAAGCTACAGTGGTCAATTATGCAAGTAATGAGTACTAAGGTTAATTGGTAAAAGTTTTTAAGGGTACTGATTCACCCCTCCCCTCTCAGTACACACCCTTCCAGTATTCCAACAATTGGTATCGGAGCTAGTTCTCTTATTTGGAAAAGTTTAATCACTTGAGAGAAAAGATCTTACAATGGAAATGTATAAGCTTGATAAAAATATTGAGAATCAAAAGTTGCAAATACAGATTTTCTTTGAGCAATACAAACAGGCAAGAAACAAAATGAAAGAGTTATTGGTTGAAAGAAAAGTCATGGCATCTCGCTACAATGAAACTGACTATCATGAAGAAGAGATAATTGACCTATTTGATTCATTTGGATCTGGATCTGGTAGTGCATCTAACACATCTGAAGGAACCATTGCAGATCTAAATAAAATCAATCAACATCTGACTGAATAAGTGAAAGTACTGCAGATTGGTCAAGAGACACAAATGGTAAGAATGATTGATGTTATAAATAATGCAAGACAAGTTGAACAAGAAAGAACTTTGGCTATTGATGATAGAAGAAGGATTACTGAAAAGTTGTAAGAGAAAGAAACTGAGATACAAAGACTTACTGAACATCACATTGAGATCACCAATCAAATAGTTTTCATGAGTCATGAGGCCAACCGAGTGAACATGGAACTTGCTATAAAATTGGAAGTTATTGGTGAACTAAAAGAAGAAAATGAGAAACTAAAGCATGAAGCAAAGATTCAACAACAACATAATGATATGGTCAAGAAAGCTGAAGATAGTACAAAAAAAATGGATGAATTTTTTAATGGACAAAGAAGACTCAACAACAATACCGGTTTAGGGTATACCGAGCATGGAGAGTCATCAAACTGAGTTGATAAAATGAATGTCTACACAAATCCAAGACCAAAGAAGCGTTCATGTAATCATTGTGGAAAACCAGGCCACACATCAAATGTTTGCAAGATAAAAACAAAAGGTATTCCTAAAAATAGTTCTACATTCATAGGTAATTGTTATAAATGTAACAAGCATGGACACAAAGCACATGAATGTAGATCTAAGCTGGACAAACCAAAGAATAAATCTTACATGGAAAAACATTGTTCTACTTGCAACATGCATGGACACACATCTCATGAATGTAGGAAAAGGATAAAGCAAGTCTGGAAACCTAAAGAACAAGAAAATGCATATCAACCGAGAAGAGTCGGTAATACATATGTTTGGGATTACAAAACTTGGGTAAATTGCACAACATGTGGCAGATATGGACACATAACTGCTAATTGTATGAGGAAATGGATAAGAAGATCTAGAAATTGGACTATCCCTAGAATGACATGCTTACATTGTCATAAGGTCGGTCACTTAAGTGAGGACTGCAAAGACCGAGTGACAGAGTCAAGCACTTTTGCAAATGGAAATACTATTGAGGACATCATGAGAATGAGAAATAAAATATGGGGGAGACATTCAAACAATGATAATGTTGGACCAAGCACTATAGTTGGTGACACCTCATCCAAGGGATCAGGTGATTCCACCACCCCCACCTAAGTAATACAAGTAAGTATGGAACTGCACTCTACAAAGCTATATTTTACAACAGTTCCTATATTCATTGAGAATATGGCAAATTAGCATGAATGAAGATGCATTATGGTATTGCATGTTATGTTTTGTGAATCTAGTCTGGTCGGTCAATATGAACCGAGCATAAAACTACACGTTGGTAAACATGTGGAAGACAACTGAGTTGACACTTTGTACTGGGTGTTGTATACTCACCAAGATGAAGACTTTGGTGTGTTAACCTAATGAACTATAACTGATTGAATGTTTGAAGATGAGAAATTTGATGATCACCGAGATGCAAAAAATAAATGCAAGACATTAAATTAGTTAATGTGTTATATTTTCATTGATGTCAACTTGATATGGTATGATTTCTCATACACATATTGTCACAACACTTAAATATTTGAAGAGACAAAGTTTTTTTCATCAGTAATCATTTACACCGAGTGACAGTAAACCCCAACGGACAGTGAACCCCAAGCACAGAAGTTCATAGTGTTAATCGATGGATATTGTTACCCGAGAAAGTGATACCTGAGAAAGCATTATCAAGCTAACTATAGTTTCCACCGAACACAACCGAAGTTGATGCCCAAGCTATCTACAGTAGTCACCGAGTACTACTGAAGTGTTGACCAACAGGAACTGAAGTTAGGAAACGACAAAACAACTTAGTTGATAGGAGCTATATTTAGAGTTAACTAATTGATTACTTTGTTTTCATCAATTAGATAAAAGGTAAAGATAAGAAGGAGATTTAAAGCATGTTTTATTCTAGAAAATAAGTAGAGATTTATGGAATAAAACTAAAGTAAGCATGATGAGCTTTACGGATCAAGAAGTGATCAATGAAGAAAACAAGAAGGACAAAAAATGGTGAAATCATGTCTATATAAAGAGACAAGTAATTCATAATAAAAGAGAGGAATGTTGAGTATAATTTTGGTGAAGATAGAAGTCTTCATCCAGATCTGATCATACAAGCTGAAGAACAAAGTTAAGAATTCTACAGACACCGAACAACAGAGAAGCAACAACATTCACTGAGCAGAAAGAAGTGGATAAAAGGAATTGAAGAGAATATTGATCAGAAAGGTATTATAGACTTACAATAGATCTGAAAAATATGCAATTCAAAGTTGTATTAATGAACAAATCACCTACTGATTCATTTTAACCATTGATTCATAAAATCTCTTAATAGAGTGGGATTTAACCATCCTTAATATAATGAGATACATCCCAAGGAGTATCAAAAGGTTTTCATGTTGACAACATAGTGAATGCTAGGTCAAGTGATAAAGTGTTAGTTTTAAATCCTCTAACAAGGTTGCACTTAACAGTGTGTTTGTAACCTTTAACAGGGTTGGCTCTTCACTGAGCTCACTTTAGAAGAGTGAAAATTTTGGGTTACCAGTCCCAAGTGGTTTTTTCCTTAACATGGTTTCCACATTAAAAATCCATGTGTCAAATGTGTATATGGTTCATTGCTTTGATGTTTTGCTTTACACATTACTAAAACATGATTGATCAGTAAACACTAAGTTATTTACTGTATTTTGGTAAAGGGTAAAGAAAGATAAAACTATTATTCGATAAAGCTTAAGAAAGGATAAATAGTATAAACTCTGAGTAGTGTATATATGTTAGATTCACACAAGGCATACATCTTGTAGGACTGGAGATAACTAGAGGTTTTATATTTGTGGTATAAAGTTTTGGTTTAATTATTGGATTAATTTTTGAGGCCACTGATCCAGTCCCACCTCTCAGTTATTCTAACAATTGGTATCAGAGCTTGTGTGCTTGGAAGAGAGTTTTAAGACTCAAGCTAAAGCTCACAAGATGAGCAAAAGGGATGTGCCTAAGTTGAATGAGGACAACTTTACATCATGGCAAAGTAGGATAAGACTCCACCTATTGTTAGAGTAATAGTCTCTCAGGTTATTAATTAAATCATTATGATCTAATTACTAACTCACCTATTCACTCTAGTTGCTTAAGCTAACCTTAGGTTTTCCCTTTTAGGGTTTTGTGATTCCTTTTATAAGGATTCACGTATTTGTTTTTCATAAGGAGTTTTCACATCTCATTTTAATAGCTAGAAACATATTGTTAATATATTGTTTTCTTGTGCATATGATGTCTCCTCTAGCTTTTTGGTTTCCATAGTTTTCCTATCTTCTGTACTTTGCTTCTTCCATGTGACAGGTTTGCATGCAGGTGTTCTTGGGAGAATAGGGTTTTTCCTATTCTAACATGGTATCGGATCCATCTTGCTACTCGTTGTTCATGTTTTGTCGAAGTGTTTCAGAAGCTGGAGGTTTTTCTGGTTTTCAGAAGCTTTTTATGTGGATTTGGGGGGACCTTTGTTTCTGGTCATTTTGGGCTTAAACAGACATTACCGTTGCACTCAAAGCACCCAAAAACCCCAGAATCCATATAAAATTTGTCCATTTTGGACATCTTACCTCCGAGGCAAAAAAAATTTGGTTTCCAGTGCCGTACGGGCATGGAAACCGAGGAAAAAATAAAAAAAACCATTTTTTCTAAGGTTTTTAAGCGTTTAAAAATGCGCCTGGTGCATTTTTCATTTGGCACCACTGGCGCCTCCCAGCCTCCGCGCCCACCTCCGCCAACACCCAACGGTCTACTTCGTCGGCCCCTCACTCCGCTGGCCCCCGCCACTGGCCCCGCTCCGCTCCGCCGTGCTGCTCCGCCTGGTGGCTTTTCAAACCCTACGGGCCCCTTTGTTACTAGCGGTGGTCACATGGGTGATCGGAGGCTCTACTCTAGCCCCTTGCACGTGCCATGTGCCCAAGGGCTAGATATTTTTCAGCCCCAGGGGATTAAAACCTAATTTTGGAGCCTTTCTGACCCCCTGGCACTTTTTCGCTCTATCTGGAGCATACGGGGGTATTTTTCTGACTTCCATATATCATTGGAAAGCTCTTTCTGAGAAATTTCTGATGATGGAGGTTAGGGTTTTGGGTTCTACTATTTTGATAGTGTTTTTTTCTATCAAAGTCTACTGTCTATTTTTTGCCTTCCGAGAGTCATATCTTGCTCATCTAGACTCTATTTTTGGCAAACCAGATATCGTCGAAAAGCTGGTTCAGTGAATTTTTTAGTTACAGGGGTCTTTTTTCCATATTTTTCTCTAGGTTCTCTCTCCTCTGAGTTTTTCTCTTTCACACTCTAGCAGATTACTTGGGTTCTACAGGTCTTGGGATCTCTTCTTCTGATCTTCTGGCTCACTCTTCTTTCTAAATTCTAAGCACTATATGCTTCTCTTCTGTAGCATTCTTTATTTTTTGTAAATGCACTGAGATAAAGTTCCTACTTTTGCATATCTGGAATTTCGAGCACCTTGTGTGTTTTTTGTACTCGCACTCAGTTATAAAGTGCCATGGGGGGTTATGATGTTTTGTCATTTTGTGCTCATCCACCTTTGTCAAGTGAGCATACCTTCCATGATATTAGCCCATGCTGTGTGTCGGTGACATTGCCCTTTATCCTATGCTTGTACTTCTGTTATACTTTTGGTGTTCCTGATTCTTCTTTTTGCAGATGTTTCTAGCATTGCATTTCAGTGTTCCTGTCACCCCTCTCCCTGTTCAGCATTATGGTGGGTTCTCCTATTGGTTCTATTGCTTCCCGGGTTTGATTGATCAGCTCTTCAGACTTTGTCTTCTCTACATGGTCATGCACTATTTCAGTGGGGGTTACAACAGTTACTTCTGACAGTGTTTGCAGCTTCATGCTTCGGAGATGCTTCTTTCTCTTTTTTGTTTCTTTCTTTGGGACTTTCCCTAGATTGGAGGCTTAGTTTCCTTCATCTAGTTTATTTCTTGTATTGGATACCTGATCAGGCCTTGTTGTCAGGACCCTTCTTTCCTTCTTTTTGCAGTAGTCTCCTAGGTTTTGCTTCTCCCTAAGATTATCTTAAGGGGGGGTGCTAGAGTAATAGTCTCTTGGGTTATTAATTAAATCATTATGATCTAATTACCAACTCACCTATTCACTCTAATTGCTTAAGCTAACCTTAGGGTTTCATGTTTCCTTTTATAAGGATTCACCTATTTGTTTTTCATAAGGAGTTTTCAAATCTCATTGTAATAGCTAGAAACATATTGTTATTATATTGTTTTCCTGTGCATATGATGTCTCCTCTGGCTTTTTGGCCTCCATAGTTTTTCTATCTTCTGTACTTTGCTTCTTCCATGTGACAGGTTTGCATGCAGGTGTTCTTGGGAGAATAGGGTTTTTCCTATTCTAACACCTATCAGGTATTGGAAATGATGTCACACAAGACTTGGATATTGAATTTGTTTTACCTAATGGACCTCTAACAGTTGATGAATTGAGAGAAAATCATGAACACAATTCTATGATGATAGATCTTGCTTCCTCACTCTTTGATGTTGAATATGAAGATGTCCAATCATGCACCACTATAAAGTAAAGGTGGGACAAACTCAAGCTAGTACATGGAGGAGATAAGAATGTGTTGAGAGCTAAGGCTGAAAGCCTAAAAGTAAGGTTTGATGACCTAAGAATGAAGGAATGAGAAAACATCACTCAGTACAGTTGCAGAATCAAAGAGTTTGTTAATGCTATCCAAGGAGTAGGAGCTGTACTTGAAGAAGAAATAGTGGTAAGTAAAATTCTTAGAACCTTACTACCTGTTTATGCTATTAGAGTATCTACTATACAAGAAATGAGAGTATTAGAAAATAACAATGTTACTCTAGATAGTTTGGTTGGTAGACTTATTTCATTTGAGATGAATAACTTTGACAACAGTGTCTTACAAACTATTGAGTCTGCATTCAAATCTTCTTAAAAAATAAGTAAATCAAGTCATAAACACACTATGAGAAATGATAGCGATGAATAAGAACTTGATGAAATTGAATCAGTAATGGCTAGAATATTGCAGAGAGGAAAAGGTATATTGGTATGTTTTAATTGTAAAGAGATTGGACACTTTGTTGCTAAATGCCCTAACAAAAGAAAAGAAGACAGAAATAATGATAGATCTTATGAAAAGAAGTTTGACAGAGGTGATGACCAAGATTATCAAAGCAACCGACAATCTGACATAAGAGATAATCGAGACTACAAGGACAAAGGAAAGAAGGCTTGTTACCTGGATGAGAACAAAGCTGAAAATACTAACACCGAATCTGATGAAGATATTGAGGTGGTATTTATTGCTATGAAGGGTGATTCAGACGAAGAAGAAAGGATTGTTGAAAATGCACTCATATCTAAGGTTAGTAAAAATGATGTCTGGATTATTGACAGTGGTTGTACTCACCACATGACTGGAGATCAGGAAAAGTTTGAAACTTTTGAATATTATAATGGTGGATCTATAAGAATGGTTAATGACTCACCTTGTCTGGTTGAAGGTAAAGGAACAATCATGTTGAATAATCTGATCAGATGTGAAAATGCATATTGGGAGAAAGGACTTAACTATAATCTATTGAGTGTTTCATAGCTGAATAACACAGGACACCGAGTTGCATTTGAGAACAAAAAGGCAAAGATCTTTAATGAATCAGGAAGGTTGATCAGAACTAGTGAACAGATAAAAGCTAACCTATTATATCTTGATGATATTAAGACCACTTGTTTATTGGCTAGAAACCAAGACATTTGGTTGTGACATAAAAGGTTATGTCATGTAATTTTTGACAACATGGTTAGGATAAGCAATAAAAGGAAAGTAAGAGGCTTACCGAGCATGTCAAAACCTGACCATGTCATGTGTAAGAAATGTAAAAAGGTAAAATGACAAAGTCTAGTTTCAAGAGAAAAACCTACACATCTAATTATATTCTAGAATTAGTCCAACTGACTTATGTGGACCAATGAGAACAAGGAGCTACTATGGTGACAAATACTTAATTCTCTTTGTTGGTGATTATTCTAGAATGATAACTGTTATGTTCTTAAAAGAATAATCAGAAGCATTCAAGATGTTTAAATGGTAGAAAGATATAGTTGAAAAACAAAGTGTAAAGGAACTAAAATTTCTAAGATCATATAGAGGAGGAGAATTTATTTATGATGAATTCACTAACTTTTGTAATGAGCATGGAATTCAAAGACAAGTTTCTGTACCGAGAACACCACAAAAAAATGGGATTGCTGAAAGGAGAAATAGATCAATTATTAACTATGCCAGAACACTGATGATTGAGAAAGGCATCACACAAACATTCTAGAGAGAAGCTATCAGTATTGCTATCTACAAATTAAACCGAGTTCAATTGAAGAAAAACACCAATAAGACACCTTATGACCTATGGTATGGATACACACCCAATGTAAGTTACTTTAGAATTTTTGGAAGTCAATGTTATATTTTGAAAGTTGATAGAAATAGAAAAATTGACTCCAAAGGTGATGAAGGAATATTTCTAGGTCATTCTACCAAAAGCAAGGCTTATAAATGTCTTAACAAATCCTCTAACAATATCATTGAAAGTGCAAATGTCAAAGTGGATGAATTTGCTGAGAAAATGATGAGGATAGCAGAAAGGAACTGAAAGAATACAACAAATTTGTCTACAGTGAAGAACCTAAAACTCTTCCCGAGCAACAGTGTATCACTACCAAGCAAGAAAACAATGCACCCGAGCATCACACTGCAAACACCAAAAATTAGGAAATTGCTCATAGTGATGTACCGAGAGATCAAGATCAAATTGAAGGTCAAGATGATGATCAAAATGATGAACATAGATCTAAACCGGTACTTGCTAAGTATGTCAGAAGACACCATCCACAAAACCATATCATAGGAGGCAAAAAGGTTGGAATGAGAACAAGAAGTAAGTCACTAAACACTAGATGTTTGATTGTGATTTTGAGCCTAAATCTGTCAATACTGCACTTGAGAATCAAGAATGGGTCAGTGCTATGAATGAAGAAATTGAGCAGATTGAAAAGAACAAAAAATGGACATAAGTACCTAGACCAAATGAAAAATGTCATCGGTACCAAATAGATATTCAGAAACAAACTGAATGAGAATGGAGAAGTCACAAGGAACAAAGCAAGATTAATATGCAAAGGGTATGCACAAGAAGAAGGTATTGACTATGGAGAAACCTTTGCACCCGTTGCTAGACTAGAAGGAGTAAGAATTATACTTGCTTATGTTGCATTCAAAGGATTCAAACTATACCAAATGAATGTCAAATTTGCATTCCTAAATAGAATACTAGAAGAAGAGGTATACATTGAACAACCTGAAGGGTTTGTTGATCCTAACAAGAGAAACATGGTTTGTATACTACACAAAGCCTTGTATAGTTTGAAACAAGCACCAAGAGCATGGTATGAAAGACTTCACTCTTATCTCGTAAGTATTGGATTTGTAAGAACAAGTGATAACAATAATTTCTATTTAAAAGAAGATACCGATGATAACATTCTGATTGCTGAAATATTTGTTGATTATATCATATTTGGAGGTAATGATATGTTATGCAAATCATTTGCTGATGAAATGAGCAAAGAGTTTGAGATGTCAATGTTTGGGGAGATCAAATTTTTTCTTGGTCTACAAATTTTTCAACAGGATGAATGCATCTACATCACACAATCTAAATACATCAAAGAAGTTCTAAAGATATTTAAGATGGAGGACTCCAAACCAGTTGGAACACCTATGGAAACCAGATGCAAACTGATAAAGGAATACAAGTCAACAGAGGTAAATTAGACCTTATATAGATCTATGATTCGAAAACTCATGTATGTTGTACATACTAGATAAAATATAGCACATGTAGTTGGAATAGTTGCAAGATTCTCTACTAATCCCAAGGAATCACACGACTGCTATCAAAAGAATTGTGAGATATCTAAAGAATACCAAAGACTATGGTCTGTGGTATAATAAAGAAGGAAAATTTGAGCTTCAAGTCTATACAGATGTTGATTGGGTTGGAAACATAGATGACAGAAAGAGCACAACAGGAGGAGCATTCTTTATGGGTGACAGACTTGTCACGTGGATAAGTAAAAAAGCAAAGATGCATCTCACAATCCACTACAGAAAGAGATTATGTGGTTGTTGCTGCAAATTGCTCTAACTTTGCATGGATCAAGCAATTACTTGAAGGTATGAATATGAAAATTCTTGAACCAGTAATTATCTATTGCGATAATACAAGTGCCATAAACATTTCAAAGAACCCTGAATTTCATGCTAAGACAAAGCACATTGCTATTAAGTATCATTACTTAAGGGAACAAGTACAAGAGAAAGAAGTGATAGTTGAATATGTACAATCCAAAGAACAATTGGTAGAAATATTCACAAAGCCATTGCCAAAAGATACATTTGAGTACCTAAGGAAGAGACTAGGGATCTGACCCTTGTCTACTGGTCACTAAGCTAACTAGAATGTTGCATCAGCCTATACATTATCAAAAGATCATTCATGTTGATGCAAGCAGAGATATAGACTGAAATGAAAAATCAGTACAAGAAGCTACTTATAAGAACCGAACACTAGAGATACTAATGGCTACTACAGAGTTGCATTGTTGATGGAGAGGAAATTCAAGGAATATATTAGGGAGTGAGATATTATTTGTTTGACATTGTTGTCAAAGGGAGAGATGTACTTAATGAATATAGAGAGATGAACTAAATGAGTATATCCATATGAAATATCCAGAGATAAGGGAGAGAAGATCCAAAGGGAGAGAAAAGAAATATCCATCAAGGAGAGGAATAGTCAAAGGGAGAGAAAAAATTAGAGAAAGATTCAAAGAAACATCCATCTAAGGGAGAGAATTGGAAAATTTAACACTGCATATCTATCCAGAAAAGGGAGAATAGATTCTACAACAAAGGGAGAGACATAATCAGAAGTTGCTACATCTATCCAGTGAAGGGAATGAAGAATGAAGAAAAGTACTCTGCAAGAAACAAATCCAAGGTAGAAGAGCTTACCGAGAGTCAGACATTTGTATTGGTTATAAAATAATAATTTTGGGAGAGTTCGATGAACTACAACTCATATATTTCATATTGTATTAGTAGTATGTTGCCACCAATGCCAAAGGGAGAGATTGATGAACTATAACTGATTGAATGTTTGAAGATGACAAAGTTGATGATCACCGAGCTGCAGAAAGTAAATGCAAGGCATTAAATGAGTTAATGTATTATATTGTCATTGATGTAAACTTGATATGGTATGATTTTTCATACACATATTGTCACAACACTTAAAGATCTGAAGAGACAAAGTTTTTGTCATCGGTAATCATATACACCGAGTGACAGTAAACCGCGATGGACAGTGAACCCCGAGCACAAAAGTTCACAGTGTTAATTGACGGACAGTGTTACCTGAGCAAGTGATACCCGAGAAAGAATTATCGAGCTAACTGCAATTGTCACTGAACATAAATGAAGTTGATGCCTGAGATATCTGCAATATTCATCGAGCACAACTGAAGTGTTGACCGATGAGAACTGAAGTTAGGAAATGACAAAACAACTTAGTTGACAGGAGCTATATTTAGAGTTAACTAATTGATTACTTTGTTTTCATTGATCAGATAAAAGATAAAGATAAGAAGGAGATTTAAAGCATGTTTTATCCTAGAAAACAAGGAGAGATTTATGAAATAAAACTAAATCAAGCACGATGAGCTTTACAGATCAAGAAATGATCAATGAAGAAAATAAGAAGGATAGAAAATGGTGAAATCATGTCTATATAAAGAGAAAAGTAATTCATAATAAAAGAGAGGAATTTTGAGTATAATTTTGGTGAAGATAGAAGTCTTCATACAGATCTAATCATACATGCTGAAGAACAAAGCTAAGAATTCTACAGACACCGAGCAACATAAAGCAACAACATTCACCGAGCAGAAAGAAGTGGAGAAAAGGAATTGAAGAGAATATTGATCAAAAAGGTATTATGGACTTACAATAGATCTAAAAATATGCAATTCAAAGTTGTATTAATGAATAGATCATCTACTAATTCAGTTTAACCATTGATTTAGAAAATCTCTTAACAGACTAGGATTTAACCATCCTTAATATATTGAGATATGTCCCAAGGAGTATCAAAAGTTTTTCATGTTGATAGCATAGTGAATGCTAGTTCAAGTGATAAACTATTAGTTTTAAATCCTCTAACAAGGTTGCACTTAACATTGTGTTTGTAACCTTTAACAAGGTTGGCTATTCACCAAGCTCACTTTAGAAAAGTGAAAATTTTGGGTTACTGGTCCCAAGTAGTTTATCCCTTAACATGGTTTCCACGTTAAAAATCCATGTGTCAAATGTGTATATGGTTCATTGCTTTTGCAGAGTGAAGAAGAGCGATTCAGAACGACAACATTGCAGAACGATTCACAACTTCTAAGATACTCCAATAGATTTTGAGCATTCAAAACAAGCATCCAGTAAGAATCTACACTTACCAAGCTAACATATTACTTGTGAAGAAGCCCTAATTTAATGAACAATGGAAACCACTTCATGAACCTCAAAGATCAAGATGGAAAAGGACAAGAAGGTCATTTTAATCAAGAGATCAACATGTGAAAAACCTAACTACAAGTTTTGCCCCGAGTTTGCTGCTCAACCCGATGACAAAGGAGCATTTTCGAGTATCCCACCTAGGGTTTTGCTGGTTGAAGACATCTATGCATACATTCACTACAAAGTTGCAAAGATTAGAGACATTGAACTTGAGGAAGCTTATCAGAAGCTATGCAAGGATGGAAACCTAAGGGATGAATACAAACACATTGAAGTGAAAGGGTTAACCAATGCCCTACTGTTTCCAAAAGACTTCAAGATAAAATGGATTCGCATTGTGCTTAGCTAAGTGCATGACGAAAAGATGTGGCTAGATGAACCCAAGCCAATCATAAAGGATGTGATTCATACAGTGACTGGATACCCCATCACCAAGAAGTCAAAATCCCTAAGACACCCTGGACACCCCGAGATTGAAAAGCTAACTGGAGCCAAATGGGATGGCAGAGGTCTGAAATTCCATTCAATAACCGACCTTGAAATGAAGTTGGGTGCATATGTGATTGGGTATAAAATATTTCAAGCAAGCAAAGTGAAAAATGTTGCTTGTGGAGCTGTGGACACTACATACAAAATAGTGAAGAAAGGTGTGCAACTTGATCTAGCCGAGCTACTATTGAAACAATTGGAAGAAAACATGAGAACAATTAGATCAGCCTGATCTAATGCATGTAAATTCAGTTCACTACTGATGTGCACATTATTTTACTTTCAAAATTTCTTTCCTTCCGTCGGTAATGTCACTTGGGACACCAACCGAGCTATCACAACACAGATTAGTGATTACATTAAATCACTAGGAGATAATTTCATACCACTATTGGATGCATACTTTAATACATTCAAGACTAGGATGCAGAAGAGGATGAGAATCCCTGCCCAGTTGGTTGAACAATACCAGGATGAGATATGTTTTGTAGTTGACACCAACACTACACTCATCAAACCTGATATCCCAAGAACAACATGGTTACCACCATTGGACTATGAAATTGACATAGATCTAGCTATAAGAGATATTGAAGCCCTACTGAATGAATCAATTGACAAATCTATAAGTAGATTTGGTACAAACGAGGAAGCCAAGTCAAAAAAAAAAAGATTGGTTTAGTGGTCAAGAAAATAGGAAAGAAGAAAACACAAATGGTGAAAACACTTAAGAATAAACTCTCAATAATTGATGAAGAGTTGGAACAAACAATAGACATCATCGAGGAATAGTCACCTGTCAGTGAAGGTAAAGAAGTAGGTGATTCAGAGTCTACTGAATCAGATATAGAGGCACCACAGGCCAAGAAAACAAAATTTACTGATATAATGATTGCATCTAGGACAAGGAGAAAAACAACAAAGGTAGACTCACCACCATTGAAGAAGGCATTGTGAAAACATATCACAAAAGAAAATCCTCAACCGAGCAACCAACACCAAGACAATGAAAGAGATATGTAAGAGGAAGAGAAGACAAGTATAATACTACAGAAGCTGAAAGGAAATAGGGAATCCAAGCAGAAAAGGCTAAAATACCAAAGACAATTGATGAAATTATAGAATCAATCATCAACACAGGCATTATACAACATCATAAGATTAGAAAATGGGGAACTTTGTCTACGGAGGATCAAAAGAAAATAGAAAAGGCAATCATTAAGATGATGGTAGCTTACAAATATGTACCCCTGCAATTTGGTAATCATATTCTACAAGAGCTACAAGATAAGATATCAGCTAGGTGGACATATGCATTACACATGGAGAAAAAAATGAGAGAGAGATATGTAGTTAATTTCATGTCCAATTCCACAATTAAAGAAATTGACTCAACAATGAAGGAACACACAAAGAAATTTTCTACAAAAACCAGAGCATACAAAGTATTGCAGGATAATTTAGAAGATATTGACATATAGAGCAATAAGATTTGGACTAAAATCTTTAATCCACCACAACAGATACTGGCTCTAACTGAGATTGCTCACACTGCGGAGAAGGAGTGATCCTCGAGCACATATTCATCAATGACACTAGGGATGTCAATCTTATTGACTTAACCACATAGGCAAGTAAGGCCATGGATGATATTCCTGAGATATTAAAATAATTAGGGGAAACACCAAACATCACTATAAAAGATATCACTCAAGGTGATTCTGATGATAATACCAAGGTTGATGAAGATGTCAATATTGCCACCAAGCAAACAAATGAATAGGACACTACTGATGTTTCATAGGCACTTGTACCAGGTAATATGCCTTTATTGATACAAGCTATCAATATAATGACTGAAGAAAATAATACATCACCTGAGCTCAAAGAAAACATACCGATGGACAAAGGTGAGGAACAAGGGGAGAAGACAGATAAAAGTGGAGAGGACAAACCGAGTGATGCACCCACTAAGGATAGTGGAAAGATAGACAAGGCTACAAGTCAAGAAAAGTTTGAAGTAGAGATGTCTACAACCGACCAACAGGTACTGACCGAGAAACCTAGCCAAGGCACCACGCCTCCCAAGAAATCAATGACAAAAACTAAGAAACAAAATGCTCTTGCTATAGTACCTCATTCCCCCACTGCAAGCAACATTTAGAAGAAGAGCAAAAAAAAGTAAAGTAAAGCCCCTGTCACACTCGATGAGATAATAGACATACCCAACCATGATCCAAGAACACTTGATCCTAAGTCACTGTCAAGATATGGGGAGCTATGAAAAAGAAAAGCACAACAGGACAAGCTTCGACAAGAAAACACAAATTCACAAGTCCTAGAAGTAGCAAAGGAAATTCTATTGCAGGTAGTTCCAGACACCAAGATTGATCAAACTACACCCATCATTGATCAACTTGTAGTTCTGACCGAGCTAATCACCACTCAAAATGTAGACGCTGAGAAGGTCATTGAAGAACGAGCAGAAGAAAAGTATCACTACAAACTCATAGAGAAAATCAGCCAAGAAGTGGCAGAGAATAAGGTGAAACTTTCTAAACTAGTAGCTACACTAGAACCTATTATTTCTGAAGTAGTTACCTTAGTTCAAAAGTTGTGCACTCTAGAGAACTTCACTACCAAGCATAGTGAATAGATAGATAAGTTAAATGAGGATCTAAAAGCTAGTGCACAAAGTCTTTCAACCGAGCCAAATGCATTTCAACTGCATTATGAAAAGCTAGTTGAATCTAAATGGTTAAGACTTGAAATACAAAAGGCAGAAAGAAAAATCAGAGATGAAGTAACCAAGCTACAAGTCTTGTTACTATTGCATCTCACATTGCTGATAAAACACATGACTGCGATAAAGACTCTAATTGCCACCCCACAGACGTTAGTAACATAAAACATTTATGACATGCACACTCAAATCACTTTGGAGCACATGACCCTAGAACACTTAAAGGGAAAATGGGAGAATCTAATGACATCCATTCAACAATCTCATTTACACATACTTGAAAAGTTGTAAGTTATACATCTTTGTCATTACTTTCAAAAAAGGGGGAAACATGTACATACATTGTATCTAAATACCAAGGCATGCACATAGGGGGAGTCATTGTATTGGTGTATATACTATACATATCAGTTTTTGGTACTAATGTCAAAGGGGGATATTGATAATCCATAAAGGATCAGAAGTTTTCATTAGTATACAAGCAAATAGTTTTGGTGGTTCAGTCATGATCACCGAGTGAGAGTGATTACCGAGTGACAACACTCACCGAGCGTAGTGATCACCAAAATGTTTTGAACACTGAGAAGTATATTAACTAAGCACCAATCTACAGAGACATAAAAAAGCACCAGTCTACAGAGACATAACCAAGCACCAATCTATAGAAACATCACCGAGCACCAGTTTACACCAAGAGACAGTTTTATCACTGAGAAAAGCGAATCTTAACTACACATAAGCTAAAGCAATTTAATCTTTAAAATAGATTTTTGCTTATCTGGATAAGCATTTCTTATGGATCAATAAAAGGGTTAATTGTGGATATAATTAGCTAACTAATTGTATTCATGCAAACTAGGAGATCAAGGTCAAGTTGTAAACCTTTGATCTTAGAGTTTATCAAGAAAAGCGTGAAACCTAATTAGGTCAAATCTTGTATATATAGATTTAATAAACAATAAAGAAGATGATGATTGTAGTCGCAAAGGACATCTATGGATCAGACAAAGAGTTTCATGCACAAGGACAAATAAAGGAGAATTCAGTTTATCAAGAACTACATACAAGGCTACCGAGCAGAACAGAGGTATTATCCATCACAATAAGGTGATACAATTTTGTGTACTTAATGGATCTATAATAAAAAAATATAAGATTGCAACAATTAGGTCATATATCTTGTTACTCTCTAACAATTGAAGCAAATAGTAAAATCCTTTAAGAAGGTGGACTTAACAATATTATTAAATCTCTTAACCGAGTGCACACATACATTGTGTGTTGGAATTAATGGGAAGTGTGTACTGAGAGGGGAGGGGTGAATCAGTACCTCTAAAAATTTTATATCCTTTAATCAATTAACCTTTGTGTAATCAATTGTATATCCATTCATCTGATCTATACTATCTTGATGTGAGTTATATGAATTCATAAACTTAACATACATGTGAACATTCATAGAAACATTCATGAAAGTAATTGACACATAACACAAGATATGATATCGTATAAAACTCCTGTTAGGAAGTAAAAATTGTGGTGGGGATGGCACCCATAAAATCTTCACTATCTGCAGATTAGAAGGGGTTAATTAAGGCTTACAATTTGATCACTTTTGATGATCTAACCTGTTAAGAGTATATGTGGAGACCTGTTAAAGTTTACTCGGTTAAGAGCTTTAGTAACACTATTGAGTGTGCACTCGGTTTACAGATTTGTAGTTGGACTATTAAATCCACCTTCCTTGAAGGGATTTTTACACTTTTCTCCACTTGTTAGAATGATAGAAAATTACAATTTGACCTGGTAAATGCAATCTCCTATTGCTGATATAGATCCAGTTTAGTTTACATGAAAAATATTATCACCTAATGTGATTGAATAATACCTCTGATTCTCAGTAACCTTTGTTCTTGGTTCTGATAACCAAATTCACCTTTTGTTGTTCTGGGTCATGAAACTTTCAATATGATCTATAGATGTGCTCGTAGGCTTCATTCATCCTCTCTTCCATATTCACACATGTATAATGAATGATTGCATCATCTATTTATAAGATGGATTGACATCATCAAGTTTCATGAAAAATAATGTTAACTCTAAGATCAGGTTTACAAGTTTTACCTAGATCTCCTAGTCTATGTGTTTTATATTAGTTAGACTGATTAAAGCACTTACATTCATGTTTATTGTCCCTAAAGAAATGGTTTTAAAAACAAATCAAGTTTCTATAAGTAGAATAGGACTATTTTATCTGACGTGGAAGTCAGATCCACTTTTTGCGGGTTGCAACTAACTCTCAGTTTCTGATAGTCGATTATGCTCTGAAATCAATTGACTGTCTCTCAGGTTTTTCCTCTCAGTTTGCTCTTTAATTGTCTCTCAATTTGCACTCTATCCTGTACGCTAGGTTCCTCTGTTGGGTTCCTCTTTATCCTTCTAACTTTGCATTTTTTGGTGTACACACAAAATTGTGTCGTTAGTTCTCTCTGTACTTAGCCATTTTCGGTGATCTCTTTATATCTAATTTTCAGTTTGATCTTGTCTTGTCTTGTGGTGTATGCTTATCGAAAGTGTTGTTTGCATTCTAATGGAAAATTAATGTCATAATTGTGCTGCTAAAATCTCTTAACTAAGTAGACTTAACAATTCTAACATGTTACTCCTAATAGGGTAAGATCGATCACAACTTGTAGCCCTAAAAGTCACCTTCCATTCTACAGATAGTGAAGCTTTGTGGGTTTCATCCCCACCGCAATTTTTACCTTCTAACAATGGTTTCTACATTACCAAATACTTGTCTCATGTGTTAATGAGTTTCATGAATGTTTCAATGTTTTCTTACATTCATTTACATTTATGCTATGATATTGCATGTATGAAGTAGAAAAGCTATAATGGTCGATTATGCAAGTAATGAGTACTAAGGTTAATTAATAAAAGTTTTTAAGGGTACTGATTCACCCCTCCCCTCTCAGTACACACCCTTCCATTATTCCAACAATTAAGATGAGGTTCTATTTGACATTATATTTATAGATGTTGGCCATGTATGGTGTATGCATATGATTAGAGGGATAACACCTAAACTATAAAAATACGTCTAGAAGATAAAATGCCCCATTCAATGGTGAGGGATAATTCTAAAGATACAAGTCATAATGAGAATAAATAAAAGGTACAAGTTTAAAATTGTGTATCTTTAAGATAAATCCTTCATAGATCTTATAAAATATTAGAGAATTGGTCTTCTAAAATTAAGAAGCGCCAAAATATATGTTCCGATAACAAACTCGTAGTTGTAAAATATCCACAAAGATTATAACAATAATGCAAATTTTCAAGAACATTATGTTGAAAAGGAGAATGATTTAAATGGAACCAAACACTCCCAATGAAATAATTGTAGTTAGAAGGATTAAGTAGGATAAATTCATAAAGGAAGTATATTTTATCTCAAAATTAATAAATGTCCAAGAAAATAAAATAAAATCTAGAGGCAAAACAATCTTGATAAATTTGGCCAGCTAAAGGTGAAAAGAACATAAAACGTTTTCAAAACTTAACTAGGGGAAGAAGGAGCTAAAAAGGTCACTTCTATTAGATATAATAGAGGAGAATCTCTCATTGGGCATAAACTCCTTAGGGTTGAATAAATATTTTGTTTTAGAAAATTACTTGAAATTGAGGAGGATTCAAACTTTTAGGAGAAAATAGACTTCTTATTGTTGTATCACTACCACAAATGAAGATAGTCAAATATTAATAGCACATTTCATTGAAAAGATCAATTTAGATTCCTTGTAAGAGAGCTCAAGAAAATATTTTTATGTCTTTGAAAAATAAGTTGTGGTGGCTTGTGGTGAAGACCAGAGAAATAAAAGTTGCTAAAAGAACTTAGTTATAATTTTATTACACTAATCCCTATGAATGCTTCCCGTGAGTCTTTAGCATATTTTGAAAACTATCCCTTTGTAACCTCCATATAAATCCTCTTGAAGTTGAGGAAGAAAATCTAAAAATAGTGCTCCTTTTCTAAATTCCCAAGAATAAAGTAGCTTAATCTTAAAAGTTACATCAGTGAAGGTATCACACTAGACATGAAATTAATTACTCAATTTCCAATACATTTTTTTTTGAAAAATACAATAAGAAATCACAATAGAAGCAAATCAGATCATGAAGTAATTGGAGGTCCTCATAAAAATCCTAGAAAAAGTTGGCTTCTATGATTATTGAGGGAACCGATTTTAGAATTAGAAGGTCTTTTGTATGGGTTCTTATTTTTTAAATCATGCAACACTAACACGACAATCATTATAGAGAGAAATACAGAAGAGGCCAAGGAGGTCAACCAGAGGTACCAAAATCATTTTTTAAAGGTGGGGACAGAATTGTCATCCATGATTAAGGACAAAATTGTCATCCATGATTAAGGACATGAAGTTTGAAGATGCCCAGGGATGTAACATTATTGGAGTATCCCAATCAATGGATGAGTCTAGGGGAGAAAGTGAAAATGAAGGCTTCTCAGCTTCTCCTGATATGCATAGTAAAATAAATGAGGGGATTCTATCCCTAGACAATAATAAGAAAAGGGATTATGAGAAAGAGAAAGGGTTAACCTTTGTGTTAAAAGGAACAACAAGGGGAGAAACCAAGCCCACCCTTTCACCCAGGATGGAATAAAGACTCGAAGTAGGAAGGCAGATGTTGGAAAACCAAATAATGGTCTAGGTAGAAAATAGAACAAAGCTGGAAGGGAGTAGGATAGTTGGCAGGATGGCAAACAAAGAATCATCCCAGAGGCTTTCTCCCCAAAAAGAATATGAAGATAATTTCTTGGAACATAAGGGGACTGAATGCACCCCACAAATAGGACATTCTAAGGAATCTGGTAAGAGACTATAAACCTGATATTTTTCTTATGCAAGAGACTAAAATGAGTAAGGAAAAGGTTGATAAAATATAAAAAATTCATAGACGTGGAGTTAGTAGTAGTAGTAGTTTAGTTGGAGCTTTTGGGGGGCCGATTGTTTATTGGAATTAGAAGACTATTCGTGGTGAGATCCTCTATGAATATTTTAACATGTTTTCTGTTATAATGCATAACATTAGAGATAATTTTAGCTAGGTTATCACATATATCTATGCCCCCAATTCTATAGTGAACAGGGCAAAGTTCTGGAACAAGATTGCTGAAAGAAGATTTTTAAGGATGATTGTTGGCTGGTGATGGGTGATTTCAATACCCCCCTGAATGAAGTTGAGAAGTATGGTGGCATAAATTCTCAAGTGGAGGGAAGAATAGATCTAATGGATTTTATAAATAACCAAGCTCTATTAGACTTGGACCTTCAAGGAATTAATTACACTTGGTCTAATAGGAGAGTTGGCAAAGACAATATTCAGGTTAAACTGGATAGGGCCTTAATCTCCCATGTGTGGATGAATTATTAATACTGCGCCCCTTTGTCATTTTCTAGAATTGGTTCTGATCACTTTTTGATTTCTTTGAATGCTGACCCGCCCTCTCATCATAAGAATTATCCCTTTAGATTTGAAAAAATGTTGACTCTTTATCCTAATTTGGAAAAAAGGATCTACGGGTGGTGGAACATAAGGGTGGAAGGGACTACCATGTTTAAAATTACCAAAAAAAAATGAGAAATATCAAAGACAATATCAGGGGTTGGAATAAGGAAGTTTTGAGGGGATATCTTCTAGCAAAAGACTAAGGTTAAACATGATCTCATGAGTATTCAGGACCTCATCCAGCAAGCAGGTTTATCTGAGGACCTAAGAGAGAAAGAGAAAAAAATTCCATAGTTAGGTACAATGACATCATTGCCAAGGAAGAGACTTATTAGTGACAAAGATCTATAGCTCTCTGGCTTAAGGAAGGGGATAAAAGTACCAAATTATTCCACTCAACCACTCTCAAACATAGAGATGCCAACATAATAGCCCAAATCACTAAAGAGGATATGGTGGTCAATAAGGAGGAAATTAAAAAGGAAGTTGTTTATTTCTCTTCTCTTTTCAGGAAGGAGGATAACTTGGATAGTATTGACTAGAAAAAACTTTTAGAAGTCATTTTGAAGATCATAAATGATAGTCATGATAAGGATTTGAATGCTATTCCCCCAGTCAAAGAAATTAAGGAAGTTGTCTTCTCGTTTGAGGGGGATAAATCCCCTGGCCCCGATGGGTTCCCCGTGTTATTCTTTCAGAAATATTGGAATATAGTGAAGAAGGATGTTTCAAATGTTGTTAAGGAATTCTTTGGGAGTCAATTTGTTAAAGGAAATTAATGATACCTTCCTTGTTCATATTCCCAAGATTGTTGGTGTGAAGTCCTTTAGCCAATTCAAACCTATTAGCCTATGTAACTCTCTGTACACAATCATATCTAAGGTTCTCACTTCTAGAATGCTCACCATCCTTCCTCTTTTGATTTCTCCCCAATAGAATGGCTTTGTCCTTGGTAGGAATATTTTGGATTCTATTATCATGGTGCATGAAAACATCCACTTCTTGGCTTCAACTAGAAAACAAGGCTTTCTCCTTAAGTTGGATTCTCCCAAGGCCTATGATCAGGTTGACAGGAGTTTCCTAGGCATGGTGTTAAGTAAATTTAGTTTCGGTGATAGAATTATTTAGATAATTTTCCAATTGGTTTCCATAGCTTATTTTGTTTTTATTATTAATGGTACTGCTTCTAAATTCTTTAAAAATTCAAGAGTTTTAAGGCAGGGAGACCTGATATCTCCTATTCTTTTCACCATTGTGGCAAAATGTTTGGGCATATACATGAATATGATGGTATTGAAGGGTGGAATCCAGGGATTGAGACCATCTTCTAATAGTTTTATCTGCTCGCATGCTCAGTTCATGGATGATACTATCACTATTGGTTCTTATACTCTCCAAGAAGCCAGGGCTATGAAAAGCACTCTTAACATTTACACAAGGGGTACTGGATAGCTAATCAATTGGAAAAAAGTACTTTGTTCTTTATCAACACTCTGGAGGAAAGACAATGAAGAATTGTCTGTATCATAGATTGTAACATAAGTTGCCTCCCTTCTTCCTACCTTGGTCTCCCTCTTGGTTTGAAAGTTACTGATTCCTTTTGGAACACTTTGATTGATAAGTTTAACAAAAAGCTAGCTGGATGGAAAGGGGTTCTCTTATCTCAAGCGGGGTAAAGTGACTTTGCTTAAATCTACTCATCAGAATCTGTTTATCTATGGTCTGAGTCTTTTCAAGCTCCCTACCAAGTTTTTTGAGAAGATTGAGAGTATCCAAAAAAGATTTATTTGTTCTAGAACCGAGAAAAGAAATTGTATCCCTATGGTGGCCTAGGATAAGGTTTGCATACCTAAGAAGATGGGGGGTCTTGGTTTGAGACCCATTAAGGTTATCACTTCTTCTCATCTGGCTAAATAGGTTTGGAGGATATATGGAGAAGAAAAAGAATGGAATACTATTTGCAAACAAAAATACATATTTGATCAACCCCCTTTAGATGACTTTCTTTCTAGTGAGGAGAGGGTGGCTAGTTTTTTTTTTTGGAATAATATCAACAAGGCTAGGGAAATTGTTGGTAAAGGGGAAAAATGGAGTATGGGAAATGGAAAAAAGATTAACTTCTGGGATGATGCCTGGCTTATGGAAAAAACCCTATGTACCAACCTTGATATATTTAATTATATGAATTGATGTAAAGATAGGTATAGTTATAAAGTTGAAGAGTGTTGGAATGGGAATGGTTAGGTGAACTTAACTGGTATTAGAACATCCTTGGCTAAAATTTTTAAATCCTTGCTCACTCAAAGTATTTGTGAAGATAGGGAGGATGTTATGGTGTGGGGCCCCATGACTTTTGGATGCTTCTAGGTGGCTACTACTTTCTTGCTGCAATATGAAAATATGGCTATTAAACCTTTTTGGTCGAAAGCCCGGAACAACTCTCCAACCCCCAAAATTGAAATATTTTATTGGATTTTTATACAAAATAAGATTCTAACTGTGGATAATCATATTAAGTGTGGTTTCTATTTTCCTAATAGAAATTGTTTATTCTATTCTAATGAGGTGAATGTCAGCCACCTTCTCTTGCATTGTCCTTTCTCTCAGCAGGTTTGGTCTTTACTCCAACAAAAATGGAAGATTTGCTAGGTTTTCCCCTCTTCCATCCAGGATTACTACTAGTAGTGGACCTGCCTGAGCTCAAATGAGACAGTCATTGGTGCTTGGAATATGGCTTCTCCTCATGTTGCTTGGAACCTGTGGAAAGAAAGAAATAATATAATATTTAGAGATAAGTAGTCTACGCCTGCTGTGGTGTTCGAAAAAGTTATTAGGGGAATCTATAAAAATTTATCCATGAACTCTATGTAGAAGGGGAACAAAAACCAACAAAGTGTTGATTGCTAGAACTTTAATGAGACTAAAGGGAAGAAAAATGAGTGAGAGAATAGTGTTTGGATGAATCCTCCTAATAGATGGATTAAAATCAATTTTGATGGAGTGACAAAAGGCAATCTTGGCCTGACAGGTTGTGGTGGTATCATCAGGGATAACAAAGGCAATTTCTTAGCTGTCATAGATGCCCCTTTGGTCAACCAGACTAATCATGTTCCTGAGGCCCTTAACGCCTTCCATAAACTTGATTTAGCCAAAAAATTAAATTATCAAAACATTTGGATAGAGAGAGACTCTAAGAACATTGTAAAATGTCTCAAAGGTGATTCCTCCCCTTCATGGACTATAGGGAATGTTATTAAAAACTCCATAGATATTTTAAATTTCTTTGAACAAGTTCATATTTCCCATGTGTATAGGGAAAGTAATGGTGTGGCTGACAACCTAGCGAACTACGAGGTGAAATCTAATGATGTCACGATATGGGAGATTATATCAAATCTGAATGATGGTATCAAAACCAAAATTAATTATGACAAGATCAACAATAAGGAGGGAAAATTATATTTTAATAGGGATTAATTGCCCGAGTGCTACGACTTTAGTAGGTGATCATTGGAAAGAGAGGTGTGATGGTAGCAAAATTAATTTCATCTTGATTTCCCATGATTTTTGGGTAGTTTTATTCACTTTTGTTATGTTGTGTGATAACAAAGTTTTTTACATTTGTTATTATGTGTTTGTGAAGAGAGAGATTAGTCTGCAACTTAACAAGATGGGTGGAGATCTTAAGAGAGAAGAGCCTAATAATTATTAGAAGCTGAAAGAGGAGGAGATGGCTATGAAATGGTGGAAAAAGAAAAAAGGAGGTGTCACCTCAAATTTGGAGAAGCTTCATGGTTTTGATAAAACTATTACTCAGAGATTATGTGAGGGTTGGCGTAATGATGTGGTGACCATGGATGGGAAAATGGTGGCCCTTTTGGTGGAGTTTATAGCTAAAATCATTGGTGTCCCTAACAGGGTTTGAAATTCTATAGGAATAAAAACATATAAGATATGGCGGTGAAGAAGTTCCCTAAGTCAGAGAAAGAAAAAGAGGATTTCATTGATGCCAAAGCTAATGGATTTATTGATGTTAATAAGGTTAAAAATATTTGGTGTAATGTTCTGATAGTTATCATGGAATATATAACCCTAGATGGCCACTTCATGAGGGTGCAGTCTCATCACTTCATGTTACTAAATCACTTCAGGTACAAATATTTGGTGAACATTCCCTACTATCTACATAGTTCTTTGATTAAAATTCTCTCTGAGCATGACAAAAAATTAAGAAACCTGTACTGCATGAGGGTTTGATTTTGTTGATCTACGAACACATAAGGGATAAAGTCCCTGCTCCCATTAACAAAACCCCTATTTTGGGGAGAGGCAAACATAAAGCGAGGGATGTCATGGAAGGTAGATCCAAGAAATGTGGGGTCTAGCACTGCTAAGCGGGAGGCTAAAAGTTGTAGCGGTGATGGAAAATCTGATACTGATAATTCCTTTGATGAGGAAAACACTCTGGTTGAGAAAATCTCTAGCCCTAATAGGGAAGAGGATGCTACTGATGAATCTAGTGAGGAAAATGAGCCTCATGTAGAGATAGAGGTTGAAAATACTAACTTGGGGAATAAAGAGAATATTGAGGATAAAGTAGAAGAGGACGATGCCCAGATAGAGAGTGCTAACTAGTATCAGGGAGGGGGGAACTGGGACCGTGATTCAGACACTGAGAAGGAGAGAAATGTAAATTTGGATACTAGGAAGGTTGCAATCAATATGGAAGGTACATATGGTGACAACCTATTCCAAAATTAAAAAAATTAGAGGACCTTGTGGACAAGGTTGTTCAATTTGCCACCATGCAGATTTATGGCAAGGATGAGAGAGAAAAAAAGGAGGAAGTTCATATGCTTGGAAACCTTGTGGTGGGTGTTAGGCATGATGTTCTGGTGTCGCATGAAATTCAAGAGAACTTTAAGGAGGAAATAGAGGATGTCAGTAACTGGCGGGTTAGGGAATCCTCAATTAAGCTTGTTTTCGATGATTTCAATGATAGAGAAGAGATCACCATTGGGGCACTTCAAATGGCTAAAGACGAGGACCTTTACTCTTTAAGGTTTAAGAAATGGTGTTTCAAGAAATTAAAATGTTGAATTTGAAATGTAGAAAACTAGAGGCTAACAATAATAAGCTTTAAGTACAGATGGTTGGGGGTAGTAATGAGCATGTAAAGAATTTGACTCAGGATGTGGGGTTTTCTCTAGAGGCTATTAAGATCTAGGTGGAAAAGTTGGACAACACAATCTTTGAGATCCTCCAACATAGAAAAGATAGTATGAAAGCCACTAGTTCCAACCTCAAAGCTCTATTAAAAGTGTTGTAAAATGGTATGGGGATGCTGGGAATCACGGGGACAAGCTCCTAGAGGAAAGCGGAGGGTCGAGCACTAGAATTAAGGCACTCCTGCTAACAAGAATATTACTGATCTCAAAGCCATCATTGGGAGGATGGAGGAGATTGAAGATGGAATGGATGATACTCTAAAGAGTAAATTTGCTATGGCTGGTGCTGGAGTCTGACCTGGGTTCTTTGTTGGGTGGTTCCTTTTTTGTTGGGCTCTGTTGGTTTTTTTCTTAGGCGGTTTTGTTGTTTCTTGTAGGGCTATTTTTTGCTCATTTCCTGCTTTTTGTTAGTGCTTTGTAATGCTTTATCCTTTGTAGTTGTGGTTTTAAAGGGTTTCGGGTCCTTTCAAAACCTGCTTTTGCCAATTAATCAAAACACAATAATAATTAAGGGAAAATTTATGGTGATAATTCTATGTATATAGAAAAGACACTCCCTTAATTAGAGAATAAACATCACTGTCAATGAAGATTGTGTTATAGTTTAACATCTTTAATTTTCACACGTTGTTATCAATGGTTGGCCTGGCCCTAGCAAGAGACGAGACTAATGACACATTTAATGTTGATGTTGGTACAATTATTCCACCTTTTGTGAGAATTCCTTGGATTCAAATACAAATCAATTCATGTTTTGGAGTGATACTTCACACATATTTGGTTTAATGCATGAGTTTTTTGGCCTCATTATTATTTTTAGATGCTTTTCTCTCCTTAGCTATATGATATTCATTTGTTTCAATCATTTTTCCTTTCTAGGGTCTTTATGGTACTTAAAATTCACAATGGAGTTGCTAATTCACTTTGGTATTGAATTATGGTAGATGATTATCCTTGTGGAGATCAACAAAGGTAGATTGAGAAAAAAAGTCTTCTTCCAAGGTAAAGATATCCTAACAGTGATTTTTAAGTACTTGATATAGATCTCATCAAAAGATCTATTTGACATGATTTCAATATTGACATCTCTAACATCTCTTCCATATTTATGTGTAATATCTATAACAAAGTAATAAGGCAATATTACATTTGGAATTAAGAGTATGAAGCATGGAAGAAATCATTGACAACTACTACTCTTATAATTAATAGTACTCTTCCTCTCAAATAAATTGAATGCAATTTTATTTTTTATTTGTATTATTTGTAGCACTAAGACTAGATTCATGATATTGAAAAAAAAAATTAATATTCTAAGAATTTTTTTTTTGAAACTCATGAACCTAAGAGTCCTCAACCTGCAATTAGGACGTTCCATTGGGACATATTTCTTTGAGGAATTTTTTCAAACAATGAATGTGCCTTACTTATGCTTCTGTATTTTGTTTTTTTGAAATCATGGCACTTCGTGGAATAATTCTTCGATCCATTATGTCAAACAGTTCATGTTTCTTGTCAAAGCTTACACATTTTGCATATATATCTACCAGGGTGGTTGTAGCTAAAGCATCAGACAAAATTTGTGTAATGTCCCCAAATTGATAAAGAATAAATAAATTAAGTTAATTAATTATTCGGTCCCTATTCAAAAGAAATATTATTAAGGACCTTTAATTAATTAATGGTGTGCCCTTTTAATTTAATTGTTGTATGTAGGTGTTTGTCAGGTCGAATTCTTTTGTAAACCTTCGGGAGTTTCTCTGAAGGGATATTTATGCCCGACATGTAGGTAGTTGTAGTTATGTTGAGTTTTGATATTTTATTGTTAATTGTGAATTCTGGTTGGAGCTCTAGTGTGCGCCATTTTGGAAGTGAAAGACCTTCCCTATTTGGCCTGTTGCAGTTTCAGCGGGATTCAACCCTCACCCTACTCTGCTTTGTTCTTCTTGTATCAGATCTGGAAAATTTGAAGTACTTCATTATTCATAATATAACCTCCTAGCAATTGTTCCACATATGGTACTTCATTGTTCTATGCATATGTTAACATTTGGTGAATTGCTAAGTAATTGTGTTATAGTGAAGAAGCAAACCCGAGGGGCAAACATAGCACGTATAGAATTCCAGACCACCGTAGGGATTGCCCGCTCTAACTGTAGGGACTTCCAGAACATCGCAGGGACTGTGAGGTTCCATAGTAGGGACTGCCAGACCCCCATAGGAACTACCAGGTTCCACTGTAGGGACTGCCAAACCATTGTAGGGACTACCAGGTTCCACCATAGGGACTGCCAAACCACCATAGGAACTACCAGGTTCCACCGTAGGGACTTCCAGACCATCATAGGGACTACCAGGCTCCACCGTAGGGACTGCCAGACCACCGTAGGGACTACCAAGTTCTACTGTAGGGACTACCAGACCACCGTAGGGATTACTAGGTTCAACCATGGGGACTACCAGACCACCGTAGGGACTACCAGGTTCCACCGTAGGGACTGCCAAACCACTGTAGGGGCTGCCAGGTCTAACTGTAAGGACTAGCCACACCGTACAACCTTTAATCTTTTTCTGTTTGCTGAAGAAATTGGATCAGGGGTGTCGTGGGTACATTACAATTTGTTTCCAGTGAGTATCCCATGGTGGATGTCCGTACCCTATTCTAAAGCTCCCATTTTTGTACGACCTAGGAGGATATAGGAAAGTGTTGTGGAGTTTGGGTTTATGAATACCCTGTTCTAAATGTATTTTTTGCATATCCTGCCATCACAACGTTCCATGCTACCAAATTTATTTGATGTGTATGCTCAAATAGTTCATGTTCCATGTCTACCAAATTTATTTGATGTGTATCCACATTTTTCTTACATGTCTACCTGAGTATTTCCCACTGTAATATCTGCCAATAATCCCCTTATGTTATGATTTGAAGGATGCCTATACATTGTTCCAAAATGTATGACATTCTTAGTCTTCACTCGCTACAAAAATCACTCATGTAAGGCAAGAAATGTACTCTAAACAAATCAAAGGCAATCTAGCAAGAACAAAAATCTTTGCACCTGCCAAAAATATTTCTTGCAAGAAATGAGATAAATGGGAGTGCCCAATTCTCTTTAATGCCATCGGACACATTCAAAATTCTAAGTGGGAACCATTCAAATTCAAATTTGTTAACGGTGACAGTTATTTAGACTAAACGGATGGCAAGGAACAAATGTTAGGTGATAGAAATGGGGGAAAGAAAAATTTCAAAAATGAGAGTTTTGTGAATGGGATACGTCAAGTCATAGGCTAAGAGCGGGCCCATCCATTGAAGTGTCAACACTTTGAGCGTGTCGGTTAATCCCGACTGACATATGATAGTTTTAATGGATTGAATCTTAGAGTCTTTAAACATGTCAAATGTTCATCTAGAGGGACGTTGCCCATGTGTGATGCATCATAGTCTTTAAATTAATAGATTTATATCCACTTTCAAGAATTTACATCGTCACTTTGTACAAAACAAAAGTGATGCACTATAATCCCAAACACATGATGTTTACATGAATGTGGGCGATTAGATATTTGGGTTTGTATGTTTATATAAATAGATTCTAAAGAGGAAAATATTATGTTGGAGAAGGAGAAGAGGAGTGTTAACAAGACTTTAGAAGCTTTCAAAAAATGTAATGGATAGGTGTTACGCGTGGCCAATCCCAACAACATTTTCCATTAAATTTCATGCCTGTGCTAAAATAGAAACTTAGAATAGAGTATGGATGCAAAATAAAATACAATGGTGAGAATTTTCCCAGCTATGTTGGATGAAAAAGTGTTGGTAGACATGCATGCAAAATATGGAAGCTCCGACTAAGGTGTGAATGGTTTGACAAGATGCCAATGATGGGGTAAACCATAGATTTAAACTAAATGCAGAGTTTGTTGAAGTTAAATAGAGGTGGATATGAGTTTCTCATCATTTATGGGGTAGGGTTTATTTGTAGATCTTCCATAAAACATGTCACATGCAAATTGATCACAATCACTACCAAAAATATAAATATTTTCGAATGCACCTAGCCGTGCATGCAAACTACTAAGTAATGTCAGTATCACACTTGAATTTTATAAAAGAATGCCTCAAAGATATGATGTCTCATGGAACATATGCACCATGTAAATATCCACATGATCTAGTCAAGTCAATAGTGCGTGAGCCACAAAAATTACCATGAGTAAAGGCTCCGCATTATGTGCACAGGGATATACCAAAACAATCCAAAATATAACTATAGTCTGGAGAATGCGCTCTTGGCGCTCTACAAGATTTTTGAATTTTGGATGGCGGTCTTCTCTGGGGGGAGCCTCATCCCCCCCATCTGGGGACCCTCTCTCAGATTCTACTTCCGATGGACTGGTTGTTGATCCCATAAAGGCTTCCGTGGCAAGTACTTTGAACTCCCTGCCAAATTTGCCCCCCAAGGCAAACTGGAAAGGTGCACTTATGGGGGCCCCTCTGGGCACTATGGATTCCACTTTGGCTGATTTTACTTTAAAAAAGGAAGGAACTATGATTACCCTCCTAGATTATATTGTGGACAAAACCATGGTAGCTTTGAACCTGCCTATTGTTGGTAGATTCTTCAATTTTCAGCTCACCATTGACATGGTAAGGAAGTGTGTGGGAACCCAATGGAAGCACAAAGGAAGTGTTGTTTTCTCGGAGATGCTAGGAGGTTTGTTCCTTTTCAAAATCATTGCTTTGGAGGATCTTTCTTTCATCCTCTCAGGTTCTTGGTTGTATGGGAAATACTTTCTCACTCTCACTAAGTAGAAACTGGGCTTTGACCCTTCTACTGAGCTTAGTAGGATGACATCAATCTAGGATCGTTTACCTAGCCTAGCCCTTGATTTTTGGGATGAGAAGGTTTTCAAGTGGATTGGGAACTCTCTCGGCCACTATATCTCAGTGGATATGGTTACTCTAACAAAATCATGTTTGATTTTTGCTAGGTTTTGATCAACAAAATCCTACCCAACTTTGCGGTCCTCAAATCCAAACTTGGATGTTGGACCCAGGCCATAGTTTATGAGAACACCACTCTCTTCTGCCAAACCTGTAACTCTAAAGGTCACACGATGGCAAACTGTAAGGCTTCAAAAGAGAAGGAGCTCAAGCTAAAGAATGTTGCCTCTATAGATGTTAATGATTTGGGGGATGGGAGCCAAACCCTTCAGGGGAATCAACCTCTTGCAAACCCCCTACTATTACGGTTGTGACCTCGACTCCCATTGGGCTCAAATATGGGGAAATATTTCCTGGCACTTTCGCCATGGGTGATGAGATCTTGTTCCCACCAACGGAGCTGGCCCTCAAATCCCTCAACTCCTCCTCTGGGTTCCCCTTGTGGTATACCAGATGTTGCATTGGCGAGGTTCCCCCCACTTGGTGTTCTCTCCATGATTGTGTTGTTTAACCCTGTCTTGACACCCACAGTGCTTGACATGTTGGTGAATGAGGAGGTTGATTGGTAGACTCAGCAAAGAAAAACTAGAAATAAGAAGATGAATGTTGGTATCAAGGCAAAGGTGGGAAGACCTTCTGAAATGTCAAGAAGACATAAAAATGTTGCAAGGGAGATTATTGCAGGACAAAAACTCACCCTCGACCTAAGCCAAAAAGGTAAGAAATGGTTTTTATCTCTTGGAATATTAGGGGCCTTAATAGGACTTAGAAACATTATGCTATCAGGTAATATATTAGTGACTACAAGGTGGACATTCTGTTACCTTAAGAGGTCAAAATGACTTATGCAAATTTTAAGATTTTGGTGGGGATGTTATGGTCAGGGTCCCTTTTCTTCTACTCGGAGGTAGAGGGGGCATCAAGGAGAATTTCCATCCTATGGAACCCCTTACACATTTCAAGGGATACCCTTAGTTTCTCCCAGCACTACCTTGTGGTTACTTTTACTACTTTGTCCGAACAATAACACTGTTTTAATTTTTATGCCCCTAATACCTACCTGGACGGAGAGTGGTGTGGGATGAGCTATCCACTACTTTCCTTACCCTTAAAGATTCCAAAATCTTGGTGGCTGGCAACTTCAACTCACCCCTGTTCCCCTCAAAAAATATTGGTGGGTTGATGGACTACACTTACAATATGGGAGACTTCTCTAGCTTTATCAACAATAATGGCCTCTATGATATGGAAATAGTTGGTAACCCCTTCACCTAGTCCAATAATAGGAAGGGATCTCACCTCATCCAAGTCCATCTTGACTATTTATTGGTCTCCTCCTCCTGGGACCTGCTTCTTCTTTGGTTGTGTTACCTAGGATAACCTCAGGCCACAACCCACTCTTGCTTAAATGGGTGGAAAATCAATGCCCTAATCTTGCCCCCTTCAGATATGAGATCATGTAGGCCTCCCACCATAATTTCCATGAGAATATTAGACAGTAGTGGTCCACTCCAATGAGGGGTTCTACTATGTTTTAAGTGGCAAAAAAATTTGAGATTATTAGAGGAGTTGTCAAAGGCTAGAGCAAAACTAACTTTGGCGACATCTTCAAAATCAAGAAGTATCTTTTTAGGAATCTTGAAGTCTTCCAAAAATAGATGGCCTTTGGATATCTCTCCCTAGACATCCATTTGGATGAGGAAGCTACTAGGAATAACTCTAGAAGGAATTTATGGCTAATGAGGAAATCTTTTGGAAGTAGAGATCGCATGTCCAGTGGTTGCAGGAAGGTGATCAAAATATTGATTTTTCTATATATCTACCTATAAACACAAGAAAAAGAAATCTATCTGCGCCCTTAGGGAAAATGTGGGGCTGGAGGTCTCTAATAACACTCAACTTGGTACTATGGCTATTGAGTACTTTATTCACCTCTTTTCTGAAACGTACTTTGGAAATGTTGAGGACCTGCAAGATCATCTACTCTCCCACCTCCCTAGGACTATGACTAATAATGACAATGATCTCCTCCTCTCCCAAGTTTATAATGCTAAAGTCAATAGGGCGGTCTTTCCATGGGTGCCTATAAGGCCCCCGACCCAGATGGGTTCCCAGTCCCCTATGATTTTTCAAGGATTCCGGGATATTGTTGGCCCTGATGTGACTCGTGTTGCTAGAGATTTCATCAGAATAGGCAACCTTTTACGTCATCTTAATGATACTTACATTATCATGGTTCCAAAAATTGATGACCCTACTACTATGGAGGATTATAGACCCATAAGTTTGTGAAAAACCCTCTATAAAATATTCTCTAAGATCATGGTTAATCATATTAAACTCTTACTCAATAAGATTATTAATCCTAAACAAAAGGGTTTTGTTCCTGGCAAGCAAATCGTGGATGCATCTATTACAACTCATAAAATTCTTCATTCTATTAACCATAGTAAAACTACGGGTATGGCCTTCAAGCTTGATATTTCTAAATCCTATGAAAAAGTCAACCACCTCTTCCTTTATAAGGTGCTCTCTACTTTTGTGTTTAGTCAACTTTGCATCAATACTATTAAGGAACATGTGTAGATTGTCAGATTCTCAATTCTTGTGAATGCAAAACATGGTAACAAGTTCCCCTCGGCTAAAGCTCTGAGACATGGGGTTCCTCTTTCCCCCTACCTCTTCATCCTATCGGTTGAAGTCCTTGGGCGCAATATGATGCAGGTGGTCCAGAATGATAAAATCCAGGGAATTAAGCCTGCCACCACCCTCCCACTATCGGTTTTGCAGTTGTTTATTGAGGACACTTTTTTCTTTGGTTCCTCCTCAGTCAAGGAGGATAGGATGTGGAAGACCCTTCTTGATGACTATGCCTCTGCCTCTAGTTAGCACATTAAATATAATAAAATTAGGATTTTCTCTTTAACACAGATCAGTTTGTTCAGGGGAAGATTCTTGACATTCTGGGATGTCAATTAGCTACTCTCTTGACAACATATTTGGGCCTCCCTCTGATGGTTAAAGAGGATTAAAAAAAATTCTAGAACACCATCATGGAGCGTACTCAAATGAAGCTTTCTATATGGAAAGACAAACTCCTTAGTAGTGCGGTGATACTACAATTGCTCTCTGCTTCACTGCAAGGAATACTAGTGTATTTCCTCTTAATCTTCAAAATTTTTGGAGCCATGGCTGAAAAACTTGAGAAGATCCAACACACCTTCATCTAGTCTGGTTGTGAGTAAAAAAAAGAGACTACCTCTGCTCTTCTGGGATAAATTTTGCTTGCCTAAGTCTCTTGGAGTCCTTGGATTAAGAAAAATTAATAACCTCAATAGAGATCTGCTAACTAAAGTGGCCTAGAATATGGTCTTAGGTTATGTTGATTGGTGCAGAATTATGGAAGATAAATATCTAGACATGAACCACTTCTGCAAACTCTACATAGATCATGGCCACCCTTAGGGCTCCAAGCTATGGAATAGTGTTCTCAAATGTAGGAGCACTCTGAAAAAGGGGATCACTTGGCAGGTTGGCAATGCCAAGGATATTCGATTTAGGGAGGATGTATGGATGGGTGACATCAACTTGGGATCCTCTAGGTTATCTCAGCTTATAAATATCCTCACACTATAGGTGGGAACCTTGGTGCTAAACTACATTTTCAATGGATAATGGATGGACCTCCTGCCCCACTAGCTGATAGGCCTGATCTCAATCTCTTGGCCATTGATCTCATGAATATGATGTATACATCTTGAATTCCCTTATTCAACCACCCTGATAGAATCCTTTGGTCCCACACTCAAAATGGTGAGTTCTCGGTCAAATTGGATTACACCTCGTTGATCAAGGAGGTTGATGACCTGACCTACTGGAAAAAAGTGTGGATCTCCCATCTAATTCCCAAAGTGAACTTCTTATGGTGGACTGTGCTTAATGGAAAAATCCTAACTTTGTATAATCTACACAAAAGGGGATTTAGCTTGGCCAATATATGCAACCTCTATAAAATGGAGGAGGACAACATCAACCATCTCTTCTTGCACTATGATTTAGCCTCAGCGGTCTGGAAGCTGGTCATCACCAAACTTAAACTTTCTTGGGTAACTAACTAGGATATAAAACAACTGGCTTTTGACTAGAAATCCCCCTATCAACACTTGTTGATCCACCTCCTTTGGAAAAAAATCCCCCCCACTTCTGTTGGAGTATCTAGAAAGAGCACAACAAGAGAATCTTCCATGATAAGGAGCTTTCCCCTATGGATGTCTTCCGTGTAGAAACTGATAAATAGAACTTTGACTTCCAAGACCAATCTGCATGCAAAATACATGTTACAAAGAATGAAGCAAAAGACAGAAAAAGAAGAAACCCTTCTATGCTAAAAAAGTGAGAGCTCAAATGTATTCAGAGAGTATGCAAAAAAAATTACAAGCATTCAACCTTAAAGGTGAATGAAACCCTAAAAAAGGAAAAAGCTAACCTAAGAGAAAGCTTAAGTGAAAAATAGAGTACGAATAACTTAATAATTAATATCAACATGATATAATTAATAAGTGAGGAAAACTATATACTCTAACACCCCCTCTTAAGTGAAGCTCAGGAGGTGAGCTAACCTAGCATAGCTATGAAAGCAAGAAATGGGTCCCGACAACAAGGCCTGATCAGGTACCCAATACAAGGAAATCTCTGTGAACCGGAGATAAAGGAGAAAACCCAGTGGGAAAAACTCCTCTCCAAAAAGAGATAT
>MU226251.1:1332844-1348136 GCA_018584345.1 Thuja plicata
ACCCTCAGTAGAATGTTGATCATAGATCATCACATGATTTTAACATCTAAACTAATTCTATCCTACTCTTTTATGAAATGCAGGTTCTACTTGGTGAATAGAAGCAGACCTATATAATGAAAGGAAATTGGAATCACCGTTACCGCAATTGTTTAGCAAGAAATAGAATTCAGGAAGAAATCACAGTCTCAAAACATAGGTGTACTTTCCATTCAGAAATGCAACTAAAATAAAGAGTGAACAGAGGAAGAATTACAAATGAAAGACCAACTGGAATTGATCACACCACAATTTCTGATATGAAATGGCATTCATTAAGAAAAAGCAGTTTCACTTATAACTGTTCTTTTTATTCACCATGCAAATAGACTATGAAAATGGAACAACAAACAAGAATTCAGCTTTTGTAAATAGAATCACTCCTACTTCATTAACAAGTTTTCCGACCCTGTATACTGAATTCTTTACAGAATTTATAGACTCTACAATACATCAAGCTTCTAAGAGCCAATGACCTTTCCTCTTCTTCGAATACAAAGAGACAGAATGCAAAGAAGAAGACTTTTCAAATCTGAGCACTCGAACAGTCACTTATGGAATCTGAAACTCTTCATCTCCAACCAACATTATCAACCTAAATCCATTGGGCCACAAAGTTGAAACAGCATTTACTCTTTGAATGATTTCAAAACGACCCATGTGATCAGATGCGAAAAAGAATTCAAAACCTGCAAGATATGAGACAGCAGGTTTTGGTAGACTGAGTGAGCAAATGGCTGTGGCGCACCTGATTCTGGATTTCCCGCCAAGCTCGTCCACGAGCACTATTATGGAGAATTAGAAAAGTGCTTCTCCAGCGGAAAATTGGAAAAGAGCTTCTCCTGGCGGAAATTTGCAACTTGGCTTCTCTTTGGCAGAAAATTGGAAAAGTGCTTCTCCTCGCGGAAAATGAGAAAAGAGCTTCTCCTTGGCGGAAAATTGGAAAAGGGGGACTTAACTTAAAGCACATGCTTTATTTGATCTCTTAAAACAATAATATTCCCTTTTAATACATCGGGCCCACCTTACTACAACTAAGCTTGCGAAAAATCACCAAAGAGGTGCGAAACCCGCACAGTGCAAAGTTCTTCTTTGCGGAAAATCACTTGAGAGGTGAGAAACCCGCACAGTGCAAAGTTATTCTTTGCGAAAAATCCCTTTCTTATGTAGAATTCTGCCATGGAGAAGATGATTTTTAAAATCCCACCGAGCTCGTTCTCGCTCATTTCTTAACCAAATTGCTCTCCGTTTGTTGCATTAGGATCATTGAGACCTGTAGAATCGATCCATACCAGTCTTCGATCTCTGCCTGAGAAAGAACAACAATTGGAGCACAAATCTTTGCCGGGTTAGGATCTTCAACCTACCCAAATATGAAAAGACCTCAGAACAACCCGCCTGGCTAAGAGAAGGAAAGGCAATGATAGGGAAACCCGACAAAGATAGCCTAGCTAAGAAAGACTTAGACATAGACTCAGACTGACCAGACTGACTTGACATGACCATATGACTCCAAGAACGCCAAAAAAAAGGGTGACTGAAAGTCAGACAATAGAGAACCTCTTGGTTGCTTGATGGAAGATCCTAAACCACCCCCCCAAGAGATGCTGATCTTCAAGTTGCCAAAAACTAAAGCATTGACAAAGGATTTGATAGATTCGACAACACCAAGCTTCTCGTTTGGAAAGCTACCAAATGGTCCCACCCAAACCTCAGTGGGATAAGATCAATTTTGATGGGGCTACTTGTCAGGGGAACCAGGTGGGTGGATGCATTATTTGGTATCATAAATGATACTTAATTGTTGCTTTTAATATCCCTATCACTAATCAAAATGTTAATCACGTTGAAGGTATGGCTCTCCTCTGGGGCCTAAAAATTTCCATAGCCACTAGAACAAGAAATCTTGAGATCAAGGGGACTACAAAATCATTATTGAGGTTGTGAAAGGTACCTCCAAGGTTGGGTGGAAAGTGGACACTATTTTGAGTGACATCATTGGTCTCCTCAATAGCTTTGTGGATGTCAAGATAAGCCACATCTACAGGGAAGGGAATTGTGTGGTGGATTCCATGGTTGTTGTTGGTCTCCTATAAGACAGATTATGATGTTAGAGGGTTGTTAATCAACTGCCTAACTCTACTTAAGACCTACCTAGGAAGGAAGAGAGTGCTACCAATGGGACCCGTATGATGGTTAAAATCTAATGCTTTGGTTGGCCTTGGATTGGTGCATCTTGACCCACACTTTTATCCCTTTCACCACTAGAGTTTTGAATTTTGAATTTCTCTGCCACTTGGCTTGCGACGGGGATCTTATGCTCATAGTTTGGATGAGCTGGAACTATAATCATTTAACTTACTACATTCCCAAGATAAAGGAGTGGGGTCTGCATGAGGAGGATGTGGTAGTACCTAAGACCGAAAGATCCATTTAATATTTTATTGTGTCATCATTTCATTAAGTTAATTTGGGGGTTCTTACTTAATGTTGCGATTTGTCATAGATTTGGTGAGGATATTCTTGATAACATTTATATTTTACATAATACCTCTCATGTGTCAATACACCATTATGTCCTGGTGTTGCAACTAGATATGCAGTACAATTACTTCCTAAATTATGACACTAATTAATTACGGATTACTTCTCAGCTAAGTTTCTCTTCTTTATTTTCTAAGTTTTGAAGTTTTTTTGGGTCTCAGCTGGAATTATTTCAAAGGTATTGGATTCCTGGATTTGGGTGTGCCCTTCCTACTTTGGATTATTTCTATGGTTTGCACTAGCCTTAAAATGGGTGGCAACGGACATAGAATTGAGCCTGACAAAATTAAGAAGGAATTCACTAATGACCCTATGGTGATGTATTTATGCAAGGAAGGTGGTATTCTCTATTTCATGGAGAATATGTGATGAAATGATTTCCTACCAATTTGAGGCATCTTGGAATGACATAAGAGTCTCTGTCAATGACATTTAATTTAAAATCAATGAAGAGGTCACCAGAAAAGCCACTGGTCTCCCCACCACTAGTCTTAAATAGAAGAAGACTAGCAAAACCCTTGAACATACGAGATTGGTCCACTTCTTTTGGGCCCCTGAAGAGAAACCTTTTCACAAACAAGGTGGCTAAAACGGGAAAGACCTCCCAAAATTTTGGCCCATAATGTGTAAGATCAACATCAAGTGCTTTACGCTGGAAGGCTGATATGGTGTTTTCTACTATTATCATTTATCTTTCTTAAATCACCTTAGGCATAAAGATTTAATTTCTATTTTTTTCTACTATGGAAAGTAATGTTTCTGATATTGCAGAGGCTAAGTCCTTGGGTAAAAAATATGTCATCCTGCACCAGGAGTTAATGCTTTGGCTCTATAACTTACACGTGCCCTTTTCCCACCTCCTACCATTTATGTGATTACTAACACCCCGCAACATACCTATCCCTTGCCCTCTGGCTCTTTGGACCATGGTATCCTTCCCTATCCTTCTGGGATGAAATGAAAATGTTGTGATAATACTCCTGCCTCAATGAGCCCTCACTCTTCTAATGCCTTCCTTACCCTAGATTCTTTGGGATTTAACAAGAGAGAATGAACTTTGGAGGCCCCTAACCTCTGCCCTAACAAAAAATCCAAAAAAAAGTCCTTAATCTTGATCCTGCAGATAATGTTGACACCCAACTATGTCAGACCCATCGCTCTACCACACTAGCAAAAGAGAGGGGGGAAAAGGCCATCAATATTTTGCTAAAAAATGAGGTGGTCTCGAGAGAGTCTGGCAGAAAAAGGGCATTATTACTAAATTGAACCTGAGCAACGACTATGTGGAAGAAATCAAGAAATGAAATGTTGGCTCAGGAGGAGTGGTGAGTAAGTTTAAACACCAAATCACTGATTTGGAAAAAATTATGTCCCAGGTGAAAGAGTAAATGAAGGGGATAAACAAATGCCTCAATGATGTTAACAAATATGCGTTTAAAGTCACGCACGCCTCCAATACCACCATATGTCATCTCCACAAGAATGAGTCTGATAGTCAAGTTGTAGAGGAAGATGATCTCTGGGACCTTTTCATGTTCCTCCATGAAGAATGGGCAGACACACTACTGTCGAAGCAATTGTGGAAAGGCAACTAGTTGGTTTTATGAGTTTCTATATGTATAACTATGCTAGCCCTTGGGGCTATTTTAATTTTTCCTATTATATCCTTTAGACTAAGACTGTGATGGTTTTTTTATAACCCTGGGTGGCATGATATGCACAATTACTTTTTTGATAAGTACTTTATTTTGAACTCTACTAAGTTTGGGTTTATTGATAAATGGTGGTGGTGTTCTGTTTTTCTTAAGTTGGTTTTTGATAGGGGTAGGCTTCTTTCTGCTATGTTATGCCTTGTACTCTAGATATGGTTAAGATGTTGTTAATGTATATCTAATGTGTTGTAATTTGTACCTCGGTCTAACACACTCTTGTTGTTGCTTTCTATCAAAAACATTATGTGCACAAGACAAAAATAAGCTTGGAAAAAGCATGAAGTCAACTTTGACTATTTAAATTTTTTATCCTAGGAGCTAGTTGTTAGTGCGTGATGTTTACATTCGGGCCACATTAAGAGTCAGATAGGAGCCCTGCAAGCCTTTCCTTGTTTGATATTGTCCATTACTTCAAGCAAATCTATTTAATTTAAATGTTTCTTCACATTTGCTACCAACATCATCATTTGCTTTGAATGGAGAGGAAGGGTACTTTTAGCACTGCAGGAAAAGAGTTGAGGTGGGTCACGAGCTTCATAGATACTGTGTATATGAAAATACCTTCATGAAATTAGTTTGCATATATCATCAATTCAACTTTGAAATACCACAATTTAAGCTAATTGAATTGAAAACATAAACAAGAAGCATCTCATGGCTCTCCATCTAGAAATGCTAATCAAATGCTCTCAGCTTAGCATCCCTCAGTGACAATCCTAGAATGAGAAATGAAGATCTAAATGATGTAATTATGCCTTATTTTAGCTCAATTATACTAAAATGCTCCAATTAGATCACTATTATGCAAATTTAACAATGAAATTCTATACTAATGAGATAAATTTACTATAGTAAGGATGCTCTAGATTATTGGATGTAAATTGGTTATTTTCTTTAAGAAATGCACTCTACTTATAGGATTTTCCCAAGAGTAGGGGTAGAGTGAATTAACCATGACTAGAGGTGAGTTAGGTTGATGGTTTCAAAGGTTGAGACAAAGTAAAGCTTGGTTTCAAATGTTGAGACAAGAAGACAAAATGAAGGGCAAAGATGCACCTCAAGATGAGTGATGGTGAATCAATTTGGTCTTTGATCCATGTGAGCTCAATTATTAATTCTTATTGGTTGATTTAATTTTGTCCTATCTGGTGGGTGAGAATAATAAGAATTAATTAATTGATTTGTTAGAATAATTGAGAGGTGGGGTGAGTCAGTTAGAATCAGTTTCCTCACAAATTATCTTACAGTCCCACATTCTTCCAGATGTATATCCAAAACAAATTCAAACATATAATTCAACTCGGTGAAAATGTATTCTGTAATCTCAAACTTTTGTCAATAGTTTTTACCAAGTATCAGTAAATTAATATTGTGATTACCGATCAAGGTCAATAAAGTAAAGTGTAAAGTAAAATAACAATCCACAACATTCATGCACATTGACACATAGATTTTTAACGTGGAAACACTGCTAAGGGAAAACCCACCTGGGACCGGTAACCCAAAATATTTTCACTCTTCTAAAGTGAGCTCGGTGAAGAGCCAACCCTATTAAAGGTTACAATGCACACTGTTAAATGTGACATGGTTAGTTGATTTAAAACTAATAGTTCTCTTGACCATGCTTTCACTATGGGGTCAACAAGAAAATACTCAACATTCATTAGAATGTCATAATAAGGACTTTCACTATCCTACTCAGTTAAGAGATTTATCTGTAACAATGGTTAAAGTAATACAGTAATTATCTGATTCAAATACAACTCTATTTTGTATATTTTCATATCTATGCTAAGTACATAATACCTCTGATCAATTTGTTCACATCAATTCATCTCATACTTCATACTTGTTCTACTCGGTAATGCTCTTTCCTTAGTTTGCTCGGTGATGTTTGCAGAAAAATGCTCGATTATGTCTTTAACCAGTTTGATCAATCATGTACAAAATTTGCATGCATGCATCATAGCATCATGTGATTCATAATTAATCTCTTGTCTCTTATATAGACATCATGTCTCATTTAATTTCCATCCTTCATATTTTTCTTCTTAATCTCCATCGTTAATTTTCTCGCTTGAACCATCCTCGACAGTTGTGTTAAAAACACATTTCAATCTTTGTCATCCAATCTTCATTGAATTTTTATAACCGTTTGATCAAATAACAAACTTTATCTTTTACCTTGAAATCATCAATTTCCAACTCAACATTCTAGTCGGCCTTGGTTTGATTAAATTGCTCGGTCAATAGTTGTGTCAGCAATCCCTTGCTCGGTTATCACTATGCTCGGTATACACTGTGTTTTACTCGGTATTCACTGTCTCTCAGTGTATACAAAACTCTTCATTTATTGACCATGTAAACTTTGTTTGTTCTAGATATTCAATCCATAACAAATGGTTTCCACCATAATAATACTCAAATAAGTTAACATCAATGAAAATACATTAACTGGTAATGTTTATCATCACATCTGGAAGTCGATTGAATATCAACAAATGACTTCAAACATACAATCAGCTGCAGTTCATCAATCTCTCCCTTTGGCATTGATAGAAACATAATATGAAATATGCAATGTAAAAATATGCCATGCAACAAATACCAAACTTATGTTCTACAACTGCAATAATTTTTTAGCTCTCCCTAGCTTGAATATATAAAACATATGTCAGTATTAAAAACTCACCATGCAGACTCTCCTTGTAGTTTTGACTTTTCAGCTCTTGAATCTCTCTATCAATTAGATATGTCTCTCCCTTTCTCTTTTCTCCCTTTAGTGGATAGATAATTTCTCTCTCCCTTTTAGATATTTCATTGAAACTTCTCTCCCTTTGACAACAATGCCAAAAAGAAATATGCAGCTCTTCAGTAGCCAAATAAAATATCTTTGATTTTTGATGTAGTAGGTACCTTGTAGTGTACTGATATGTCTGTGTCAGTGCAGTTCAGCTTTGCATCAATATGATTGATATTCTAATTTCATGTAGGTTGATGCAACCTCCTACTTAGCTTAGTTACCAATAGACAAGAGACAAACCCCTAGTTTACCTCTCAAGTACTCAAATGTATCCTTCGGTAAGGGTTTGGTGAATATGTTTGCAAGTTGTTCTTTTGATTGTACATATTCTAGTATTACTTGTTTATCTTGTACTTGTTCCCTCAAGTAGTGATATTTGATAGATATGTGCTTTGTCTTTGCATGCATCACAAGATTCTTTGAAATATTTATAGCACTTGTATTATCACAGTAAATTATCACTGGATCAGTGATCTCTTCATTCATTCCTTTCAACAATTGTTTGATCCATGCTATGTTAGAACAATTTGCAACATTCGCAACATACTTTGCTTCTACAGTTGAGTGAGATATGCACCCTTGCTTCTTATTTATCCAAGTAACTAATCTTTCTCCAATAAAGAATGCTCCACCAGTAGTGCTCTTTCTATCATCTATGTCCCCAGCTCAATCAAGATCAATATAAACTTTCAATTCAAACTTTCCTTCTCTTTTATACCAAAGTCCATAATCCTCCGTATTCTTCAAATATCTAAAAATTCTTTTTTTTACAACAATCATATGTGATTCTTTGGGATTAGCAGAAAATCTTGCAACTATTCCAATTGCGTGTGCTATGTCAGGTCTTGTGTGTACAAAATACATCAATTTACCAATCATAGATCTGTATAAAGTTTTATTTACCTCTAGTGTCTTGTCTTATTTTGTCAGTTTGCATCCTGTCACCATAGGTGTTCCGACTGGTTTTGATTCTTCCATTCTAAATGTTTTTAGTACTTCCTTGATGTATTTTGCTTGAGTAATATAGATGCCTACAGTCTGTTGTGAAATTTGTAATCCAAGAAAAAATTTGATCTCACCAAACATCGACATTTCAAATTCTTTCATCATTTCATCAGCAAATATTATCATTACCCCCAAATATAATATCATCAACAAATATTTTAGCAATAAGTGTCTTATCATCATTTCCTCCTTTTAAATAAAAATTGATATTGTCACTTGTTCTAATAAATCCACTACTTATAAGATAATAATGTAATCTTTCATACCATGCTCTCGGTGCTTGTTTCAATCCATATAAAGCTTTGTGTAACTTACATACCATGTTTGGCTGATCAGGATCAACAAATCCTTCAGGTTGTTCAATGTATACCTCTTCTTATAGTATTCCATTCAAAAATGCAAACTTCACATCCATCTAATATATAGATTGAATCCTTTATATGCAGTGTATGAAAGTAATATTATTACTCCTTCAAGTCTAGCAACAGGTGCAAAATTTTCTCCATGTTCAATTCCTTCTTCTTGTGCATACCCTTTGCAAACTAATCTTGCTTTATTTCTAGTTACATCCCCATTCTCATTTAGTTTGTTTCTGAATATCCATTTGGTGCCAATGACATTTTAATCACTCGGTCTTAGTACTAATGTCCATGTCTTGTTTTTCTGTATCTACTCAATTTCCTCATTCATACCATTAATGCATTCTTCATTTTCTAATGCATATCTAACATTCTTAGGCTCAAATTCACAAATTAAACAAGTGTTGTCTCTCAACTTACTTCTTTTCATCATGCTTAATCTTTTATCTCCAATAATCTAATTTTGTGGATGATGTCTTCTCACATATTTAGCAAGTACAGGTTCAACTCTCTATTCTTCATTGTCTTCTCCTATAGGTTCATTGTGTTCTGGTTCATGGTCTTCAGTTTTGACATTTTCCTAATTCTCGGTCTGTGCTACCTATTGCCCGGTGACATAACCTTGTTGCACGGTAATGATAGGCATCTACATTGGTATAGTATCACATTCTTCCAAGTAGACAAATCTACTATAATCTTTTGGTTCTTTCATGTTGTCCTCATAATTTTGCTCAGCAAAGTCATCAACTTTCATATTTGCACTCTCAATGATTTTGTTAGATGTCTTGTTCAAACATTTGTAAGCTTTACTCTTAGTAGAATATCCAAGAAATATTCCTTCATCACTTTTTGAATCAAATTTTCCATTTTGATCATCTTTTAGAATATAACACCGACTACCAAATATTCTAAAATAGCTCACATTAGGTGTATAACCATACCATAGCTCATAAGGTGTTTTGTTTGAATCTTTCTTCAGTTGTACTCAATTCAGTGCGTAAACAACTGTGTTGATTGCTTCTCTCCATTATGTTTGTGCAACACTCTTTTCAATCATTGAAGTCCTCTATTGAAGCCTAAGCATCCTTGAGCAATTGAGAACCATCATCAAGTGAAGATTCAAGTAAGAAATCAAGAAAGATTTGAAGCAAGGATTCATCCACCATCAAGCCTTCAAGCATTCAAAGAGATCCATGGGAGGCCATTGAAGGATTCAAGTCACATAGTGCCCTTTTTAGTGATCTCTCCATCTATCTTCTTCCAAGCCTCTTCATAATCAAGAACCCATTCAAGACTTGGTGTTTGAGATCTACAAGCAAGAGATTGAAGACATCCTACATTATACATTCCACATTCTAGATCCATTGGTGTATACATACTTGTGGATTGAAGGATTTAAATCCTCCACAAGGAATTTTACAAGCAAGGTGAATTTATGCATTTACTTTATTTATTTCTGTAATTTCAATTACATATATTTGAGGTTAATTCCAAAATTGGGGTTTGACCAAGGCAAACCCCTCCCCCCAACAAACAAAACCTCTTTTTCTTGTAGGTACAGGTTCAGGATTGCGGATTTAGAATCAGATCTGGATACCCTTTTCGGCTTTCTATCGGGCTTCGCAAACAGATTCTCTGTCAGACCTGTGCAGGTCAAGGTCGACATTATTGGGTCAGGGTTGACATTTGTGGGTCAAGGTCAACCTTTTTCATAAGATGGTGTCGGATCGGAAAAATATTTCTGGGTTTTGTTCATCTCTGCGTTCTGGTTTTGGATCATACTTTAATTTTTTCCAAAAACAAAGTACAGACCTCAGAAAAAAGCCTTCTTTGATCTGCAATTATTTAAGGTTAGTACATTTCTCCTATTTCTTTAATTACTGTCATATATCATATCTATATAATCAATTAACAAAATTTAAGATCTTCTTCTCTTATCTTATTTCCAAATAATAGATTCATTTATGAATTAATCCTTCTCTTGGATTGATCAACTTGGATCCTTCATTTGTGCATTTGGGGAATAAAAGAGGAATATCTTATCTTCCTCATAATTATATTTCAATACAAACACAATTTAAATGTAAAGGTTAGGGAAATACACAATCAAACCCTAATAAAACTAAATAAAACAAAAGAAACATTTTTTTCTCCCTTTACAATATCATCAATTTTTCCTCAAAGACTTTCAGCTTTAGCTCTTTGTACATTTTCATTTCCTCCATAAACTAGTGTAATATTATCCCACATTTGCTTGGCTGATGTACATGTCTTGATGTCTTCAAATTCAACATCGGTAAGTGAAGAAACAATCTCCACCATTATAACATTATGTTCATGTTTCTCTTTTATCCGATTAATAGTCAAGGGTCTAGTAAGTAGGATGAATTCATTATCTAGGTATATTGCAATATCATCTCCAATCCATGATAGGTATAGTCTCATTCTACTTTTTCATGTTGAGAAGTTCTCCTTTTTTTAGCTTTGGTGCGTCTCTCTTATACATCTTGTGATCTTTAGCTTAAGTCCTTAAAAAATTTCCTTCTAAGCATTGTATGCTCTGATACCAATTGTTACAATAACTGAGAGGGGGGTTGAATTAGTTAACTCCCAATTATCCTATAGTCCCAAATTCCTTCAGATGTATATAAAAAAAATTTCAAACATATAATCCAACTCGGTGAAATGTATTCTATAATCTCAAACTTTAGTCATATAGTGTTACCGAGTATCAGTATTAATACTGTGATTATCGATCAATGTCAATAAACTAATGTGTAAAGATAACTAACAATCAACAACAATCATGCACATTGACACAGATTTTTAACGCGGAAACCCTTTTAAGGGAAAAACCACCTGGGATCGGTAACCCAAAATATTTCACTCTTCTGAAGTGAGATTGGTGAAGAACCAACCCTATTAAAGGTTACAATGCACACCAGTTAAAACTAACAGTTCTTTCTTGACCATGCATTCACTATGGGGTCAACAAGAAAACACTCAACATTCATTAGAATGTCATAATAAAGATTTTCACGTCCTACTTTATTAAGAGATTTATCTGTAACAATGGTTAAACTGATACAGTAATGATCTGATTCAAATACAAATCTGTTTTGCATATTTTCAGATCTATGCTAAGTACATAATACCTCTGATCAATTTGTTCACTTCAGTTCATCTGATTCTTAATACTTTGTTCTGCTCGGTAATGGTCTTTCCTCTGTCGCTCGGTGTTGTCTGCAGAAAATGCTCAGTTCTGTCTTTAACTAGTTTGACTAGCCATGCATAAACTTTGCATGTGCACATCATGTGTGATTCATAATTAATCTCTTGTCTCTTATATAGACATCATAACTCATTTCATTTCCATCCTTTAGATTTTGTCACTTAATCTCCATCGTTGATTTTTCCGCTTAAACCATCCTTGACAGTTATGTTAAAAACATGTTTCAATCTTCGTCATCTGATCTTCCTTAAATTTTCATAACCATTTGATCAATATAACAAACCTTATCATTTACCTCAGAATCATCAATTTCCAACTCAACATTCTAGTTGGCCTCGATTGATTAAATTGCTCGGTCAATACCGTGCTGTGTCGATGATCCCTAGCTCAGTTATTACTGTGCTTGGTATACACTGTATTTTACTCGGTTTTCACTATCTCTCAGTGTATACATAACTCTTTATTTACCAACCACATAAACTTTGTTTGTTCCCGATCTTGAATCCATAATATATATTTTTTACCGTAATGATACTCAAATAAGTTGACATCAATGACAATACATTAACTGATAATATTTATCATCATATCTGTAACTCGACTGAATATCAATAAATGACTTCAAACATACAATTAGTTGTATTTAATCATTCTTTAGGTGTCCATCAACTCACACAACCATTGTCACATTACTAGGACACAAAGATCCATGATGCAAGTACTTGTGTTTTTGCCTTTACCTGGTATTATTGTCGTGCTAGTGAATATATCTTTCACCAACATAATACCATGGAACATACATGATGGGAATATTGGGGGAAATTCTACAACCCCTTGCACTATAATAAGACACTTGATTTGGAGGTGAAATGGGTGGTCTCTAATTAACATGGTTGTAGTCAGATCTATGATATCTCCCTAATTGGTTGGTACATGTGTGAGACACTTAAGTGTCTAGTGGACTACGTCGGCTCCTTAGGCACGTAGACCCATTCTAAACTATCATACACACACCTTGCTCAAGCTTGGTTAGATATAAGACAATTCAAGGCTTTTCCCCATGTCTTGTTATATACCAGCTAGAAGGATGTATCGGTTTGAGGTCATCCTTTGAGGAAGAAGTGCATTCCCCAGACAAACCTCTTAAAAAAAGTATAAAGGTTTTTAATCTAACATAATGTGCAAGCGCACTAAAGACTCAAAACACATGGTTAATCAAATTATGCTCCAAAAGCCAAATGTTTGCTAATCTAGATCATCCATACAAGAACTCGGGTTCATTTTTAAGCACTAAACTAGATGAGGGTTTGATTTTTCAATTTTATGCACCAAATCCAGATGTACTCTGCCTTGTTTAATTTTGACCACACGTCAATTTTATGCACCAAATCAAAAAATGAGATTGTGATGTTTGAGCATACACTTTTCTTTTTAAGCACCCAAATACAAATGAATTGATTTTAGATTAGATCTTCTCTCGTGCCACAAGCTTCAAAGAAACTGTTAGTACCCAAAAAAAACCTTAGTAATTACTTCTGATAGTCAACAAGTGTGCTAGTGTTGATATAATGACAATTGAAATTTTTAGCAATTTCTCTTACCTTTTCTAAGTAAGCATGAACAATATCTTCATATCTAATTTCTGTCTCAAGTGCCTCAATTCTCAATCTATGTGTTGGTCCTTTGTTTTGCTTAATCTCTCATTCTCTCTTTCGCTGCTCAACGGGCTCCTAAATTTTAACCTTTTTATGCTTTAGGGGCCCACTACATCTTTTCATTTACAAAGAAAGAGAAATTTAAATATTAACAAGAAATAAGACATAAGATATTTTTTTGGTATTTTGTCAGGCAACAACGAGGTTTCATATCTATAAGTGCATCGATTCAGGAATAAAACTGTGTCAATTCAATCTGTCAAGTGAGTCATGTCTTTTGCAAATGCATTGATCTAGGTAGGTAAGTGCATCGAATTAAGATATGTTACCTATGTCAAATCAGAAAGAAAAAATAGAGCAATAATAGTAGTTTGATGGTCAAAATCAATAGATGTATGATAAAAATCTGGATATAATAAATAGGGATCACCGTCAGATAATCAAAATTTAAGGCAGAAATCTCAATGAATAAAATACTAAACAAAATCATAAATATCAAAAAGCAGCCAATCAAATTAGTAAATAATATGCAAGTGTGGCGCATGAGTTGTGCAAGTGCATATGTTACATTATATAAGTGCGTTGATCCAGAGGTACAAGTGTGTAGATCTAGTTTTAACTGCATTGATTGAATGTTGTAAGTGCATTGATTTAAAATGTCAGCATAAAATTAAATCTGAAACAACACAGAAACAAAGAAAATTAGGTTTTCAAATATTTTGTGCTTCACGTCGGGTTCACCATCTGTAATTGGGGATATAGGGACCTGTAGAAACCTTCGATAACATCAAAATCTCAACCACAAAGAGATCTGTTAGGCAGTTAGTATTCCCAATATCGAAAGAGGAAGCAAATAAGCAGTATGCATGATCATCAAATAATAATAAAATTAATCAAAACCATGAACATGCAAACCAAAAGTCCTCCTTCGTTGTTCTCCTTCTCTAAGCAATGTGGGCTCTCAGAAAATGAGTGCTCTATGTGCCAGCATAAGAATTCAAAGCGATTGTGGTTAACAAATATGAAAAACAAGCTCTCTATTTATAAGATTTTCAGGGTTACAATCAAGATTCCATAATTGGTGAGTTGATTTCCAGTGATTGAAGAGTTTAACTCAGACTAAGTGGGAGTTGAACTTAACTGATTGCATGTCAACATAATAGATGGATTTGTTAAGAGGATATATTGAAGAGTTAAACTCAGAGTGAGTGGGAGTTTAACTCGATTGATTGCATGTGTTGAAAAGATGGGAGAGTTAACTGATTGCATGAGGACTTTAATTGATGAGGTGGAGTAGAAGACTAGATAGATTAAATAGATAGCTGATCTAATTGATCAGTTAGGAGAGAGAATTATGGAGTTTAACTGAAACTCATGATTAGAGGGATAATTGTGATTAAATAAATAAAAGAGTTTATTTATTTGCACATGTGAGGAATATAAATAAATAATTAAGATCTTTATTTATTTATAAGAGGAATAATTAGTTAATTAAATAAATATAATTTATTTAATTATGAGAGAGAAATTGATGTAATTATTACATAAATGTAATAATAAGAAAGAAGGAATATTAATTAAACAATATAATTATTTAATTAATTTCAATAAGGTAGGGAATAATTAAATAATGTTAATTATTTAATTACTTTATAGGTGAATAATTGATGAAATATTAAGTAATTAAATTAAAAATACTTAAATAGGAATTAATAGAGAAATAATGATTTTGAACTTAGATTATAGTAGAATGACGCCAATTTAATTAAATAATAAAGATTATTTAATAATTAAAGAAGAATGTTAGCAAACTTTTTTTTTTTTTTTAAGCAAAAGTGGAGTGACCACTAATATTTTTATTTATAATAAACTGGTTCGAGAGCTCAGTCGGGAAAGAACCAGTAAGAAAACCCAACGTCATTACTCAGTACAATGTTAAATAG
>MU226251.1:1356189-1381699 GCA_018584345.1 Thuja plicata
GACCTTGAGCAGCCTTAGTGGATGTCTCTCCAGTTTCAAACATGTGAAAACCTTCATAGTGTTTCTTGTTGGAGAACTGGAAACGAGGGTTTAGGAAAAAAGGTTTTGCTGGTTGTACAATGGCTTTTCCTCGAAATATGGTTCTAGCATTGTTACTTACCACATTTTTTTCAACAAACGAAGCCTTAGTAAAACCCGTAGTCTGTGAAGTAAGCTGCAATTTCCTAGCAGGCTGTACTATCGGTGTGGAGCGGAAAATATTCTCGAAGGCAGGAGGATGGTCGGCCTGATTACTTACTGAAAAGTTGTTCTGGTTTTCTTGTTGATGGTGTTGGTGATGCTGATGTCGACGATGCTGTACGTTCTGCAACTTGATATCTTCTGCCGCCCCTGTCCTTCTGCAAGCTGCGACCCTCTCCATTTTCCGTTCCCAAGGGTTGATGTCAATCGTTATTATTCAAAACCGATGATTGTTAGAAAACTTATTGCATTGAGTAATTGGTCATTTTTAAGCGTCTACAATACCATACCTTTTCATTGTGACATTTCTATTATTTATATATTCATATTTATCCATTAAATAAATAAACATATTCTATTAAATCTCTAAATCCCTCTCACATCCACTTCATCCTTTATTTATCATATCCCACCTCTAGCAATTACATCCACTTAATGCATGTGGGACACGCCTATTTACAATTTCATATCTTGTCTTTTATCCTGCATCCATCCTGATATGGGATTCCCTCCTGAGGACATCTATTTAAGCAATGCCCCTTCTCATTTCAAATCCTCCATTCTTGTTTACATCAATCGTTTGCATTATCGTCTTTATTTCATTTATGTTTTTGTTATAAAAGTAACTATAAATTATGATTTTCTATGAGACATTTTTGTGTTCATGGAGTATTGGTGTTTGATCAAGTCATATTGCAACTTTTTAATGGCAGTATTATGATTGCAGGTTGAGTGAGGAAGTGATTGACATTAAGATTTCAGATTCATAACAAAATGGTAATGTCATATTTGTAGATATATTTGTGATAAGATAAGTTGGCATGTTTTCCATTGGATGGTGCAGATGATAGGAAGTATTATAATACTAAATTTACAGCGTTGAGATCAAAGATTGTTTTTGTCCTGATTATCATTCTTGATGAGAGAAGATTGTAAAGAGGAGAGTTGTGAAATAGAGACAAGATCTTTGTGGTAATAATTTGTATCAATTGACATGTATGGAAACAGAGTAATCCTCTGATATAATATTTTACGATTTTATGCAGGTGTTGGTGCTCCTTGAATTGGGTGTTCCTAAAATCAGTTAGGTGTTGGTGATCCTTGGAATGGGTTTTCCTAAAATGAGTAAGGTGTTGGTTCTCCTTGGAATGGGTGTTCCTAATATTGTAAGGGGTTAATGCTCCTAGAGTGGGTGCTCTGAAATTTGGCTAGTGAGGCCCTAATGTATGTTATGTGAGGCATAATAAAAGGAATTTATAAAGTGATGTTTTACCCTAAGAGGTTTTCCATTATAAAATATTGTGTCAAGTGATTAAATGTGTGCACGTGCTTTATTGTTTATGATATCTTATATTTGTGCACATACATTCAATATTGTTGATGTTATCTTATGATCTAATACATATGATAATGGTTTAATGTTTTACATTGTTGCAGATCTTCTTGTTTTATAGATCACTGATTCAACCCCCCCTCAGTGATCCTAGTATTCCAACACACCCATCGGATCTACCAACATCTTATGATAAACATTCAAGAACACTGTCATCCTTCACTAAAATACTTGTAACTGCCTTGCGGATCATTAGAATCACAAACCTTTGAATGATAGACACATTTCTATGTCCTTAACACATTCCCTGCTATGCAACCAAAATTATAATCTACAAAACTTGCACGAAAGCAATCTCTGCAACTCTATAACACTAACAATCAACAAAATAACCAGTATTCATCTGTAACAACATAGCTTGATAAAATCATCATGTCAACAACTCAAAATTAACATGAAGTATGTATACAACCTCTAAGTCATCCCATGAAGTGCACAAATCCTCATCTTCAATAACCTTTTGCAGCCATTCATCTGAACATCCTGTGTTACTTAAAAAACTGCATAGCTGTCAACCAAACTTCATAACAAATATCAACACCATCTTATCTTCACCCTAAATCGTCCAAGCAACATAGTAGTCATATAAAACATCACAATAGACATGTTGACATCAATGAAAACACACCCAAATTTTAGAACATTTCTAAATCTAATTCCCAAGTCCAAGGATGCATTATGGAAGGTATAAAAATTTGAACATGCAAAATAGTAACTTTGTGCTTGCCAAATCAGGCAAACAAGCAACTGCCAATTATTACCAAACTTGAACATCCAAAAATACACTTGCCATAAATATTTCACCTCCAAGCCATCCAAATTTTAATTTAAACTCAAGTATGAATTATAATTTTTCCAAAAGCACAACTCTACTTGTAATAGAAAATTCCCAACTTGACTCCTTAAAAAAAAGAATTTGTCAATTACAATTGACAACTCAACATAAGATAACTATCAATTTTGACGCTAGTCAACTTTCCCAAAGTGGGATGCCTACCTTCTAAAATACATGAATCTTCTCATCTATATCTCCTAAAAATATAAAACTTGCCACCATACCAATTTAATTGTTTGAAGATGATCCAACTTACTAATTCAACCAATGACATCAATAGGTGCACATATAAATAGCTTATGTAAGAAAATAAAAAGCTCAGGAAAAAACAAAAAAAATACTAAAATAAAATATAATAGGAATTGCAAATATTAATCCAACAAACCATAATCCCAACATTGTACTTATTTGATTAGTTATAGGTGCTTAAGATCTGGGGTAGGATTCTATTAGCATCCAAATGAGTTAGCAGGCACAAATTTTAGTGAGTACATATTTTTATAAAATTTAGAGGATGGTATAGTAGATAATCAAATTTGGTTCTTCTTGATATAGGTTTACAAGCGTTTTCATTTTTTTTTAACTTTGATGGAGACATGTATATATGTTGTCATGCCGTTTGAGAACATGGATTGACACACATGGAGACCTAGAGCCTTGGTATAGTAAGAGAATTGGTTATGAGTATAATCTTGGTGATATTATGGTATCATGGATGTTTATGTGCACTTTATATGTGTTATGAAATGATCATGTATATAGTTGATTTGTTGTTGGTGTGGCTCAGTTTTAGGAGATTGTTCTTATCTCCCAAATTCCCTTTTGGTTCCTTGACCATGATGTGGATTTGTTTGGTGAATTAGGTATGTAGGTGATTTGGTGTTTAAGTATTGAGATTGATAGGTTGTCTTATTGGTTATCTTGGTTTGTAGATTACTAATGTGACATTGAGTTTCCTTGTTACGTTAAATAAGGATCAATGATTTATGTAATATATTTTTATTCACAAAACATTGATTGTAATAGGTTGACTTAGACATGGACAATCTATATTAATGAGATTGACTTAGTGTGTACACAGACTTTGTTAGTTGGCCTTTTTGTTGCTATTTTTGTATTAGTATGTTTCATTGAGATGATATGATAGATGGTTCAACTGCATGGATATTAAGTAATGTTAGGAAAATAGGTGTTGTACACCTTGCATAATAGTGTTTATAATTGTAATGTTTTATTTGTTATGTACGTTTCACCTAAGAGCATGTAGATGGGGATGTAACATGTAGAGATTCATTTTGGAATATTCTCAAGGCCACTTGATATTGATTGTAACATGATAATATTATGCTATAATTATTAAATATTGGAGAAAGTAAATTAATAAAATACCCAATATCAAATGTGGGGTCATGGGCTAGATAACACATGGTTTATGTAATACCACATAATGGTTTGGTGGGAGATTTTTTTTTGTAAAAGAAACCACAAGGATAGTTGTTGTGGTAAGCCAAGTTAGCATTTGTGGAGGTTAGAAGCATGGCATGTAATTTGTGGTTACATGCTTGTTTAGAGTGCTTGTTGATTATTAGGGTTTGAAAGACTTACATGGAAGTTGTTGGAGCCTTCAAAATTTTGAATTTATTAGTCACCTACCATAGGTCATCACCAAGCTTTTGTATTTTATACACCTTCACAAAGGTTGAAGCTACAAAAGTTTTCATATATATATTTTTTTCACAAGAGTACCCTAGATAAAATGCCTATTTCTACCTATTAAAATGTGAATGTTGTGAAGCATATTTATCCTAAATATTTTGGAAACCATCCCATGGGGTCTGCTCGTATCTTTATATATTATCACACAATTTATACCTCATAATCTTTCATAATTATTTTTATTTGGATATTAAATAACATGCAACCAAAAGGACCTCTATGTATATATTCTTTGCTATTTCACGAGGTCAAAAAACAAGGTATGCGAAATAGAAAACCTGGCGATGTTTTCCAGGAGCAAAAAACAATGGTTGCAAAATAGCAAAAATATCATCATTTCACAGAAGACAAAAGTGAGGGTCGTGAAATAGAAAACTTGACACTATTTCGCGAAGGGAATCAACTACCACTTGTGAATTGGAAAAAAGTGCGCCACTTTGCAAAGATGAATAAAATAGGTTTCCAAAATGACATCAGTTGTATTAAAAAGAAAAGACAACCATCTCGCTGAGCAGACAATGCACACAAATGGAGGCGCTAAGAGAAGTAAGTTCTATGAACTTGAATTAAAGGTTCCACCATACAATTTTAGTCATATCAAAATTTCAAAATTGAGCGATAAGGAAATGTCAAAGTGAGAGCTGAGCTGGTATGGGAAAAATTGCAAGAAGTTACAGGGGGTTGGGAAGTGTAGAACACAATTAAGAAAGTAAGTTCATCCTCTTCTCCACTAGTAGAAATTTATTTAAAATATTCCTAGGAAGAAGGGGGATATAGGAAATAATGAGTCACTCAAGATCCCTTTGCAAAAATTCCTTCTAGATGCATTGCAAGGTTTTATCGATATCAAAACTAAAGTGATGTTTTAGGATGCCTAGGGATAATGTAGAAATGTTGACATCCCTCACACTGGTAGATCTATTTACTAGTATTTTTACAATAAAAGAGATGAGAAAGTGACTCGTTCAGCCCCTGGAAACTTGACTTAGCAAAGGTTATAGTGTTAAATGTGTTAATAGATGTAGAGCTTATTGATGTCTTGGCCCACAATTATAAGCGAGAAATCAGAACAATCAGGGGGGTTGATGGAAACCCTATTTTGGTCATCTTAAAATCATGTATTGAAGAATGCTTTGGCCTGAATAAAAAAGCAATTACCAAGATTGATAAGGAAGGATATCTAGTGGATTACGAAAGGATGGTAAAAATCTTTGGACTATGAGAGGTATCTTATTTCAGGAAAAGAGGCAAGGATAACATACCAATGGATATAAATGATAAGGCTCCATTTCTTACACTCAAATTTATGAATTTATTTTTGAAGACGTATCATGGTTGGTGTCAGTTTACTGGTGATAATCATAGAATTAGAATGCTAGTGGACTTAATGTATATGTCCATGAGGAACCAAAACCCCAAAATTAAACTGGAATTTGATATTACCTTTAAGATTGAAAAAATTATATACAACCAATTGGTTTACTAGAATACTAGTATAAATTGTAAAAAATATTATCTATTGTGTCATTTAATACTCTTCCAAAACAACAATGTGTTTAGACAAACGATGAAGCTACCCACTGTGGATGGTGAGGGAAGAAGACTCCCAATTCAATTATGGTGTTGGCTATAACACAAGAATAGTATAGATTACGATTACAAAAATTTCATGATTCCTTTTTTGTATGGATTCAGGGCACTTGGGTTTCAGATTGAAAGGATTCCTTCTAAAATAAGGGACATTCTCAGGCCATTGGAATACAATACAAAAAAGGGTCAGACTCATAATTTTATTGATTGGATATTCAAGAATGATCACACTCTCATTAGGGTATATGGATGCAAGCAAGCCCCCCACAAATTACTAGTCTTTTTATTAGAGAGGGTTACCTTTTTAGAATTTATTTGGCAGATGATGTGGTTTGAGAAGGAAGTGAATGGACCAAGGAAGAAGTGGTTTTGCTTCCCTAGAACAAGTTCAAGATTGTTTAAAGAAAGCATATTGTCTGAAGGATGGAGGTGAGAGGGTGTATGACCATGAGGGTTACATTAATTCTTTCATAAAATAAATTAAAGATCAAACTGACATGATTGAAGATATTGACCGAAATTGCATGGGCCCTCATGATGTTACACAAAGGTGGAAAAAGTGGAATATATTGAAGAAATTGGAGGAGGATAGACAAAAGAAAGGGTAACCATGATTTCATAATGATCAAAACCATGAAATAAAGAGGACGGAGTTGTGCTTGAAAGATTTTGAGAATTTATGTGGAAAAGCTACAAGTAGTGTACCACAAGAGGTTAAGCCTGACCCTCCTAAAAAGCATAGAAATTTAATTATCCCTGATTCAAATTTAGAGGATGCATCAAATTATCCTCCTCCTAAGAGGCAGAAACAAGATGAGATGATACCCATTGTGTGTAATGATGATTCAGAGGAGGAGGGAGATACTGAAGAGGCTACTAGTGCACTCAAAGCGCTTGGTAATGATGAATAACTTGATAGGCCTAGTTCTCCATTATTATTTCAGGAAGAAGCCCATGGTTATAAGGCTCAGTTTCTAGAAGAAGAAGAACCTATCAATTTTATGGATGAAAGGGAAGTCATATCAACCAAATTTTGAGGATGAGAAATTTATCAAAATACAAGAATTCAAGGACTTTTAGACTCAAATAAAAGTGAAAGACTTTGAGGAGAAAAAAACAACTAAATTTGATGGGGGTTGAATAATCTAAACATGAGGAGGTCATTGAGAAAATACTCAAGGACCTAATTCTTGATGAGGTAAATTATACCTTAGAAGAGGCTAGAGAGATGGTGTAGAAAAGTAACATATTGATTCTTCAAGTGCTGACCCTCAAATATTTATTCTTGCTCGACCAAGTTAGAAAATAAGAGGACCCTAAATTTATTGTTGAGTTTAATACTAATGAAAATATAATTGGGTTAGGGTACAATCCCAAGATTGAGGTTCTCGCCACGTGGGCAAATTTTAAGGGCCCTCATAAGCTAGAATTACTTGATATTGTCAAAGGAAATGATGGGATGGAAGTGGTACAAACAATAGAAAACACTTCTCCTTTGGTAATAACTACAAAATTGATGCATAGGGAAATGTCTAATAAAGACCAGGTCAAACACATGAATGAGAAAATAGAGAATGTTTAGACAAGGGAGATAGAGATGAACAGAGTCATCAATGAATTGTACCTTGAGAATGTTGCTTTGAGGAAGGAATTGCAAGGATTAAAGAGTAGTAACTAGAGCTCTGGTACTACATAAGGATGTCTCCTCTCTACCAATTGATGTAAAGGATGATGAAGTGTCAAAAGAAAAAAAATGGATAAGTATGTAGAGGAAAACCACCAATTAAGAAGTACAAATGAAATGCTTTTATAGGACATCCCTAAATAGGTTTTGGATGCTCTGGACCAAGTATTGACATATAGGGTTGATTTGGTGATTGGTAAATATGATGAGGCATATGATGGATACCATAATCTATTAGACATACTGACAACATTTGGTAAACACAAGACACAGCTAGAAGATCTTTCTAGGAGGTGGAAACCCTCTCATTATGATTTGATCAAGCTTTGTGAGGTTACTCGGATGGATCTACATACACCTAGTGAGAACAAGGAAACAAAGGAAATTATTGATACCATCATAAAGGAAATCAATTACATACAACAGGAAGAGGAAAAAATAAAAGAAAAAATATCATTCTTCCACACCATTAAACATTGGACAATCTCAAATTCATTGATAAAGAGGGTTGTGTCAAGAATTTGGAAGAATGGAAGATAAAGTATAAGGACATGGTTCTATGGATCATTTCTCATTTGAAGGAGGATAAAAAATTTAGTGTTACGAGTTTTAACACGTTCCTAGATAGAGTTGTGACATTGGACAATAGATTCTCAAACTTTATGGTTCAGGTTCGACCAATCACTAGCAAGAAATGGAAAGACCATTTGCTTAACATGCCATATGTTCTTCATCATCAATGGATTACTCATATTTATATCTCAAAATAGGTAAAGAAATGCTTGAATCCCACCAAGATGTCTTTCAAGAAGAAGAAATAGGTACTCGAAGGAGAGGAGCAAACTGGCAAAGGATGACAAAATTGATCAAACCCTGGGGCTATTTTTACCTTGTTTCAAGCATGAGATTCTCCAAAGGATTTTAGTTATATTTTTGATCTATTACCTTATTATGTCTTAGTATAATCTTAAGTTATATCAGTTATAATTATGAAGAGCTACAATTGTAAGTGGTCTGAAGCTTGTCACTTCTCCTTAATTTGTATAAAGGAGAAACTAAGACTGTATTTTAAGAGATATTAGAAGATAGAATACGAGATAAACTAGAGTAAGAATTAATTATATACCATGTGCTCAAACTTTGAATTAGTATAAAGATCAAGTTTCTTTTTGTACAATTGTGGTGTGGAATTATTTTCTTGTCAAATTTGTCCTTTGTGATTATTAATTCAAAGAATTAATTGCCATTTTAAAAACTTGTGCAAAGGGGTTATTTGTCCTTCACACTAATTTGTATATCAAGAAGCATTTGTGAAGTGTTTTCGTTATGTTTATTGTCTAATTGGATTTCTAAAAGAGAAATGAAAATATATTACACTGATTGGTGTGTTGTGTACTTGATCATCTCGCATTGATAAGATCGAAGGGTTGATAGTTTATCTAAATGATAAATAATTGTCTCACAAAGTTGTACATGAGGGTTTGAGGAGAGGTGGCTCTATATCCAATAAGGATAAGAGACTATTCTTATTCATAAAAGATATAAGTTTTTAAAAAAATCAATTTTTTACTCTCAGTAGGATAAGATAAATAGCATAAAATTAGAATCATGGATAGACGTGAATCAAGTTGTAGAAGCAGGGTAGATAGAGGATATCAGTAGAAGATTGTAGAAACAACGTAGAATCAGAAGTAGAGGAAATTAGTAGGAAATAAATTGGAAGATAGTTGCATAAAAGGAAATATTAGAAAGAAAGTTATAATCATTAAAAGTAGAAGAAGAATCAAATAATCAAATCTATTTCAAGACTTTATTTCATCTTGATAGATTACAAATAAAAGGGTAAGAAATGAATCAACTATAAAAAGATTCAACTACAAGAGATAGTTGGAGAATAGGTGCACCTGCCTAGGTTCTGCAAAGCTTGAAGTGTAGGGGAGTGAACCACATATTGGTGATTCCCGTTAGTTGGCCAAGTCAGTTGGAGAATTTGATCATAGAGATTGGTATACTCTTAGCATTTTCTAATCTATTGATTTGGGTACCAACAAATTGGTGACTCCTTCAGGAAATTTGTATATAAAAAATATTATTAAAATTGTCCTAGAATCTCTGGAGTTAACTTTCTGAAGATTGGATAGTTCAATTTTCCTTATCCGAGTCACACCAATATTGGCGACTCTACTGGGGAGTTGAACGTAAAAAACATATTTAAAATCTTTGGTGTCATAAGAAAATCACTATGCTAGACAATAGAACCCAGAAGATCAAAATAAATTACTCAACATATTGAGGTGGCGACTCTAACAAAAGAACCTTGACAATATATGAATGAACAAATAATATTTGAATCCAAAAGAACTAATTCAAGATATTTAACTATTAAATTATCTAAAGCTCAGTCTTGTATGTTTGGAATAAGGTCATTAACACAAGGTGACCCCATCAAACATATTGAGTTGGATTAGAATAGAAGCAGAACCAGCCAAAGCAAAAGGGAATTGAATAATTCAAATAGAGGCAGTTCAATGGGATTTGAAGATTGAAGGAGATTATTTGAGACAAAGTTTGGAATGCCTAAGTATTATGCAGATGAGAATGGTTTTCCTATGTTAGGTGAGAGACCGTCTGAAGAAGACATGAATTTGGCCCATGTGAATAATGTAAATAAATGTCAAAGCACTACTTGTCCTCTTGGTTTTGGATCTTCTAGAACATCAAGAAAAAGTTTAGAAGGAGTTCAGAATGATGATCAAGAAAACCCTAAATTATAGGTAGATCAGTGGTTGAGAGAACAATTAATTGGACTCACAACTACCATGGAAGAATTACAAGCCATAGATCAAATTGTTGAACTATCCAAATAAATAAAGGGTATCCTTGGTCGATTGATCAAACCTACGATATCAAAACATAATTCCCAAAGATCCAACCAAGGTGAAAGAACTCCTGAAGGCATGTGAGGAAGCAATGTTCAAAATGGTAGAAGGGGAGTTAATCATGATCGCATAAGAATCCAAAACAATTCCTTCTATGAAGATTACCATGGTAGAAGGACGAGATATCAACCTCCACCTCATAATAATAACCACTATCAGCAGGGAGGTAACCATCATGCATGATATTATGATCAATTTAGATACTGACCCTATTATCAGAATTTACAATTGCACAATCCACTACCACCTTCTCATAATTTCCAAAATTTTAATAATCATAATGGTCAATACCAATATATTCCCAAAAACCATGGACCTCACTTTTAGCCAGATCCTTTTGCATTTACAAGAAGCCCTATAAATATTAAAAAATACAAACCATTGGATTTCACACTAATCCTTGGTGCTCCTCATGACATAAAGAATGAAGGGAAGACTAATATTCCTAAAGTCAAAGGAAGTGTTGCAGAAAATGTTGAAATTCATATGAAAGCATTTGAGAATACTATGGAGAGTCACAAAGTACCCCATGAGAGCATTTACATGAAGTTGTTTGTGCAATATTTGATAGATTAAGCCAGAGAGTGGTACAAAGGATTGTCTGATGCTTCAATCAGTAGATGGATGGATTTTAGAAAAGAATTTCTTGAAGAATATGGTGACCATAATGACCCTTAATTTTCTATACACGAGTTAACCAACATAAAAAAAGGGATACAATGATATGTAGCTGAGTTCAATAAAAGGTTTCATAAATTGTTGAATAGAGTTCCTCCCCAAATGAAGCCTATTGATGAAATTTGTTTAGTGTTTTACATTGATGATTATGATAGAAAAACCAATTATGAGACCAGACCGAGAAATCCACATACTTTATTGGATGCATGTAGAGGTGCAGTCATAATAGAAAATAATAGAAAAGATGCTGGTAAAGTGGGAAGGGGAGATGATACGTCAGAAAGGTAACATGGGTATTACCCTTCTCGAGTGTTATATGTCAGAGGTGATGAAATCATGAATCAAATTGGGTACTTCCTCTAACACCATGGGAGATGATGTCTCTAAATCTTTTATAAGACTCTCTTCACGCTATGACATGAGCATGACCTTGACAGACTAACAAGCAAATATTTTTGAATACCTGATTAGTCACCCACAGATCCTTTTCAAGTGATTTGAAGTAGGAGATTCCTCGATGTGTTCCTCAAGCTGGGAAACTAGTGGTTCTTCTTCCTGGGATGCAGGGAATGACCCCATTTTGATGGTTGGGGGCATTCATCGAGTGAAGCATGAAAATCTTCTATCTCTTCCTAGAATATCATGTCATCATCATCTACTTCTCTTTTTTCATTGAGGGGATTAGGAGAAGATTCCCGTAGTGATGCCTCTTCCAAAGAAGTCTCTGTGATCTCTAACCTCGTCAAAATAGGGATCTTTTTATCTTCAACAAAATAGGGGAGCTCAAACAAGAGAACACTCAAACTACTAGCCTCTAGGGGAAGGTGGTCTTATTTGCCCAATTGTATCAGCTGGGGGTCTTGTTGATTTTTTTTATTTCTTTGGTTTGAGCGCCAAACCATTGGTCTTCCTTTGAACAATGAAATCATGTCCGACATTAGGGACTAAAAAGAGAATTCTAAAAATGGTCTCAAACAGGTTCATCTCCCACAGGACATGAAGATTCTGGAATCTCTTCATGTAGAAAATGGTCCTCCAAGATAGGCTCTTCTATCAAACACGTTTCCTCAATAGAGGTTTCCAATGTTGACAAAGAATGCCAAAGGATACTCTGTTGTCTTTCAAGCTTGATGATCCTCATCTCATACTGAAGGTCGAGCAACATCTCCCGAGCACTGGGAACTGAGTCCATATGACAAGGTTGAGGAGCATCCTAGTAAGAGTGGTTGTAGTAAATTGGGTTCATACCTAACTGAACCATGACCACTTCTTCTTGTGTGCACTTGTTTGTTGTATTACTATTAAAAAAACCAAAGCATGCATTGACTTTGGCAGACACATTTAGTTCGGTCCCACCAGGTGTGCCAAGAAAAATTGTTGATCCCCTGGCTTGCGGCTCATGTCGTGTGTTGAGGGGCAATTCTGGAAGTGTTGCAAGAGGTGGGATGGGGTGTGCTCTAAAATCCAACCTTTGGGATTTTAGAAAGCCGAATCTTCATGTTTGGCATTTGGAAAAAGGGGTGAGAGGTCACCTTCAGTCAAACAACCTAAGCTAAGGGTGGACAAATCCAAATCAAAGCTTTGTTTGTCGGGAAAAGAGTTTTTCAGTTGGTATTTTTAGAGCTTTCGCCTTCTTTGGTCAGAGCTCTATGTCATAATTCACTCATGACATGGTGCACCATATTCCCTTCATTTTTGGCAGGAGAACGAGAAGCCAAAGTATCAGGACATAGGGTTCACACATTAATATATTGTCATGGGAGGCATCTATAAGAGTTTGAATTAAGTCACATCACTCCTATAGAAAGTCCAATTCTCCTAAAAAAGGACATAATATTCGACACTATTTGGAGGCAGAAAAAAATATTTTGAATAAGGGTCAAAAGAGAAGGCCACAACTTCCTAAAAACCTTCTTCTTGAGGAGCAAGATGCAGAAAAAATACATAGACTAGACCACACCTATGAGATTTCAACACATGATACATTTATTAACAAAAAGGAAAATGCTTCGAGTACACAATCTTCATGATTTATTAAGAGCAAACATGCCAAGGTGAGAGAGAATGCCTTAGAATGTATATGTTACAGTATTCACCCCTGGATGAAAAGCCATAGGGTCTTGTTCTCAAAAAAGTAAAATCTCTGTAAATAATACAATATATTTCTTCGCCCTATTGAACCAGGGTCCAATATTTCCAACCTCTTTTTCATTTACAAATTGTCAGGGCTTTATAGAACAAAAATTGGTCAAAGAATGATCTTAGAAGGATTACAATTATGTTACAATTGATTGACATGCCAAAAATACAACATGGATCACTCAAATTCTTGTGTTGCAGGCAAGTGTTTGAATCTAATTTGTTTATCGAAGCACATTTTCTAGTTGGGTTCAACCATAGAATTTTGATGGATTGATCAAAGACACCATGATTTCATAGGCTAATCTGAGTGTCGAAAATGTGACAGCTACCTAGAAAATTTGTTAGTTGTGAAATCTCTTTCAAGAAAGAATATTCATTGATGATGCATCAGTAAGCCTTGTTGAAGTGAGAGTGTTCTAGGGACACATGGCAGGATAGAAATTTTTTTAGGAGGTACATTCCTTGCAGATTATTTAGAAACCTTGCCAGGCTGACATGTGTCAACAACATAGGGATTTTGGGTTGTTTGGAGTGCTTCACGCGATCAAAAGACTGAAGGAAAATATAGAAAGTGTTTATCAATGTAGAAGGAGTCTACAATATTCATGCAGGAGATTGTTATCATGATGCCATGGAAATTTTGGTATCATGGTATTGTGTGAATTTGGTAGTGATGTGGATTCATCACTCGGTGATGGACAATCTTTTACAGTGATTATTCGTATCATGGAGGAGCTCTTGGATCCTATTACTAGAGTGAGAGATCTTTTGCATTTTTAGTTTCATTAAAAGGATATGGTTATCTTCATTTGATTTGATATGTTGAGATATTAGTAGTCACAAAAGACTATTCTATTCTTTGGCGAGTTATCATTTTATGACTAGTTGATTTTCTTAAGTGATCCTTATTTGATAATATATTTTGGCATTGTGTCCTGGTTTACTCTAGATATGTGTCAGAGTTTTTATATATTACAAGTGATCTCAAGAACATGATATGTTCATTTATATGACACATGATCTTCTTTTTTTATATGTTAGATCATAATGTCATGATATATTCTTGATTCTTGATACTGCAACTTTAACTTTATTCTTGTTAGTTCCCTTGGTATTGAGTACATTGGTCATGCTCTTGGGAGATTCATGAGAGTGTTGTATTTTATTTGGAGATTACCACATATTCAATAGTTATAGGTTCTCATGGGTACTTGGAGACTTGGGCAAGGTTGGACTTCCCTTAGGAGTGGAGATGAGGTAGATATCCTTTGGAGGTTTCAACAAGAAGACTAAGGAGCTTACACCTTGGTTCTACATGAGTTCTTATATAGGAGATTATTATTAGAGTGAGTAACGATGAATTGGTTATATTGGAGGAGCATTCTCATTCCATACTCTTGCTCTATTTAATGAATAATCATCTAAGAGGTATCACCCATCCTATTTTCAAATGCATAATGATTTATGTTTTTCTTTTCGTGGATATGGATCTTAAGCTATGTTTTGTAGTTGTAGAGGGTTAATTAATATGTGTACAAAATATTTATCTCCTTTTTAATATGAGTTTCATTTATATTTACATTCATTGATGGGGAGTTTAGGAGATTTTGAGTTAATTTATGGATTAGGGAATGTATTCTAGTTTGACCTTCCTTGGTTTGAGAGGATTACGCACATATTAGTGATACAAGATAAATATATTTTGTTTTACCTTGGATATTGAATAGTTGGTGTATTTGAGGTTTTTTTTATGACATCTTACTCGACACAACTTAGCACTTAGAGGCGGTTGTATAAGGACACATTAAATGCCTTAATTTGCAAGTTCTCTCTTTGGGCATGCTATATATATTCATTGCTATACAATGGAAAATACTAAAATAATCACGAGATAACATATGAAATTATTACAAATAATTTATTTCTACATGCCTTAATCGAGTAGGTAGTATCATATGCATGCACACAGGATGAATAAATGAGGAATTCTTTGTAAATAAGCACATCCTAATTTATTAAAAAAAACATGTTAGGTTAGATTGAATAATATTTTCACCATGAAAAGTATGCTCTTAATGGTTAGATTGAAAACAGGGACTAAGGAACACTTCATCATTGTAAGATAATGAATTTGAAGTGCATCACTAGATATATTGTCACATGAGGTAATAGGTTTGGATATAGGTTGATATAATATACGGTCCCAAATAAAAGATTATTGAAATGTATTATGTGGTGTGTACACATACCAATCATGGTTTGTGTTTTAGGTCAATCCATATTTATTGGCGTGAATGTGGTATTTTTCCTAATTGGTTCCCCTATACTATTCACACTTGTACACTTAAAAACATACTTAGGTCTTTTAGTTTTTGTGTCTTGTGTCATAGGACTAATACACCATTCATAATCTTAATTTTTCTTAAAGTTTCATCCATGTGTGTACATACATACATACATACATACATACATACATACAAGAGTTTTCTCAAATGTTGTACATGAATAATACATTGTACCATCATATATGCATCTAATTGATTATATGGCTTCATAACATTTATGTTGCTTCTCTCTTATGTGGAAGGTTAATTTGACTATACATGATCTTTGGCTCTTGTAGGAGCTTTAAAACTTTTATATGACATTGAAGCTCCAAATCTACAATTCACTTTGCTTATTTTGAGTGTTTTAATAGGAAATTGTATATGGTACATTTCAATGAAAAATAAACCTCACCATTGAGCTGAAAAGGCTCAAAAAACCATAAATTGATATAAAAATCAATTATTTTGGGAGTACAAGATATTGACTTTTTTGGTAGGGTTTACAGATTTTGGTAAAAAATTATGAACAAGTCATAGGTTGCATGGAAATGTACTATTGATAGATATTTTTAGTATATGCATCAAAATATTCAAACTATATCATCCCCTTTTTAGAAAGTATGCTTGATATAAAATCACATGATTTGTTTCATCAACAGTGTACAAGTCTGACATCATTGTTGGTGTTCAATTGGTCAGCTAGTGAGTAGAATTATTTATAAGGGTAGAAAATCCTTGATCATAACAACAATTGGAGGCTAAGGTTTAATGAATTATGTAGTGGGCCATTGGGGGCTAGAGCCCCTAATATCAAAGGCTTGGAGCCTCTAATTCCTTCTAGGCCAGGGTTTACACCATATAGGCTGTGCACTTACCATTTCTTTGTAGAGAAATACCTCTGTTAAATTATGATGCCTATCCTTAACTATTTTGAGCATTGCTACTTGAATTCTATGCTCCCTTTACTCAACCCGAGCTTTGTCCTCCATTCACTGGCACTCAACCCAAGCTAGCAATACAATCCTTTAATGATCGAAATAGTGTCGGCAACCCCTTTTTATTGTACAAGGGGGGATATTTCTGGGACGTCTAACTTAGACATAATATTAAATCTTCTATAATAAAGTAGGTGTTGGAAAGTTGGTTTCACATACTTTGCAACCATGTATTTAGATTTTCTTGATTTTGCTCCAAGTACTTATTATTTCAATTTGAAGTTTCTCTTTGGTTTTGAATTATACTTTAGATATCTTATAAACTATGGGGCAATTTTTGTGTTGTGAGGGTTCCAATTTCACATTTCTTTTATCTCTGGTCTGTACATGAGGATTCTATCATTATACAATCACATTTCAAGTTATCATTTTATGTCCACTCTAAATAGAGGGAACTAGAGTCTTTGAAAGATGACATCCTAAAACATCTCAAGTGACTCCACTTCTTATCCCATCTCTATCAGAATATTAATTCATATTACGTAAGACAAAATCAATCAAACATCTACATGAATTGCAGGGTTGGAAGATAGCAATAAAACATAATTGGATATATATAAAATTTAAAAGTGATTCAAGAAATAGCCTAAGGACACATACTCTAGGTAGTTTAACTATGTCAAGGTTCACCAATTATGTATGAAAAAAATCCATACTTTCTATAAAGTGATCTAGATATAATTAATCAATCAATTAATATACAAAATCAAATAATATCTAGTACACGATTTGAGTAGCTAATAAATTGAAGAATGATTAAGGTGGTTACTGTTTCTTATATGGCAAAAATATCAAATTTAATGATGGCATGATGCATTGCACTAAATTATTAGAATTAATAGTTAGGCCGTGTGGTTCAATCATGGTAAAATAGTTTCTTAAACTCATGTCATAGTGGATATGGCCATGTTGTGTCACCTACTCCTAGATAGGATTGTGCAATGTGGATCAATCCATATGGTGCAACCTAGTCCATTATCGACACAACCTTATGAGATCTACGCACCTTCAACTCATAACATGCTTTTAAAAAGAGGTTGTGTTGAAAAACAGAGATGGGGTCGTTGAAGTGATATTAGAAATCATAAATTTGTCTAATAGCAACTCAATCCTAAGTTGAAGATATAAATTCACAACCACACTAAGCATGTGATGAATTATACATTGATGTAGCAATGCACATATTGTAGTGCCTAACAATGGAAACACAACTCTTGAATGTGTATGAATCAAATGATACTACAATTATACCTTTTTACTTCATGATTGGTTATGACCTAACAATGTCTATAAAGTACATCCATGTAGTTGAACTCTACTCAAAATATTTGAAACATAAGTTAGGATAACAACTAGTTTTTAGAAGGGTTAGTTTATGAGTAGGAAATTTCAATTTCATGTAATAGCTTGTGCCACATAACTTAATCCTAGGTGGAAAAAGGTTATACATGAGGGATTGTTCAAACTAGGGGAATCTACAATAGTGGTTGCACACTGAGCTTTAGGGAGGAGTGGTTTTGTAAGCAAAATAGTTTAGATTGAGCATTACAACGATATATTTATGGTGTGTTGAAAGTAATATAAAAATAAGGTGTAAATGTGTGGGGTATGCACTTTTCTCTTTTACCAATCTAACAAGCAAGTTTTTAAAGCCACTAAAGTTTTAATGTGTTTATTGGCTTTTACATTAAGCAAATAATATTCATTTGTAATTAAACTATGACAAACTAACCTGAACTTTTATTTTTAATTAATTAAGAATGAATTAGGCTAGAATAATACTTCAAATACTTTAGTAAAATAGTTAATTTTGATATTGCTATCAAGATTCAATTCGAGTCAAACTTATTGACCCATGTTTCATGAGTAAATGGATAGTCTTTAATCTTCCACTCTTAGTCAAATAAGTATTACCTTGTATTCTTCAATCAGTTTAAAAATAGAATATTGAAATTATTTTTTAATAAAAACATATTATTACATAAATATAGACATCACTGCATTTATATAACAGATTATAATAATTTAAATAGACATACATCTAAATTACAAACCTCCTTAAACATCTAAATTACAAACCTCCTTGAACTGATCAAAGCAACCACATGAATGGAATACAGGAGCCCAAACGTGCCTCTAGATATTTGAAACTTAGATTCACTCAATTTTAAAAGGAACATTTTCTTGTTTTATAAATAGCTCTTGATTCGCTCACTTTTTGACTTTCAAGAATTGTTTATTCAGGGAGCTACAAACTAGCCGAACTGGGCTAATACAAAATAGTTCCTTAATTTCGTACATCATCAATGTACGTGAAAACCAGAGAAAAAGATCTGAATTACAGATTTCTGCATGGAAGAAATGCGGTTGGCTATGAAGATTTTGAGGTCCGCATTTGGGGAAATGCTCAGATTTTTCGAAGAGAGAAGCCAACTTTTTTCTGGCACAGAACCCCATCTCTCAAAGGTGAAAGCTTAAAGCAATTGTACTTTTTCATGCTTTTCAATAAAATAATTTGAAACTATTCATGGTTTTCAGTATAATAAAGAAAATGATCCATGGTTTTATCTCATATCAAATTATATCCAGATCTTTGAGATGACAATCGTCAGGATCCTAGAAAATTTGTTTCGTTTTAGAAAACAATACTTCAAATAGTAGATTAAGAATCTGTATAAGATTTCATGTGAGTACCCTTGTTTTCTCAGATTGGTGTGCTTCTTCTAGCTTTCTGTGAAGTTAGTGGAATCTTCATTTCAGGTAATTTCATAATTTTTCTTTAGAATTTAATGACTTTGTTATATAAATTGAGAATCAGAATCTATTTTTCTTACAGTGCTGATAGGTATAATCTTCATATTGGCGGTGCACCCTTTTTCCTTTCAAATTGGGTTGTGCATGCTTTCTTGCTCCCTAAAGTCCTGCAATCATCGGACAAATTGCTTGTCCCTTTGTCAGTAAGCTTTCTCTAGATGTTTTTTTGGAAAAATAATTTGTGTCGAGCTTTGCAATGCTATTTCTTGGGCAATGATTTGTTGTCTGTCTGTAATTTTGAGTTTACTGGTATTTATATTGGACATCAGGTTTCACGGCCCATGAGAATGAATGCAACGCTTCTGACACAGTTTTTGCCAGAAGCATTTGATTTATTCATTATTGTTTGTTTTTCCATCAGGAAACATAAATAATGTTGATGGAGTTTTTTTGCTTTTGAATGAAAACCCAGTTTCTTCTAGTGGGCATAATTTCTGTTCTTTCTCACCGGAAAACAATATTTTTCCATTTTATTGATGGCATTTTGAAATAAACTTGTTTTCTTTTAAAAAAATTACTTTCTCCACTTGCACAAATGAAAGGGTCATTTGTTAGTCTGAAGCACAATGTTTGAAGCAGGTTCACGTAGTTTCTTTTGGTGGAACCTACCTAGGCATTACGTTAACTTTGTGCTAGCTTCTGACAATTTCAGAAAGGAAAAGTAAACAATCGTGAAGAGACTGCACTTCGCCAATTATCTCTCAGTGGGCTTAACTAATAATCTTCTTGTCATCTGATAGACATTCTTAGATTTGGGAATTCAATTGCATTTCTTGTTTGCACATATTAATGTCTTGCTATTAAGTACGGAGCTAAGTGTTTTTGTCAGTTTGACATAGTTCCTTGTAATGGGAGCTCAAATCTGCCTAGGCACTGATTTCTGACATTTCAATGAAGAGCTGCCGTTCTTTTACTTTATTCATCTATTCCATGCCTACTTTGAATTATTGTAGATGATCCAAAGGTGAAGCCTCTTGTGTGCATATGAAATGACAAATATGCTTTCACATGTGATAAGACTGTCTGCTATTGATCTTATTTTGAAGACAAGATGCCAAGCTTTTATGATGATAATTTTCCACTTTGATACGGGGAGTTGCATCACATTATAACCATAATTGATTGATCAATTGCATCACATTATAACCAGAATTGATTGATCAAAGGTTTGAGGTTTCTAAAGTCTGTAATAATGATCAAAGGCTTCTGGAAAATCCCATGTATGAAATTTAAAAACTAAATATTTTAGAGTTTCACAGATTAACCTACTATCTTGTATTTGGATACCACCGTTAAAGTTTTTGATTCCAATGTTTCAATTCTTCTTCAAGAATTCTCTTTTGGGAATATACAAGATCCAATATGTTTTTTTGGATGCCTTTATTCTTTCTGAAGTACAAGTTGTTAAGGTAGGTAGTAGAATTTGAAGAAGGTCATCGCCATCTTCTTGATAAAAAATTAATTGTTCCTATTATTCATATTACTCTTGTTATTGCTATTTACTCATTTTGTCATTGTTATTATTATTAATATTATTGTTATAAATAATATTTTATTATCATGTTGCTGATCACCCATCCCCATTGGCCATCTCTTTTGATATTGTTATTATGTTGCACTGTTTTTATTGCTTCACTCTAGTGCGTTTTCCTACACTGGTCTTCTCTGTCCAACACTTTTGCTTTGTCAATTGAAATCTCATTCTTTGTCGCTAGTGAGTGCTCTCCCAAGGCTGTTTTTTTCCACTCTATCATGCTTAATATCTTATTCATACTCGTTGATTCTCTTTTGGACGGATCTTCCTGTTTTCCCAAATACGATCTTCTACATGAACATTCTATCATATGCATTCTGTTTCTCTTTTTTGGACCACATCTTTCCTTGCTTTTTTTGTATATTATTGGGTAGGAAAGTGGCCTTAATGCCTTTTCTATTCAAATTTTTCGCTGTTCGTTTGTCTTTTTCCTCATGTATGGTACATTGGTAGATAAGCCCATAAATGTTAGATGTTGATAATCTTCATTCTCATTTGTTCTTTGCATATTGAAACACCTTGTTAATCTTTTTTTAAATTTTTTTTAATACTCGTTCTTTTTTAGTACCTTCATAAGTGCTCTTTATCCAACAAAAAGTATCCAGCTAAAAATGTTGTTCATCAAAGATCCTTAATGTACTTGTAGCCAATGTTTTCATGATGCCATCTTTTGTGCAGAACAATGGTGTAAGCCCACTAGTGGGTGTAGTTCTGTTTGTCTCTTTTTCTTGTAGACTTGTTGTGAATGGTTTCCTATATTTTTTTACTTAAAGTGCATAAAAAAATGGTACAGAACTATTTTCTTCTAATTCTGTAGCGAATTCATGATCCGATGAACTATTGAGCTGCATAATAAAATCATTAATGCAATCCTTACCATCATATTTGTATTATCTGCAGATCTCTTCCACCCTATGGATTCAAAGGGTAAAATGTAAGTGCTCTCTTTCTATAGTCCTCCGTGAATAGGTTTGTGGCATTTGCCACAATTGGAGATAAGGGAGAACCCATTGTTATTCACTCAGATTACTCATATATTGCACCTTAAAAGCTAAAAAATATTAAATTGATACACAATTAAACCAGTTTTGTAGTTTTGTTGTCAGTTATCTGGGCAATGATTAGTATTACTATTGCTTTCTTAATGGGGATTTATTGTGAAGAGTGAAACAACATCTATGCTAATAAATTTAAAAATATTGAAGTTTCAGATCATCTTACATGATTCATCATCAAGATGTAGTCTATGTAGACTTGTTGTCTCTTGGGGCAGAGGATCAGTTGTTGGCCTTTGTAGCACTCATTAGACAAATATTTTCATGTATCTTTGTTGCTCATTTGAGGGAATTTTTCATATTCTTTATTATTCTAATGTAAGTTGCATTAAAAAAACAAATATTATTTTTGCAACATCATCTGTTTCAACAGAAGCTTTCTTCATTGGACCATGGATAATTGATTCCCAGATGGGCAGATCCAACTGTATATTAGCGAGGGAGACTGTTGACAAGACATCGTTCTAGTTGTAAGACCAAATTATTAATTTTCTCTATCACTGTCCTTATTTATGCTTCCTAAAAAAATGAATTCACAGTTTTTTCTTTGTTCTTCTTAATTTGGTTTATCAATATGTAAGTGCAATTTTGTTTGCCTGTGCTTGTGCTTGATTTCTAGCTATTCTGATTTTTGCAGGTCCCATATGTTGTGTTAGTCTATATTTGATGGGAGAAGACTCTTGTGAAGAAGAATTGCACAAAAAGTTGGAGTTTGATCAAGCCAGTGATCATTTGGAGAAAGGGCAGTATGAGAGTTCTTTACTGCTATTGCAGAATCTTGCTCTGCATGGTTATAAAAATGTTGCTGAGCTTGTGGCTGTGGCCGAAGTCTGGTTGGCTGCAATGAGGAGATCTTGTTCATGTACAACTTGGCATCAGGGCAAGAACCTTGACTGGTACCTTATTTTGAAGGTAATATGTCCTCTCTCATTTCTGGGAATCCATGTATGTGCTTGTACATGCGCTGAATGCATCAATGACAATAAGACTATCAATGCCAATATTTTTAATGCATTTCTTCTTGTTTCACATTTGTTTACAAATATTATGGTCTGTGGAAGCTTTAATTCTTTAAGAATAATTTTTTATTTTTTCTCTGTATATTTTCCCTTGTTCTTATTCCCATTCTTTATGTTTTTCACTTCTTTCTGTTTATTTTTTTATAAGGTCACAAATATGATCATTTTATATTCCTTCTTTCCATGGCAATCTTTATTTTTATATGTTAACATAATTTGTGGCTGATAGTATGAGGATTCTTTTTGGACTGCAATCAGATACATTTATATGCATATGCACACAAAATACTCAAATCATAACATAGGAATAGCTACACATGTGCTCTGATAATTTGGCGGGTGAAATTTCATTAGATGTTTGAGGTTTCAACAAAAATTTATCAAGTTATGATATTGTGCTACAAGAAACGTCTTTCCTGGGATTCAATCTTGACAAAGTTTATGAAATTGTAATTACTTCACTGATGTCTTAAATTGTTAGAGGCAATTCTGCTCTTGTTTTTGTGATGGGTTAAACAAGGCTTTTCTAGGGGCCCTCTCCCAGGAAAGAAAAGCTTCATACATATTTGGTTGAATATGCAGGAAAAGTTCTAAACAATCACGAGGTTACAAAACCAAGCCACCCAGTTTGAAGCAAATGGAACCAGTACAGAAATTAAAACAACCCCCAATACCCAAAATCAGATCCTTCGCAATGGCCATATCAACAAGAGGGACTTGGAGCCCAATCCTACTTGGAAAACACGTAAACACCACGTTCCAGGGAGGTTCTACAAAGTTCAAATAGCTCAAGAAAGAAAGGCACCAGTGCCCAAATAGGAGACATAGGCCGTTATATGGTCCATACACCTTTATCAAGTTGCACAATGATGCATTTGAACTCAACTTGCGATCCTATCTTGGGTTACATCCATAATTTTATATAAATGCCATAATTACTTTGGCCTTATCTCTTGCCACTTTTGGACACATTAGATGTTGTTGAATAGTTCAAAGCTACAATTGAACATTGACACTACCCCTTTAGTTTATAAAAATCAAAATTGAGACATTGGTTGAGGAGACGAGTAATCGTCAAATCCCAGTATTAATGAAGGCAACACAATGTACGGATTAGGGGAAGTGGTTCTCCAAAGACCAAATTCATCAAAAGTTCCCTCCTCTAGGCCCCATTACTTCTCAAGGAGGGACAAATGACTAAGGACCCATGTGAAATTTTTGGGTAGATCATGATTTTTTTTTTGTTTTTCTGCATTTTTGTATTGTTCTCAATTTTATTGAAGTGACTTAATTAAATTAATTAATTAAGTGGACCCAAAATTTAAATAATATTGTAAAGGACTTCTTTAATTAATTAATTTAGTTATAAAATAAAAGGGGGCCAAAATAGTAAAATAATAAATAAAGTATGTCAACCTATTTGTAACCCTTCTGGAAACTTCATGGAGCTCTTTATAAGGCCATGATTGGCATTGTAGGAAGTCGTTGTGGAGTTATCTTTTCTTGTGTATTTGCAATTCCAATTGGAATTGAGTCTTGTGTGCAGTTTCGGAGGTGGAAGACCCTCCCTAGTCTGTATTTGCAGTTTCGGTGGTTAGCAACCACCCTAGTTTGTTGTTGGAAGTATCACTCCGATATTTCACATTGTGCTTCAAATCTGTGAAGTCTTCAGTTGAAGAAAAATTTGATGTGTTGGAATTAATGGGAAGTATTTCTGAGAGGGGAGGGGTGAATCAGTACTTCTAAAACTTTTAACGCCTTTCTTGATTTATAAGTAATCATACATTACTGCATTACCAACCATTACTATTGTTTTTTTTTATGTATGTTTTGTTCATTCATAATCTTTAATGGTTTGCAATATTCATAGAAGCATTCATGAAAATGATAAACACATAACACAAGATATGGTATCACAGAAAACTCCTGTTAGGAAGTAAAAACTGCGGTGGGGATGGCACCCACAAAACTTCACTATCTGCAAAATGGAAGGGAGCCGGTTAAGGCTTACAATATAATCACTTCTGATGATCTACCCTGTTAGGAGTATTAAGGTGGAGACTTGTTAAGATCTACTCTGTTAAGAGCTTTAGCGACACTGATTTAAGTGTGCACTCAGTTATGAGATTTTACAATAGGACGGTTAAGCCCACCTTTCTTGAAAGGATTTCGTTAGTGTACTACACTTGTTAGAATGAGTACAAATGTTGATCTGACTACATACAATCTATAATTGCTGATTACAGATCCATTAAAGCTCTCAGAAGTATAATATCACCTTAAGTGATTAATGAATACCTTTTCTCTGCTTGTCGGTAGCCTCTGTTCTATTCTTGAAACTGACTTGATTCTTTTTCTGTTCTTCTGCATGAATTCTCTGTCTGGTCTCTAGTTGCTCTCCGTGGCTACTATCTTCATTGAACAACAACTATTCTTAATGGATTGAGCACCTATTTATACAAGTATTTGACCTATCTTGGAATTCACGCATTACAATGTTAACTCTTAGATCCAAGGTTTACAACTTGACCTTGATCTTTAGTTTGCAT
>MU226251.1:1399926-1411212 GCA_018584345.1 Thuja plicata
TTCTTGAAAATACCATTCAAGATCTTTTTCATCAAATCTATTGATAAGTTTTTGGGAGAATTCCCCATAGGATTTTATATTTTGGTGACCTAGGGAAGTAAGTCCGTGATGCCACCATTCATGTGCTCCTTCCAAATGGAGTATTGCAAATCGAAGGGCGTCTTCTTCTGTCATGGGACTCAACGTGAAATAAGTGTTCAATTTTTGTAGCCATGTGTGAACTGTGATTTTTCCTGAGCCATCAAAATTAGGCAGTGTTACTTTGCTTACTTTGTGCTTGAGTTCTCGGTTTATGTGTCTTCTAGGATTTTCTCTTCGTTTCTCTTCGTTTCTCTTCACAAAATTCTGTAAATGATACAACTTCCCTAATGTGTGGTTCTAGATCTGCATAGGCTCTCGCAATATCTTCAGTTCGAGTCATTGGTTGTTCTATGCCTTCTTCCTCTCTTGGTATTTCTTCTCTGGGAAAAAATGGGGGTCGAGGTACCCTAGATGGGGTGGACTCATTATTTTCCGAGTGATTTGAACTCGTGTCCCTTCAGTGGGCCGGAAAACTTTTTAAATTATTTATTGAGTTTCCCATTTTTTGCAAGGCTTGGAGGAGAGCTTGATTTGATTTTTCCATTTGACTTATCAAGGTTTGGTTTGTTTGATCCATGTAAGATCTCATCTCTTCGACTATTTCATTCACGGTAGCTTTCTTTGTTCTTCTTTGATAGGTTTGCATAAGTTTCTATCCACAGGATGGCAGGATTATGCTCTGATACCACTGTAAGATACCTTGCTTATTTGACTAATCCTCAAATGTGTAAACCTGCAGAAGAATTGTTAGAACATAATAAACGCAATCAACATAGAACTAATTGAAATGATTTTGCCTGCAACGAATGAGTGTTAGTATTTTATAAGAAAGATATGCATCTATGTGTATAATATAATGTACAAAGCTACATACTACCCATACTAATCCCAACTAATCGTTAAAAGGATTCTCCAATCAGATTTATTAACCCTCTGATGAGAATAATTCTCGGTTAATTAACCATCATCTGGAGAGCCTCTTCCTAAGGCCTCTAGGATCTCTATTGATGGTGAACCATCAATTAATACACAGAGGGGATCCCACCCCCAATCGAGTCTCTTGTCTCTTCATATGCATATGGTTAACCACTACAATATATATTGCCCCTAAGAGATTCTCTAAATCTCTCTTTGTATTCCAATTGGAATCAGAACATTCATTAAGAATGCTCTCTTAGAAGTTTTGAATTTCCATTGGGAAGTTTGACTTCATCATGAATGACCTCTACCAAGCCTAACTTGGTCTCTATAATAATCATAACAGTAAGTGATAATGTCTCAGGCATAATATCAATTTCTGAATGGTAACACCTCTAGAATAATTCGCATTCTCTTATTAACAATTTTATTGACGTTAAGTCAATCAATTAATAATTAACTCTATAAATGCCAAATTAATTATACCTCTAATGCAAGACTTTGCTATACTCCTAGTTCTGCAACGAATGGTTGACTGAGATTTTGTTTTGGTAATGTCGCTGGCCGATATTATTAATTCTGGAATGTATGGGATATCTTTGTCTTCTTATGGCGTGGACAATGGCTTGACAGGTTTCTCCCTGTGTTGACGCCACTTATTGTTATGGCGTTTACCCCCCCGCGGATGTTTATATTGAACGAATGTTTATTAGAGCTTCTCTTTTCCTCTGCCACGTCAATTCCTTATTTCTCTGCTACGTCTCCCTGTCTCTTCCTTCCCGCTGCCTCTATATTGAAACGATATTTTATTAAAGTCTTCCTTTTTCCGTAAATTTCTCGCCCCGTCTATTTCCTCCTCTTTCCGATTAAGTAGATGGCGGGGGTATGAGTCGCGACTTAATATCATGCCTCCATTCGCAAAATGCTTAATCGGTGGTTTAATATTTGTTTAATATTACATATAAATTGATTTATTTATTAAATTAATATATTTTATTTATTATCTTTAGACATGATAACAATTAATATATATTACCTTATATATTAATTGGTAGTTTATTTATTAAATCAATATATTTTTATTTATTATCTTTAGATATGATAACAATTAATATATATTACCTTATATATTAATTGGTAATTACATTTGTTTATTCATTAAATCAATTTCATAATATATATTTATTTATGTTATTAATTTATAAAAATTATTTATATATATTATTATTTAAAAAAAATATTTATATATATATATATATATTTTTATTTACAAAATATTTATATTTCATTATCTACAGAAATATTTATATTTTATTACCCCTAATCGAGGGTCATCACAGAAGATCCATCAACCCAAAAGTACTCTCTCAATACAATCTTCTCAATATCCTCAACACAACTCTCCCTAAAATAGTAGGGATTTTCTCATAGAATCTCCCCCCTTTGACAACAATGGCAAAGGGTGCCATAGCACTTCTTCATTCTTCTGCAAGGTGTAGCTTTTTCAAATCTTCATGTCTGTAACAACCAGCTGCAAAATCACCCAAATATGTTCTGTAGTGTTCCTGTGATCACTCCCCCTGAGGAGTAGATCCATACATCAAGTCCAGAAAATGATATAGCTCTGAAAGCCACTGGACTGATGCATTCCTGCATCAATTAATTACCACAGGGAGGGGCTCTCACCCCAAGCATGCTTCTGAGATACTTAAAAACATCTTTTGGCAAAGGTTTTGTGAATATATCTGCTATTTGTTCCTTTGTGCTAACATACTCCAATCTGATCTCCTTCTCTGCTACCTTGTCTCTCAAGAAATGATGCTTAATAGAAATATGTTTAGTCTTTGAATGCATTACAGGATTCTTCGACATATTCACTGTGCTAGTGTTATCACAATGGATAACCACTGACTCTTCAAAAATTATTCCAATGTCCTTCAACATTAGTTTCATCTAAACAATTTGTGTACAGTTTATAGCAGCAACAACATACTCAAATTCAATAGTAGACTGAGCTATACAATCTTGCTTCTTACTTAACCATGAAACCAGCCTTTTTCCAAGGAAAAATGCTCCTCCACTTGTGCTCTTTCTATCATCCACACTACCTGCCCAATCAGCATCAATATAAGCATGTAAAAAAAAGTCATCAGATTTTTCATACCATAATCCATACTCTATTGTTCCTTTCAAGTATCTGAAAATTCTTTTCCCAGCAGCAAGGTGTATCTCTTTAGGATCTGCTTGATATCTTGCCACAATTCTGACTGCATTGGAAATATCTGGTCTGGTGTGAGTTAGATATTGTAGACCTCCAATCATTGATTTGTACTTTGTCTGAAAAACACTCTTAAGTTTCATCATTGTTAGTAAGTTTATAACCAGTCACCATGGGTGTCCCAACAGGTTTACAATCTTCCATACCAAATTTCTTCAACATTTCCTTAAGATACTTGGTCTGAGATATAAAAATACCATTCTTGTTCTAATTAATTTGCAATCTAAGGAAAAATTTCATCTCACCAATCATTGACATTTCAAATTCATTTTCCATCTCTTTAGAGAACCTTTTACTCATTTCATCATTACCTCCAAAAATGATATCATCAACAAAAACTTATATGATTAGAATTCCATCTTCACCAGTTCTTAAGTATAAATTACTGTCTGCATTACCTTTTCTGAAACCAAGATGAAGTAGCTAACTGTCTAGTTTTGCATACCATGCTCTCGGTGCTTGTTTAAGTCCATACAATGCTTTCTTCAACTTGCAAACCATGTCTTCATCTTCTGTCAAAGGAAATCCATAAAGTTGCTCTAAGTATACCTCTTCCTCCAAATCTCCATTCAAAAATGCAGATTTCACATCCATCTGATATACCTTAAAGTCTTTATGTGCAACATAAGCAAGAAATAATCTCATTGCTTCCAACCTAGCAACATGAGCAAATGTCTCTTCAAAGTCTATGCCTTCTTGTTGCGAGTAGCCTTTACAAACCAGTCTAGCCTTATTTCTTATCACCGTTCCTTCCTCATCCATTTTGTTTCTGAAAACCCACTTAGTTCCTATAACATTCTTGTTTTTAGGCCTTGGAACCAATTCCCAAGTGTTGTTTTTATTTATCTGTTCTAATTCTTCCTACATAGCTTTAGTCCAATCTTCATCTCTACATGCCTCATCAGTAGATTTTGGTTCAACTTGAGAAATCAAACAAATCTCATCTCTTACTTTTGATCTTGTCATCATTCCTCTATTTGCATCACCAATGATTTGATCTTCCGGATGGTTCTTCTTAACATACCTCAGAGTCTTAGGAGTTTCAGTAAGCTCATTTGATTCATCTTGACAAACTTCGATCTCATTATCAATCTCCAAAGGTTCTGCAGGATCAGCAGTGACCTCCTTAATCTCTGCAATTTGACCACAGTCATACATTTTCTCTTGAATCTGAAACCTTTCATCTATCCTCACATTAGCACTTTCAATCATCTTCCTCAATCTCAGATTGAAACATTTATAGGCTTTGCTCTTAGTAGAATAACAAAGGAAGATACCTTCATCACTTCTAGCATCAAACTTCCCTATCTCATCATCTCTTTTGATATAGCATTTACTTCCAAATATTCTGAAATATTATATAGTAGGAGTGCGATTAAACCATAATTCATAAGGAGTCTTACTTGTACCTTCTTTGATCTTAATTTTGTTCAAGGTGTACACAATAGTACCAACAACTTCTCTCCAGTAAACATGTGATACATTTCTTTCCAGCAACATAGTTCTAGCAATATCTAATATTGTTCTGTTCCTTCGCTCTGCTATCCCATTCTGTTGTGGTGTCCTAGGAGCAGATGTCTGTCTGAATATTCCATGCTCTAAGCAGTATGTACCAGATCCAACTTCCCTTTCACAGAGTAAGATTTGCTTTTAAAACTACTTCTAGTCTGCTTCCCCATAACACACTCTCTACACATAGTGTTAGATGGTTTTACAATCTTAGGTAGATCTCTTACTGCATTAGTCATACTTGCCTTCACAATATTATCAAAGTTAACATGACAAAATCTTCTATGCCATAACCAACTGTCATCAACCTTCGCAATAAAACAAGAAGCCTCAGATGTATTTAATTCAAATACATTACCTCTGGATTTAGTACTAGATGCGATCAAGTCTCCTGACTTACTTCTGATAGAACATTTCCCATCAATGAATTTCAATTGATAACCCTTGTCTACTAGCTGTCCAACACTCAACAAGTTATGCTCAAGTTCATCAACAAGCAACACATTGTCAATATTAGTTTTTCCATCCAGAGAAATAGATCCAACTCCAATGATAAGTTTAGGAGTATTGCCACCAAATCTTACAACACCACCATCATATCTTTTCAAATTAACAAACTTATTTTTATCTCCAGTTATATGATGTGAACAACCACTATCTATAACCCATTCAGATTTCTTTTCAACACGAGATATTAAGGCTCTTTCTTCATGTATAGGTTCATCATCCTTAATAGCAATAAATCCAGTCTCATCATAGTCAATAGCTTCATCATCAGAAACACCTTCACTAGCATAATAACATTCCTTGTCCTTTGAATACTTAGATTTATAAAACTTAGGTTTATGCTTTGGAACCCGTGTAGGACATCGAGATGCAAAATGACCTATCTTGTTGCATGAAAAACATTTCAAAGGTAACTTTCCTTCAAATTTACCCTTACCTCTCTTTTCTTTTCTAGCGATCAGGGCCACAACTTCATCTAGCTTTCTTTCTTCTTCCTGTATCTGTTCCCATTCATCAACATATTCTCCAAGTTCTTCTCTCAAGTCACTATTGCTGGTGCTCGCAATTCCTGATAAGGTCCTTTTGTTTCTATGCACAGTCGCCTTGAATGCTGACTCAACTTTAGGTAGAGAATCTCCTAGTTCTGCGGCCTCAAAGATAGTTTTCCAATCAACATCTCTCTATTGAAGTTCACTGTCAAAGATATAATTTGTTCTATAGCTTGTACTTTATTTCTGTATATAGGTGTCAGGGATCTTAGAATCTTCGCAATCACTTCTTCCTCATTGCAAGTACCTCCAGAGTTCCTGATGTCAATAACAACTTCAGTAACTCTGTGAATATGCTCTAATGTTCTCATCATCTCTCATTTTCAATGTTTCCATCTTTGCCTTCCAGTTCTGTAACTTCACTCGCTTTGTAAACTTATCTCCTTCATACAGTGTTTCCAATCTTGTCCAAATTTCATGTGCATAATCTAAATCTTTTACCTCTGTGAATTTGCCTTCAGAAAGTGCGCTAATCAAAGCTTCCCTTGCGACCATGCTACATGAAAATAACTTCTTTTCATCTTCAGTAGCTTTATCCAGTTCATCCTCAGCTTTCATCTCTTCCTTTCTTTTAGTAATAGTCTAGTAGTCGATTCCCAAACATAGCAAATGTGTTCTTGTCTTGTTCTTCCAACTGTCAAAGTTTTTAGGATCAAGTTTCAGACTATACTTCCTATAGTAAGTCATCTTTAGGATCACCTCAAGCTGTTAAGCTTTCTCTCTAAAGACTAGTAGCTCTGATACCAATTGTTAGGGATAACAGTCCACCAATACAACTGAGGGGGGGGGGGGGGGGGGAATTAGTTNGTGAATTAGTTGTGAGATAGATTATTAAACATTAAACTTTATAAACCAAAAATTTTATCCAAATGATAACACAGTAAATGCCAACACAATAACACAATCCTTTGTTGTCGAGGAAACCCTGTTAAAGGTAAAACCCCGGTGGGAATTAGCACCCACACATAATGTACTGAGAGTATAGTATCCCTGTTAAAAGATTTAGCCCTGTTAGGAGCTTATTACAGCATTACAGTACATAGTCCATGTTAAAGGACAAACCCTGGTAGGAGTCCAGAACAATAGTGGGCTCACTGCCCAAAGAAGGTTAATGCCACCCTCAAGGACTTACAGTTTGAAACACAAGTGTATATAGAAAATATACAATCCAATGAACTGTCTGATAGCAACTGTCTTTGCTTGGTCAGTTCCAATGAAGTACAATAATCATATCCTCTGCTCTACATCCAGTAGACAATCAAGCTCACAACTTCCACACTTCTCTGTCTCTGTCAATCACCTTCTCTTCATATATACATCTTTTAAAAAGAAAAGATCTCTCATATATACCCTTTACAATAATTGATTAGGTTGGCCAATTAAGCTTTCCCAATATACAAATAATTATTTAACCCCTTGCTAAGATACACACGGTACCTATAACAAGTATACATCAATTACAATACATCAAATATAATCCAAGATCCGTAATCCACGCTCACAATTCACAATACACGATACATCTTTGAAGTCGGCCCCAAATAGGTCTCCTCCAGAATACACGCTACAACTGATGTCATCAACAGTCATACGACTTGCGACCCATAACAAACATTCCTTAACATGTCCTCTGTCATCCCTTAAGCTCGCATAACCTAAATCATCATCGCCTGTAAGATATACTCAAAACATAGAGACTCACTCTGTCAATCATCACTGTCACAATCCAGTAACCAGTCTTCACTAAAACATCTATAACTCATCCAATATGCAATATTAAGCCAAGCGACCTTAGAAATAAGATCAACATACATCCTTCTACATGTTCCCATCTTCGCTCGTTTTGATTCATCCGTACAGTATCCGTTCACTTCTGTCAGTTATCATACAACAGTAATAACCAGTCTGTTCTTCCTCCACATAAACATATGTTGACATCAGTGACAAAACATGAATGCCAACAACATCAGTAGTAGCCAATTCCAACATCATCCAACAAACCAATCACCTTCAAAATTCATACAGAAGATCCTTGCTCCGATTAAGGTTGCCTTAAAACAACCCAGTTTGTTGAGACACTTTGAGAAGGAAATCAAGTTGGCAGCTGTAGCATGTCTAAGTAAGATTTTGAAAATCTCGGCTCCTAGAGCATCGTATGATGATGACACCATGATAGAGATATTGCACTTGATCGTTGACAACTTTCAGAGCTTGGATGACATTAGCAGGAGATTTATAATATTGGAGAATTGTGCAAATGTAAATGTAAGTAACCTCCTGTTAGATCTAGAGTTGCAAGACTTGATCCATGATATGTTTCATCATTTCTTAGTCACAATCAAGGAACATCATGATGCTAAGGTTTTGGTTGCTATGGAGAGCCTTATGATTTCGTTCATTGAAAAGATGGAGGAAATATCCCAACCTGTCATATCTATGTTATGGGCTGTTCGCAAACTTGAGTACGTTCCTTCTATGGCAGCATGTAGATTGGTCAATAAAGTATTCAAGCATTGTGATAAAAAATTAATATCTTAGTTACACAAATGGGAAAAAGTTGGTGACGACATTTTGGATGATGCATTACCTAAGGAGGATGAAGGCATGATCACAGGGTCGTTCCAGTCACATGAGGATTTACAGTTGCACATGAGCTTAGAGGTTCCAAACCATTCTTGGGAAATGATTGAATGACATGATGACAGGGGTGCAGGAAGTCCGGGGATCGATGTGATTGATGATAGGCAACATAATGAAACCTCGGGCTGAAGGGAGGTTCGACCCGAAGGAGATCTTGGCCCGAAGGAGGACACCGCCTGAAGGAGATTTCAATCCGAAGAAGACTTGGCCCGAAGGAGATCTCGACCTGAAGGAAGACTCGGTCTGAAGGAGATCTCAGCCCGAAGAAAGATGTGGTCCGAAGGAGATCTCGTCTTGAAGGAAGGCTCATCAGAAGGAGATCTCGACCCGAAGGAAGGCTCGGACTGAAGGAGATCTTGACCTGAAGGAGATCTTGGCCCGAAGGAGGACTTGGCCCGAAGGAGACCTTAGTTCGAAGGGAGACTCGGCCCGAGGGAGACCTCGGCCCGAAGGAAGACTCGGCTCGAAGGAGATCTCGGCCTGAAGGAATACTCAGCCCGTAGGAGATCTTGGTCCGAAGGGAGACTTGGGCCGAAGGAAGACTCTGTCTGAAGGAAGAATCGGCCCGAAGGAAGACCTGACTCGAGGGAAGGCTTGGTCCGAAGGAAGAATTGGTCCGAAGGAAGACTCGACCCGAAGGAGATCTTAGTCCGAAGGCAACTCAATACTACCGTACGGTTTAGGTCCGACATAAAAGGCACCATCCAACCTATTCCTGGTTACTGTATGACATAACCCTTCCTTCCGGACGAGCAGCGACCTTGGCGGCTTGAATAAGTGGAAAATTGTAGCGTCATATGACGAAAGTGGCATACTGTATGTTCAGATTTGCACTACCGTACGACCCCTCCTGGTAACACATTCGATCAATTCTTTCACATCGTATGACAAACGATCAATTTTTCCTCCATACGATCTGACATTGGCGTTGGAAGGCAACATTCATTCCTGCGACATAGCATATTGGTACAAATAAAAGGAGTGTTTGGAAGGGGATGCCTTTGAGCAACTGCTCGCCAGTGTTGAGGTGAAATTTCAGAGGTGGCAATATGCAGGCCATGTTAGGGACAGTCTACAGGAGAGCATGGATAATGATTTGGAGTCACATAGACATAATCATGGTTCTCGAACACTTCCTCCAAGGGGTGGCAAAGAGACTACTCTATAGATGGATGTTTGCAGTTGTGTGAATTTGGTGATTGCCCTTTAGTTAGGCATGAGACTAGCTTGACCATATTTTCTTCATATGAAGGACTTCCCAGTAGATGCAACAAGATCTACTTGCGCAGTGTTGATGGTGAGTATCATAGCCTAAAGGCTTTGGATCTGAGTGTCGATGTGGTTTATGTTTGGCTTTTATGGGATCCTGGTGACTTCAGACATGGCAATGTTTATAGTAAAGACTGACAAAGCGGAAGCTTGATGATGGTTTACTCGTCTCGACTAAATCCAACTATGTTCATGTGATCCGGAAGCATCACGGAGGTTTCAATGGATACTACGACCAACGTCCGTGCTTGGCTTGGGATCTGAGCATCGATGTACTTGATGATTGGCTTCAGTGGGATCCTAGTGACTCTGGGCATGGCAACGGTTATATCAGAGTGGCGCAGCGAAAGTTTGATGGAGCTTTACTCTTCTCACTTACTTCTAGGTGCATGCGCGTGGTCATAATGCGGCATGGGGGTTCAATGGATACAGTTATCGGTGTTCGCGCTTAGTTTGGGATCTGTTGTGAGGTTTTCACACCATCGTGCCATTGCAAATGGGGACCCCCCTCTTTTGCTAGAGCGGTAGGAGTAGCGGTCTTAGGTAGTCTTTTGGGCAACAATTTTTTGAAGTCTCTAAGTTCGAGAGTTGGTTTTGGCAATTTTGACCTGCTGGGAAGTCAAGTTTGTCTAGAAGATGGGCGAGAGTTGTGCTAAATTTTTCAGGAATATGGAATTGAAACCAAAGGATTTGCAATGAAACAAGTTCAAACCTTTCGAAAATCCTTGTTCCAGCTTCAATTTGATCTTAGAAAGCCAAGATAGATTGTGGGAGGTAGCTTTGCTGAAAGCGCGCTGAATCCTAAAATTTGGCTAAGTACTGAAATATTTGAAAAACTCCCAAAATCTAGAATCTGCACCTTAACTCCTATGAAGCTAAAACCTATCTCAAACATCTTGAAAAGTATTTGTACAAATATAATTTAAAGTATAAGTCACTTATACTTAAATGTTATATTTGTATAAATCAAAGTAACGAGAATCGGAATCGTCCCGGAATCGGCAAGGCCGAATCGAATCGCGAATCGCCCATGAATCAGAATCGAGTCGGCCATGAATCGGCAAATTTAAAAAATCCTTAAAATTTAGAGATTTTAACAATTTAAAACTTATTTCATGCACCCTTTATTAAATATAATTTAAACACACTATAACATCATCAAATAGAAGCTAACATACATAAACAAGGAACATAAATGATAAATCCATCACATACGTTACATATTTATGCAGCCTAGAAGCATGAGTTAAGATTAGAATGTCACATAGTATCATAAAAACAATTAAAAAATAAAAACACTTGTAATCATAGCATCATGAATCATGATCATACCATCATATACTTCAAGTGCAAGTTCAACATCAAAGATTCAAGAATCAAAACATTAAAATTAAATCATAACATCAGTTCAAGTATCATTGTTTGAAGTTCAACTAATGGATTAATAATTTATTGATATTCTTCTTCTTCTTCATCATCATCATCTTCTATATGGAGCCTAATAAGACTCGAAGGTTAATTTTTCCCCACTTTTAT